>CM053784.1:53455826-54055826 GCA_028749045.1 Cupressus sempervirens | reverse complement strand
TCAATCTAATTGCCTCTGGAGAACTAAAATGTGAGGTTTTTAGAATAGACAAGAAAAGCAACATAATCATCTCGTGAGAGCTAAAATGAACTAGCTAGAAATGTACTTATCTTTTGGTCATGTGATACAATCAACCTTTATTCATGGAGGATGCTACCATATCAACTTAGGGATTTGAACCCTAAAATCATGCTTGGGAGATTGATATTTTGAAGATGTGTTTTTATTTTTAAAATTTTAATTGATCTTCTTTTGACCACGAAAGTAGCACACCCTTGGCTTTGTTGCCATAAGTAAGGGTTGTCTTTTGCACGAAATTCATTTGGTCCCTTTTGTTTTGGCTTCATTGTGTCTAGGATTGGATCTTGGTTTCAGAGTTGGATTCTTGCTTAAATAGCTCAATCATTTACCATTTTTTTCAATTAATATTTCTCGCCAAGGATCTAATGCTGAAATTTTTCTATGAAAGCCTATATATGAACTACTTGAGCTCTTCCTTTCCTCTTGTTGGTAGTTGTAATGATTTTTAGACATCCATAAAAAAAATCCACATCAACCTCTGATTGAAGACAACACAATTTATAGTTTAGAAACTATCATGTGTATGCCTATTGCTTGATGAAGATAAATACTAACTTAATTAATTTATTTTTTCATCTCCTATGTTGCATCTTCTCAGTGTGAAAACATAGGTTGTGATGTGTTTGACTATTTGTCATCTAGTGGTGTTGATGTATGTAACTGAGTTGATTTGTTTAATTTTGTAACAATATTAACTTGTTCCTATTGTAGTTAGATTGGTGGAGGTTCTTACTCGTGTTTGTATTTGAGTCATGGAATGGGTGGTGGATACTTAGGTGGCAGTGGCTCATCCTATTATTAAACTATAAGTATAATTGTCAAATTTTCTACTATAAAATTTTAGTCTCTAACAATGAAGTCTAATCTTTTGTTTGTGAGAGCTTACTGGGGTTTGAGTAGTAGACTACAGAGCTATCTTAGTATGATGTCTCCTTAACACATCTCTATGGAATACAGATATGTGATCATGAGGCTGCCATAGGCTGGAATAGAATTAGGCTCTGAGAGGCATAACTTAATTTTTTAAAGGCAACATTCTTTTTATATGAGAAGAGGCTCTTGTAGCTTGAGGTGGTTGAATGAGAATATTACAAGTACATTTTGGTATTATGCATCTTATGCTGATCTACAAATGTTTGCATATTCTTTCCTTTCTAGCACTTTTAATGATGGGATGTTGTTAGATTAGCAAGATATATCTAAGTTTGAACTGGTATATAGAAAACTGGAAGATTACCTTTGTGATTACTACAAAGTGCTTCATTATGCCCTTGGTACTGTCAAAGCCTACCATTAGAAAGAATGTTGGATGGTTTGCTTATAATTGAGATACAAACCAAGT
Organism: Cupressus sempervirens; assembly: GCA_028749045.1. Classification (NCBI taxonomy): domain Eukaryota; kingdom Viridiplantae; phylum Streptophyta; class Pinopsida; order Cupressales; family Cupressaceae; genus Cupressus; species Cupressus sempervirens. The sequence continues at coordinate 54,054,403 of CM053784.1, read as the reverse complement.
TGGCATAAATGTTTCCATTATGAGATAATTATTTGTTTTTTAGATTTGAGGGAAAGGCATGTCAGATCCTCTACTGTAATGCCCATGTGATGTGTTTGACCATGGTCAAACATGTAGATGGTAGGGTGGGAGGGAAAGTGAAGTATATTGAGAGGTATCAAGTGGTATGTGTGAAAGGGAAAGCTTGTAGAGGTGTGCTGAAGGGGAGCTAATAGATCTTGGAGCCTAGTCATGCCAATGCCTTTTTTGCATTATCACACCAAGAAATGCAGTGTAAGAGATGAAACACCTAGGGAAGCATCTATCATCATAAAGTAGGATATATGCCTGGAAATAGTGCTTCGTGGAATAGTGCACATGACCACATTGAAAATCAATGTCCATAACAAAATCAGGGGCAAATATTCTAGAAACATAAGGAAAAGGACTTATGCTCATCTAGATGGAGCTTCTCATTGATCTATTGGACATTACCTATAATTTTTAAGATATATATAGTTCCAAGCAAATAAAACATCATCCCATTGTCTGATACTTTTCGAGGCACTTCTCAATATCTTCCACTTTCTATTTTGCATAGTGATGGAATAGATGAGCAATTGATGCTTCAAGGACCAAATTATTGAGTTTACAATATGATATTATAACCTTTCCACTAATATACTGAGTTGCTTAAATGGAGTGTGTAGGTTGACATTGACCTTGAGCTCCCAGTTGACACTTTACTACAAAATATAGCTCACTATTGGCTTATCATTTAAAATCTCTTTATTGTCACCAAAATGCTTCAGAAGTAAGGTTTGTTTGGTTTACTAGCTAAAAAATACACTAAATTTATGAGTAGCTTTATATAATCCTTCAAATGTTGCAATAGAAGTAACTAGTAATACGGGGAGACTCTGTATTGCCATCCTTCTATATGCTTTTTACAAAGTTGGCTTGATGTTGCCAATTCTACACCATTTCAAATAATCTGAATGCATACAATTACAAGCATAAGAGTCTCAAAAAGCAAACATATTTGGAATATTGGCTTCATAATGCCAAGAATAGGAAAAATATGAAAACATGAAGATCAAATTATTAGGTAAGGAAAGAGTTTGGCTCTAGAATAAGCTTTTTAAGCAAATGGTACTCATGTATTTATTTGATAACATTGTACTCATGTGTGATCAACATGTATTTAGTTGAAAACATTGGGCAACATCTATACGTCCACAAAAATGCACTTCCTTACGAAGGATAAGACTTAGAATTTTTTTTGGAAAGTTACAAAAAGTAATGTAAAAGGAAGTGCATTTTTGTGGCTGTATAGCCATGGGAAAAATATTGTACTCAAACTTCTTCTATTTAATAAAAGAGATATTTTTTGGTGTGGTTGGGTTTTATCCCTCAAGCTCAAGGGGTTTCTAGCAATGACTATTTGTCATCTAGCAGTACTGATGTATGTAACTTGATAACTTTCTATTTTGATTTGTTTAATTTTGTAATAATATTAACTAGTTCCTATTGTATTCAGATTGGTGGAGGTTCTTACTTGTGTTTGTATTCAAGTCGTAGCATGGGTGGTGGATACTTAGGTGGCAGTGGCTCATCCTATTATTAAACTATAAATATAATTGTCAAATTTTCTACTATAAAATTTTAGTCTCTAACAGTGAAGTCTAATCTTTTGTTTGTGAGAGCTTACTAGGGTTTGAGTAGTAGACTATAGAGTTATCTTAGTATGATGTCTCCTTAACACATCTCTATGGCATACATATATGTGATCATGAGGCTGCCATAAGTTGGAATAGAATCAGGCTCTAAGAGGCATAACTTAAATTTTTAAAGGCAACATTCTTTTTATATGAGAAGAGGCTCTTGTAGCTTGAGGTGGTTGAATGAGAATCAAAGTGCAGAAATATTATACAAGCTGCTAGTTGGTAGCTTGAGAATTTGAAGAGATTCTAGTGGTAGCATTTACTATTTCATAAATTAAAGATATTAATATCTTAGGTGTGGGAAGGCATAGGATGCAAGATGAGTAGCACATTACTGTTTTCTTGTATCTAGAACTTTGTTATTTTTGTAAGAATTTTCATAGAATGACTCTTGTAGATGGAGGTTCTATGCATCATCTCCAAGTGCATATTACAAGTACATTTTGGTATTATGGATCTTATGTTGATCTATAAATGTTTTCATATTCTTTCCTTTCTGGAACTTTTAATGATGGGATGTTGTTAAATCAACAAGATATATCTAAGTTTGATCTAGTATATGGAAAACTGGAAGATTTCCTTTGTGATTGTTGCAAAGTGCTTCATTATGCCCTTGATACTGTCAAAGCCTGCCATTAGAAAGAATGTTGGATGGTTTGCTTGTACTTGAGATACAATCCAAGTTGGCATAAATGTTTCCATTATGAGATAATTATTGGTTTTTAGATTTGAGGGAAAGGCATGTTAGATCCTTTATTGTATTGCCCATGTTGCTATGAAACTTAAGTGGTTTAATCTAGACTATTTTTTTTTATGCTTAGACTATCATTAGTAAAATCCTTAATCCACTTCTTTGAAGATAAGTTCTTTCTTCAGAAATTAGGATATCGATTAATTTAAGAATTAAAGTGGGAAGGTAAAGGCTACACTACACATATTTTTTTAAAGGTTAATGCAACACTCTCTGCAAGGTTTCTTGTAAAGGAACTTAAGCTCCCATGAATGTCAAGAAACTTAGACAAAGATGAGTTGAACAAATAGATGGGGGATCTCTTGATGAAATTTTGATGTGTTTGATTATGACAGTTACCCTTGATTGATCAAAATTGGTCTATGTGATGTATGTATGGGTTTAAGTTGCTATATTTGAGTGCTCTAATCTTTCAAAAGAATAACATGTAGGAACACAACTATTTATGGAACCAATTCAATCAAGGTGGATGATTGGAGAAATTTTTCCATTGATACAGCAAAAGGTATGGGTTTGACTGAAGAAATTTTTATAGTGTGCTTGATGGAGGTCATCCTTGATTGATTTAGATTTTAGTTATTAAGGTAGTTATGGGTTTACGTAGGATATAGGGATGATAAAGAAAATTTCCATTCATGTAGATAATATGGGCTATTTCTCCCAAGATCTTACTTTTTTTAAGATTGTGGATTGTGAATCATCCTTTTGATCTTTTTGGGTTATGGCTAAAACAAAATTTAGGAGGAATTTGTGCAACCAGAGGGTGGGTGGGGTACAAGGGGATTTCCTGTGATGCTAAACCTGAGACATCTAAGGTATATATGCCTACTTGGCTTAGTTTTGGCTTGTGGTTGTACACTTATGATACTATTCAATTAAGTTTCACAACTTTCATGGAATCATGTTTGTATAATTGTATTGCTCAAGGAATAGTGGTGGTGGATTTGTGGAGTTGTGATGTAGGCTAGTCATATACTGAGATTCTTCTTTCAGATTTGAGTGCTACATTATTATATAGTCAATTCAAAGCTCAACATGCAATTTAATTGATCCCATTTGACATGAATTGTCATGGGACGACTATATTTTATTGTTATAGCCTTCCATATGTTCTATATTTTATCATTACAACCTGCCAAATTTGCTGACCTATTGATACTAGTCATCTACACAGGTATGTTGTCAGATAGCAAAGCAACTGAAACATATAAATGCAAGTCTTTGAAATTCATCCCATGCAATGCATTTGAAAGAAGGAAGAATCAAACTAGAGGAATATTGTAACTGCCTCTTGAACTATGCCTAACTTCAATGAGCTAGTTAAACCTAATCCTTTTCTATTACACCTCACTGTGGATCATTAAATGTGCTCCTATCTTTTAAAAAAAAATAGAAGCTATATTTTGTAAATTAGCTTTTACCTTCCCAAGAGTTAATACTTATTACCGATAATGTTTACTGAATGTGACTTTGTACTGATTTATGCTTGTATAGTGGCTTATATAGTATGGTTTAAATAGTATAACTCACTATTAGACTTTAATGGTTTCAATGGTTCCTATATAGTATGCGAGTGAAAGGAATCAATGAATATTTTTCTTTGTGGTTAATGGTTTCAATGGTTCCATAGATGCATAGGCATACAGTTCATTTAAAGTGATCCAGTGTTTCACTCTATCTCCAAACTCTTGAAACCAGACTTCAATGTAAGCTACAAAGTCCTTCCTGCATTGTTAGGAACACATTCTCTTTTATGCAAGTATGATGACCAAGAAAATAAATTAAAGTTTAATGATTTATAAGTGTTGTTTACAAAATGATTTGAAGCATCTTTTTTTAGGAGGGCTATAGATATTGTGTTTCGAAGAGGCCTCGATCTTGCAGCTGCGAGGAGCACATATGTTACCACTTACATATGAATGATAGTTAAAAGTATTTGTCTTCACAAGGCCTCTCAAATGATGGATACACAAAATTTCTCAAGGTTTTGTCATATTGACACAAGGGCTAGGTAGATTTCTCAACCCAAATTTAATTTTCTTCAAACTAAAGCAATGCAATTGGGATTATTTCAGACTTTTTTTGCATACTGACATCTTGGGTCCTCTATTCCTGTGGGATGATCAAAACCACTAGCTATTTTTGCATAGGGATTAAGATACATTGTCTATAACTCCACATTTTGCAAACATCTAGGCCTTCTAAAAATTATAGGATCATTTTAGTTACATTTGAAAACATTAATCAACAATTTCCATATGTGCAGATATAAACATTAACTACAACATGTCCAATATATTTGCAAATATATTTTCCTATGAAGAAAGACCATGCTTGACAATATGAACCCATAACAAAATAATGAGACAATGGCTGTATTGTGGGCTCAGTTCTGAAGAAAATCTGATAAATGTTATTGTCCTTGCAAAAAGTGTAAGGGCTTAAAGAATTAAAGAATTATAATCATAATAGCCCCAAGTCATTTTAGGCAACATGGTCACATTGAAGGGGGCCACAATTTTCATCCAATGATGAATGTGGATTTCTTACTAGAGGAACATGGAGGTGTGAATATCGAAGCAGAGGATAACACTCTCATGGACGAAGATGATAATGTGCTAGAGGACATGATTGAAAAAGATGGTATTGGGGTAGGTGATGAAGAGGCTCATAATGATGGTACTAGCAAATTTGATAATGATGATGAAGATGGTCTTGATATACCTTTACTTGAGAAGGTACACGAGCCCTTATATGAAGGTTCCCAAACAACTGTACTCTCGACTATAGTGTTGTTGGTGAACTTAAAGGTTATGAATGGTATATCCATTGTAGCAATGTCACGTATGCTAAGGTATGCCATTTTTGTCATCTTCAATGTTAGCATACAATTATTATTCATTATATTAACAATGCATATTTGTTTTTGTAGATTGATTAGTGATTTTTTCTCACCACCATCAAACATTTTGCCTTGTTTATACCAAGAATTATCTAGCATTATGAATCAAATTGGAATGAAGTATCAGACAATACATGCATGTCCCAATAATCACATTCTATATCATAAACAACATGAATTTGTAATAAAATGCCCTGATTATCATACTAGTAGATATCAGTCAAATCAAATAACAAAAAAGGTACCTCACAAGGTTCTTTGGTACATTCTCATTATTCCATGTCTTCAATGATTATTCAGGTGTGCTAGCTTGGCAAAATTTATGGATTACCATGCACACAATAGAAGTCAATATGACATTATGTGAATGTCTTCCAATGGTTCTACATTTAAAGAGATAGAAGAAACATGGTCACACTTTAAAGAAGAACCTCATAATCTGAAGCTTTCATTCGTAGTGGACAGTGTTAATCTATATGAAGATATGCGATCTATTTATTCAGTGTGGCCTATTTTTGTTATTAACAATAACATTCCTCTTTGGATGTCCATAAAGAGAGAGCACATAATATTGTCAATGATTGTGCTAGGTATTTTTTCATTTTATAGTTATCTAAATTAGTTTATAAATATTTCATGAAAATGGTCATAATAATTATGTAATATTTATGTTCATTCAATTACTAGGTAAGTACCAAGTTAAAGATATGAACGTGTATATTGAGCCCCTAATTGATGAGTTGTTGACGTTATGGAATGGTGTCACTATGTATGACATCTCTAGACCGATAGGACATTGACAATTTCAATTCCATGCAATGCTTGTATGGACAATACATGATGCCCATGGGCTAACTCATTTTTGTAGTATGTTATATTGTTAAGATCACATATTTTTGGTTTGTCATAGTGCTTACACATTACTATCATATGGTTAAGTTGCGCATGATAATTGTACATGATCTTTTAGGTCTTCATATAAAGAGAAAATTCACATGTCTAGTCTGTGGGCTGAAGATGAAATCTTGTCATTCAAGAAGTTTAAGAAAGCAGGTGTTCGATGAGTTCAGGTACTTTCTCCACAATAATCATAGGTATCGAATTGTTGAAAAACATCTTTTCAATGGGAAAGAAGAGACATCATCAAGGCCATGAAGAATGACACCTCTTCTATGGAAGTTGGAATATGATCGACCAAATCATCAAGGTAATGTCCAATTTTCTATCCAAAGTTTAAAATTTATATTTTGATATTGTCTTATATTTACTAATGATGTAATTGATGTTCATGAAGGTCGTCAAGGCATCAATGACCAACTTCCTAGAGAAATGAAAAGTTAGCCTACTCGATTTAGTAGGTTACCGTACTACAAGAATCTCCCAATCATGCATTTGTTTGATGCTATGCATATTGGAAAGAATGTAATAGAGACACTATGGAAAATATTGGATGGAAGGAATGATAGAGAACAAATTGCCAAAATTTGTACTAACATTCATGAATCCAATCATGCACTAAAAGATTTTATTGAATCAAATGACAATGAAGACCACATAAATACAAGTGCCCTTCCTTGGTTATTAATGGAGCAACAAAGTGATGCATTAAAAGAAGTGATAAAAAAAGAAAAATTTCCAACAGGATTTGCTGCAAATATAAGCACTCTTCTATCAAAGAAAGGTGATTTTGGGCCAAGGTTGAAAACACATGATTAGCATACCTTCGTCAAGGTAAGTCATGTTCTCTATTTATAGTATATTTGTAAAATTGAATTTACTACCTATTTCATTATTTAATAATATATTGAAATGATCATTTTTTAATGATTGTAGTACATCCTACCTCTATCCCTTCCACACTAGTCTGACAAAAATATTAAACAAGTTATATATGATCTTGGAAAATGCATGAGGTTAGAAGTGTTTTTCTTAGATTTGTAGTTTTTTATCTGAAATCAATTGTATAATTTTATTTGAAATCTTTTTTATGTATTTTTGATGTTGAATTTCTTTTAGATGGTTATCATCTAAAAAAATTGATAAAAAAGATATAAAATATTGGAAGGGAAAAATTCCACAGCTTATGTGTGAAATGCAAAAGTGTTTACCTCCAACCTTTTTCAATTCTCAAGAGCACTACCTCATACATCAAGTTGAGGAGATTGAATTGTGTAGACCTGTACAAACTAGGTCAATGTGGATGGTTGAGAGGCACTTGAAATTTATGAAGGGTTTGGTTTGACAAAGAACATGTCTTGAGGGTTCTATGATAGAGGGATATATTGTATACCAGGCCATGGTGTACATTAGTGAATATCTTCCAAAGTTTGCAACAGATATCCATGTTGACATTTGGGATCCTAACTCTAATGACAAATTAAAAGGAGAGTACTTGACGGGGAAAGGTAGATTGATGAGGGTGAGAGGCAATTACAAGTTGTTTTTTTTGTAGTTTAATAATTCTTATCTATCAATATATATAAGTTGTTTCTAACTAGTGTAATTGTCTTATTTATAGTTGGTCATGAGTGGGGTGCACTACATTTGTATATTGCAAACAATCTTTGATTGGATGATAGTATGGATTGAACAGTCTCAAGAAAATGGTCACTCATTAACATGGGATGTTGTTGCATCATTGGTTAAAGAAGTTCATTGTAATAGAGATCCCAATGTTACGCCAATGGTACTTGATCTAATATATGGATTAAGAGATATAAAGGTATGCATAAGATTACTAATCATGAGACATACGTTTAATATCAACTCACAGATCGATGCAAATAATCTTGACATGTTTGAATAATTGTAGGTCAAACACCACAAAGCTATGTACTACCATGGCTATAATTTTTCACAAAAAGTTAGACCAAACGAAGAAAATGTGTGATTCTGGGATAAGTGTTGTCTTTGAGGTCACCACTATTTCATCTAGAACTAACATACATCCTCAACAATCTAAAATTCATTACTATGGCATTTTGGATGATATACTTGAGTCTGACTTTAATTCATTCAAAATAGTTCTATTTTTCATCAAATGGTTTAGGTTACGACTGAATCGAAATGATCCTGATAGGGCTATTATTGAATATGATAGTGGATTTACTATGATTAATACAAGATCATTTGAGCCAGTCGAAGATGAGCCCTATGTTCTTCCAAGCCAATTCATGCAAGTTTTTTACTTTGGTGTTCCACACAAACCAAGTTGGTCATTTATTGTTAGACATGACCCAAGAAGAAGGTTGGTAAAGTATAATGTGATGGAAGAAGAAGATATTGAAGAAGCATAAGAGGAAGTAAATGATTATTAGGAAGGACAGTTACCTAGTGATGAAGAAGAAGAAGATGGTGATGATTTTGGTCATGCTAATGATAACGGTGATAATAATGATGATGATGCTGATGACAATCACGATCATGGTGATGAAGATGGTGATGATCATGGCAATGATGGTCATGATGATGATGGTGATGAAGATGATGATAATGGTGATGAAGATGGTGGTGGTGACGATGATAATCAAAGTGACAAGTATGATGATGGTGATGATGATGATGATGATGATGATGATGATGATGACATGGATGAAGATCATGATGATTAATGAAATTTCTAGGTATTATCAATGTAAACTATGATGGGGTCATGTATGGCCAAATTTTTCTTTCCAAACCATATGTATAGATATAAACATTAAGTAGAACATGTCAAATATTTTTTTAGATATACACATTAGTTCCACCAAATTTTTGGCTAACTTAAGAAAAATGATTTACATATAAAATCTCATTTATTATTAAATTTTTTTTTGGTAAGTCTATTACTTTAATTTCACTCTTGATTTCTAAGACTTACTAACTGTTTTCACAGGGTGACATGGATGCACCATCTTAGACACCTTCAGTGGAGGTAAACATTAATTATTGTAAATTTTAGTGTTAATATAGAAATAAATTTTTTATTATTATGTTCTTTTATTTATGGATTTGGAGTTATTTTGATGAAATTTTACTGATATTTGATGTCACAAATGATAGGAAAAAGCTAGAATGATTGTTGATCAAATGTGATCTAAAATACAGTCGTCATTTCTACATGACATTACCCTTAGTGCTGACCTTGTGTTCATCACCCAAAAAATTAAGCAAAGATACACTGATGAACTTGTTAACATTATCATCGAGGGTGAAAAAAGTGAGGAGAAAGAGGCACTGAGAAAAGAATTAGACCATAGAATCCAATATTTGAAGGTAAGCAGTAATTTGACTAAAGCAATAATAGAAGTTCAATAGATGTTAATATTTTATAGTATATTATGGATCATGATCTCTAATTTTATGTGTTCTTATATAGACATATGTGCCAGTTGTGACATCACATGGTGAACATGGTGAGGGTTGTCGCGCACAACCTTCATGTAAGTAACCCTTTCTTTGTTTGTTTTCATCAACATTATAACACTTACCTTTTTTTTTGTGGATGCTTCTAGCTAGTATCCCATTTGATCTTTATCCATTACAAATGTCTTTGCTAACAATATTGTATTCTTCAACTCATGATGAAGTGTAGACTCCTCCTTCGGTTGGCAGTCCAATATTGCCTGGTGCATTATCAACAACAAGGACCATGCAAACATCCTCGTTTATGCCCACTAGAATTGGTAAAACTTCCTTGTAAACATTCCCATTCCCTCCAACACCAATAATATTATCTCTATGAAAATTCTTCGTGGTTGCCTTGACGTCCTCAATGTTAAAATGAACAAGAGTATTGTTAGGGTGCATGGAGGATTACTCAGCAAAATGAATATGAATATCCTCCACTAAGGCTCTTTTTTTCATTGCTCTCCTTATTACAAAATTTCCTTAATATACTAGCTGTGATTAACAAATCATATGAATAAAGCATTGAAAATAAAGTCTCCCAGAACTTTGAAAATTAGGTCTCACAATCAAAATGAACATCAGTAGCCCCATTCAATTTCATGATATTCACTGCATAGGTTTGTTTTTACTTGTATTCATTATTGTTGTGAATGTTGAACATTAATTGTTGCACTAAAATTATAATTATTTCCATGATGCAGATGTTGATTATTATTGTTGCAATTTTATTTCCTTTCTTTCACATAGGTGTTCTCTATTGTTCAATAGATGTTTTTTTCTACTATGAATGAAATAAAAAATAAAATTCATTATTTAGTACATCTAGATTGGAATTTTGATAAAAGTGTGACTGGTGGCGTCTCTCTATCTTTCATTTCATTTGGTGTCAGCTTTAATTGTCATGATGTTTCAGTTGATAGAGCAACAAAGAGCAGTACTTCTAAAGTTGATCCATTTCCTAGAGCTGTTCATGTGATTAGTACTAGTTCATATGAAGGGACATTGTTGCTAAATATGAAAACTATGTTTTTGTTAAAAGAACAAAAGCTTCCAGGTGCTTTAAAATTGTTATTATTTAAAGTGTAAATTTAGTTTACTATTACATTACTCATTTTGGATTGATAAACCCTTTATGTTTTTGTAGGTAATAATGCTTTCTTTGATCATCTTTTTCATATGACATTGAAACTATTTGGACCCACCATACGTAAAAGGTACATAGTTTCATATCATTGCTACATATTTTATTTTTCTTCCATTTATTGTAATACATTAAAGTTATTGATCTAACAATCTATTTTTTTTAAAAAGGTGGAATTTACAAGTTGTGGAATTAAAAAATCAGCTAATTGCATCTTTTGAGGAGAAATTAAAAAAAAAACATTTTTGACATTGGCCTACTTCTCAAAAGAGCATCAAAGCATATAAAGACCATGAGGGATCAATATAGAAGGGCTCTTAAGGATAACCCAAAGTAAAATTTTCCTCCTATGATTCCACCGATGGAGTGGAATGAAATAATAGAAGATGCAAAGGAGAAAAGGCTATGTGAAAATAGAGTACATGAAGCAGCATAGGCCAAAAAAAGGTATGTCATGATATTATTAAGTACATTTTAATCATGCACTAATTATTGATATTTGTAAATATATAATCTAAGATGTTTGAAATTGTTCATAGATTGCAGGACACATCTATGGTTACAAAAGTGAGACTAGAAAAGTTTGGCCAACACAAACTTGGCTCTGGTGGCTATATGGATCTCTAGTCTCGACTTGTAAGTAGGAGCAATGAAATTTCATATTAATTTTTTTATATAATGTTGCAAACAATTTTTTTTAATGAAACCATACGTGGAAAACTGACGATATTAAGCAAAAAATACAGGGCACAAAATTCAATGGGGAGCTCATAGATGAAGATAGAAAAATTGCCTCAAAGGAAGGCTACAAAGTCATGGCTGCATGCCTATGTGAAGAATCTAAAAGCCTTGCCCAAGAATCTAGTGCACCAAATGATATCTCAAAAGTAAATTGGTTAGATGAAAAGTAAATGAAATTGAATAGTTGAGAAGATTCTTTTTTGGTATTAGTTTTGAATGTAAATTGGCTACATAACAATGTGCATAACATTTTACTGCAACCTTCATATCTTACCACAGATACTGCTCGTGACGAAGGCCATGATGTGCATTATAGTGGTGGAGGTATTAATTTGCTATTGGAAATTAATTATGCAATTATAAATACAATTTAACATCTTCAATTCCAATTTGATGTGTATCCTTTTTTTGAATATTTTAGAGCATGTTGAACATGATGCTGAAGGAGTGGAGCATGTTCCAAGTGTTCAACATGTTGACATGGTGGTTGACCAAAATGTTAATGTACATGATGTGGTATTGTCAGGGAAGAAAAATGCATGTTATTTTGTACTAGTACTTAATTACAAACTTGTAACAGTTAAAAAAAGAAAAAGAGTATGCCAATTTATCCCGTTTACTTGTTCTTGCAACAGAGCCCCCTTTAGTGCAGTAGCCTCCTGCTCCTCCAAAGAGAAGGAGCCATTATAATTTGAAATTACACATGCTAGAAGAGGAGGAAAATGATGTAGATATGGATGCTCCTATGAGTACTTTTCTTAAGAGAGCTAAGAAAAACAAAAAGAAGAAATGGTTTTAAAAATGCTCTTTGATAAACCTTGTTGGATAATGAAAGAACTTTGTTTTAAGTAATTATCTATGAATGATGTGTATTAATGCTAATTTTTATTTTATGTTAATGAATTTTGTTATGTGTTAATGAATTCTTGATTAGTATTGTGTATTAATGAATTTTATATCATATTAATGAATGTTATGTGATTGTATTGATTGAATGTTATAGTTCATAAATGAATGAATGAATGAATGAAGTATGTAATTAGATGATAATGGATAATTTAGATTTATGTTAGGGGGAGGGGGGTGAGGCTAGATGAGCTTCCACCTTCATGTGGTTGGCCTTGTTAAGTAGAGAATATTATAGTATTCTTGAAACCAAGTGAAGCTCAAACTAACATAAAATGGACACTTTGCATGTGGTAGGTCTAAAATGATCTAGGACCAGTGCTGCCCATAACATGAATTTGTGAAATACATTCTAATATCACCAATTTCAGTACTCTATTTGAAACATAGGAGTGGCCTATAGTCTTAGCATGAATTTTGAGTAATGTATCAATCCAGATTGCCTCAGAAGTGGATGGAAGAAGCCTGCACGAGTCTGAGACTATGAACTCTCCTTGCCTTGGCCAAGAAGAACTTGCCAACTCTCTAGTATTAGGGAAAACCATAGAGTGGTGTGGCTGGTTTGCAACCAACCAATATGTTCACAATTAAAGGAATGGGCCTTCCTTCGCCAAGGATTTCCAAGTAACAATCTCAAGTGTACCATTTTGATCAATGCTCCAATCCTTCTTGAGAATCTTATCCCAATCAATCTCTAGATGAAACGGGGACACAAAGTGACTAGTAAAATGGTGAATAACACCTAAATGTTTGAAAATTTCATCCTTATATCTCCCAAGGTCACTCCAATGAATTCCAACCAGTTCCATTACTTCTTGTTGAGAAATCCCAACATTGACACCCAACCGAGATTGATCGACCCGAGACCAATGCATCACATGAAGAAACTACATTCCCAAGTTCAATAACAAGCATGATGAACTCTTAATATACCTCTTAATTTGCATATATCACAAGTGGCAGTGTCCTTGGAGAGTAACTAATCATCCCATGATGTGAAATGGTATCACCCTCAAGTTTGCAATCATGTTTCAACTCGTGGCTTCAGTCATCTATCCAAGCTAATACTATGTATTCTCTTTTAAGTGCAATGCTAGAACCAAGTGATATTCCACCTATCTCATATAATGGTATGACTGCTCAACTTCCATCTCATATAAGTCTTATGTCTCTTCATTAAATCTGCCTTTAAATCATCAGCAAATATAACTTACTTTAAACTTATATTTTAATCCTTGTAAACCAAACTCAATCCTTTCATAATATCACTATCAAATCACTATCTTTTATAATGCTAATTAGTCATGCAACATATCTTCAAAGAAATTGGAAGATTTAAAGAACTGTATAATCCATAAACTTGATTGCAAAATTATCAAATTATTTCATAAAATATAACAAAGAAAGAATTATTGTGACTGATACCACCAATGTCACTGGGCCTGTATATTGTTGTTAACTGTGCTAAAGGCTATGCAAACCTATGATTAGTCCCTCCTTCAATTCAATCATTCTAGTGACATAATAAAATTACTATGTATTTCCTTTGAAACTTCTTTTGTTTTTCAATCTTACACCTGACACATATGCATCGTATTTCACAAACACTCTTTAGAATTTTGATCTTCTATATTTTACACACAACATTGTGTAACAAGTTCACTCAAAAATCTATTCATGTGCCCGCAATTTTTAATCTTTTTGAACATTGAGCTGATATTTCTTGAAGTTTCATCTCACATACTCAATATCATAAAAATGAAAATTTATATCATATGAGACACATGCATCACCTTTAAATTTGATTCAAAATTTATAATATTAGTTGTCTATTTTGAACTACACGTAGTTATAACTGCTTTGGCTTCTCCAAAGAATAAATTCATAAGGATTAAATGTGAAAGGTAAAGCTTTTTCTTCTGTGTATATAAATTCTTATGTATTTGGACTTCTGTTATTCTGTTAATTACTATGTAGTTTATCTTACATGTAATTGCCTCACTGCATATTTCACATTTCTGATCATTGGATTTATAGCCTATAATCTCACATGGAAAATATTTGAAAGGTAAAGCTTGTGTTTTTTTCTCTATATATATTCTTGTATGTTTCATAATCCTGATAATTATTGTGGTATTTCATATTTTTAGGTCACTAAAATGTAGCAACTAACAAAAAAAGTTGAGGGGAGCAACTCTGAGGAGGATGAGAGCTTAGAAGAAAATGACGAGGAGCCAAAGGCCAAGAAAGGCATTAAGGTAAAAGAACATGCCTTCCTCTACCTATGATCATTCACATCTATGTTAATTTCTAGAGAGATTCTTCATATTATGAACAAGGTTATAATTTAAAACCTATGTTTATTTTCTTGTAAATTCTATTGAATTATGTTATAAATTTCATCAAAATTAGAGCGAGCTGTTTGAGTGCTCCAATATGTTTTATCTTATGCATTTACTAAAGAAAATATTCCTTGGTTATTCCTTTTGATTCAGCTTAGATATATTTTTGATCTTGTTTCTTATCAGTGGTTGCAATGGTTGTATGTGAGATATGTATTTTCATGTTTGAGATATATTCTTGGATATAGTTGTATTTTTGGCCATTCTTGAAACTTGCCAATATAAAATGCTTTTCCCATTTTTAATGGTTTTTTTTTAACTGTTGCATGCCTAGTCAATAATGATCTTTCCTTAATTGTATTTTTGTAGTAAGTGTTGGGAACAATTATGAAGTTGGAAATATGATTGCAGAGGCCTCAAGTAAAGTTGGTAGGAAGGGTATAGTAACCCTTAAAGAAGGAAAAAGTGCAGAAAATAATTTATACGTTGTAGAGGGAATGAAATTCAACCATGGATATATTTCCCCATATTTTGTGACAAATAGTGAGAAGATGACAGTAGAGTATGAGAATTGTAAGGTAACTAATATATGTATTGAAATCATTTTTTCCATTTTTAGCCTATTTTGAAAATGAGCACTTATCATTTGGCTATTGTAAGAGAGTGGTTGGACACATATTAGAAATCAGGCAACTTTACGTAGAAATGAATTTATTTTGCTTTACAACCTACATATCTTTTTGGTTGATAAGAAAATAACAAACACAATAGATATGATTGGCATATTGGAAGATGAAATTTGTGGTGGTTATCCTATCTTAATAATTGCTAAAGACATTGAGCAAGAAGCCCTAGCTACCCTTGTCATCAATAGGCTTCGAGGTGCACTAAAGATTGCTACCTTAAAAGCTCCTGGATTTGGAGAAAGGAAAAGTTATAATTTGGACAACATTGCCTTGTTGATTGGAGGCATTATTTAGTAGTATGATTATCAAGTGAACCCTAAATTTTAGTCTCTTAATCATTTATCATGGCAGTTTTCTATCCAATGTTAATTATGTTGGTCAGTTTGTCATAGGCCATAATGAAGTAGCCTTTTTAATATTTTGAACATGAGTTTAAATTGAGTGCAAAAGGCAAGTTGTCAGCTTAGGATTACGTCATTTCAGAGTTCATTCTCCTAATATGTTATTCAGTAATATAGACAACTATAAACATCTAAACCATGTATTCTAATGCAGGCACTATCATTAGACATGAAGTAGGGCTGGCCCTTGACACTATTGGGAATGAGGTTCTAGGAATTTCTACCAAGATAGTGCTAACAAAAGATTCAACAATAATAGTTAGTGATGGAATGACTCAGGAGGCTATTGAGAGAAGAGTTAATCAAATTATGAACATGATTGAGGTATGCCTTATTCTTTGTGTGTGTGTGTGTTCTTCGAGCTTTAACATGGACTATCAATCTTATGCTTTGTAATTAGAGCACTTTGGTTTTATTCTTTATGTTATTTCTCCTTTTTCTACACCTAGTATCTCATCATGGTTAACACTTTGTCTTTTTTTGAGCATATCAATATATTGGCGAAGAATAACTCATTAGAGAATTGTGCTATTGTCAACCTAGCTTGTAGAATGTATTTGATAATTGAATATTTTCTTTATTTCTAGGTTTCTGAACAAGATTATGAGAAAGAAAAATTGAATGAAAGGATTGCTAAACTATCTAGGGGAGTTGTAGTTATATAGGTGAAGTTATTGAAATGTGTCTAATCTTTTGTAGTGTTTCACTGTTAAATACTCCTCTGAGTAATAGATAAATTTTGTCAATGATAAAGTCTTGACTAGTAATTCTTATAAATTGTAATGTCCCTCTCCTATTTCCAAAATTATTTTTGATCTATTCTCCAAATAATTTATTTGTGATATAAACACTTAATTTTTTGATTTACTTATGGCTTGCTAGTGTACTTTGATTGTTGTGGTTTTCTCAGTATAGGTAATGCCACACAATGTATTTATAGCTGAGCCACTTGTAAATGGATGTAGTGTACTTCCAAATTTATTTAAATACCAAAGTTTCTAATAGAAACTCTTATTATTTTTCTTTAGCAAGGTAAATATTAGAAAGCTTTCCTACCATAACACTGTCTAGGTCAGATTATAATTTATGAGTATTGAAATCTGACTAAAAAATTCTCGATTCAACTTCAAAAATGCATCATTTGATTTATAATCACTTGTAGCAATTAAAATACTATTTGTGATATAGATTTTTAGTGTATTTCTCAATCCTCATCTTTAGTTATGTGCATCTCTTGTTTGCTTGTAAAGTTGGACTTTTCCCTTCATTTGTTATGATTTTTGAGTCTGTGATATAAAGCCTGTGATATGATAGGTGTTTCTTTGGTTAATTCTTTTTTATTATTGATGGTATTTTCCTTTTCTCTGATTTCTTCCAATCAATATTTCTCTTTTCATGATTACCCAAGGAACCCTATCACAAATATCTACCTTATCTAATCCATTGAGTTAATATGTTTTCACCAATGGTTGTTTGTTCATAGATGTCTAATTATGATCATCATGTAGCCTAAGGTTGTCACTTATGTAAAATATACCTTCTGTATACATGATATACCCTCTGTAATCATTGGCTAAATTAGATTGTAGTAGATAATATTTATTTACTCTGTAACTGGCTGCATATATATCATTCATTAAGATAGGCTTTATTGTGCCTATATCATTATGATAATAAATAATCATGAGCCAAGTTAGGTGATGGATGATAAGAAGTATGATTGATAGGTAGGAGCACAAACAGAGATAGAGTTGAAGGAAAAGAAGTTACGAGTGGAGGATGCTTTGAATGCTACAAAGGTATGGCAGTCTTCTTTATAAATAACTTTGTCATTTGATACGAATGTGTAAAACTCCCATGCCAATTCCTATGCTACCAAAAATTAACTATTAAGCCATTTGTGTATGGAATGACAAATTCTTTTGTCTACTATTCTCCAATGGTGTAAAGAGGACTAATTCTTTTGTCTACTATCCTTTGATCCTCACTCATAGAATGACAAATTAATTTAAGTTATATTAATTGTATTGGAGCAATTCACTAATTAATTTCTATAAATAGGTAGCTTTTGAAGAGGGCATTATTGTTGGCGTAGGGTGTGCTCTTTTGAGGCTTGCTACAAAGGTTGATGCTATTAGAGATACACTTGAAAATGAGGAACATAAGGTAGCTTAATTTTGTGTTTTCTACACGAGAAACTATGGTTGACATGGAAGTGGCTTTATAATCCTTAATGGATATGTAGATAATGATTTGTCATACAAGACTTAGCTCTGCAATGTGTTTGTAACATCTAGCTCTAAAATTTGCTAGTTCTTTGGTGTCTGTAGATTGGTGCAGGTATTGTTAAATGAGCTTTGAGTTACTCGGTGAAACTAATTGCAAAGAATGCAGGAGTAAATGAAAGTGTTGTGGTTGAAAAGGTTATTACAACTCCTAAGAAATTGTTGAATAGAATCAAGTATATTTAAAGTCAATTCTTTCACAACTATTCAATAGAATCTCATTGATTTAAGCTCTTTTTCCTAGGTATGTCTTGTTCAATTTCATTGGACATTAGCCTAAATGCAGACAATTCTTTCTAGTCCTTATGAAGCCTATTGAATTTAAGTAAATTGACATTGTGCCTGGGTGTACAATCTTATTCAATTTCACTGGATGTCATACTAGATGGAAATAGTTCTTTCTAGTCTTTATGGTAGTAAAATGACAACCCTATCCTTGTCTTTTTACAGGTCCTTTCGAATGATAATCCCAATTATGGATACAATGCCACTACAGGTGGTTATGAAGATTTGATGGCTATAGGAATTATTGATCCAACTAAGGTAAGATGGTATATTCATTTGATGTAATTTATTTTTATTTTTTCAATTTCCTAATTAGTGAAATGAATGCAAATTAGTGTTATTTAAGTCCTTGCAAATATGGTTTTTCAGGATGTTCATTGACTGTGTATTTGCATAGCGCCATTGTTATAAAGAAAGAAGGAAAATGCAAGCCTAAGTTGGATGTGATGCCAATTGTCTTAGGCTCTCTACTCTTTCTAAATTATGATGTGTATTGTACGTAGGTAGGGATTATACTATATCATATTGAAATTGAATGAATACCAATATCTATGATAATATGACAGGCAACTAGTTGCTTGCAAATTGTTAGGAAGCTCACCAAGATAAATTGTTAGGATAATTTTACCCTTTGTGAAATTAAAAGGTTGGTACTTTTCTTTTGCTAAATTACTAGATGATTTAGTTACCCTATTATTTTCCTCTGTGAAATTGATACAAATCTAGGTATGCTAATATTTATTTTGTTGTATCTGTATGCATTGTGGATACTGCAGCGTGTATTTGCCTTGCATTGAATCAATGGCCTTGCATCGAACTAGAGAATTAGCATGGGGAAAATATGTCATTTGTTTCAGAGACTAATCAAAGGTAGTATTTTATGATAGATTTTAATGTTTTCTTTGCATATGGTACCCATGTGGTGATATATAACATAATTAATTGTACTTGGCACAAATAAAAATGTCAGTTTCACTACCATTTTTGTGAACAATATATTTATTGTGCTCGCAATCAATGTCCCTTACTAATGCTTTTCATCCTAATTGTATAAACTTGTATAAGTCTTTTCTTATGAACCATATTGAATTAAATGATGCTTTTCCTTGAACAGGGCTATTAAGATGGGACTAATGCTTCATGGGAAAGGTTGACATTTAATTGAAAAGTCACGATATAAAGAGGCTCTTGAAATAATTTCCATGGGAGAGGTATCTAGTGTATAGAAAAGCATTTGCAAGACAAGAATTTCTAGTAAACATAGATGTTTCATAGACAAGCATTTCCAGTAAACATAGATGTTGCAGTTGGTGTCCCTTGCCATTTGGCTTGACCTTCTCAATGTGATTGTAGCATCTAATGTAATAGTAATAAGTTGTAATTGAACTAAAAAGTTATTTATATGCTTGTAACAGATGACTAATTCAGTCACAATAACCATAACTAAAGTTTCCCTTTACAGTCTAGGAAAATTTGCATTGACCTATTTTGCCATTGTTTGAAGGTTGACAGATAAGGAAGTCATGGATGTATGAACTTTTCACAATGAATTTATTCATCTAGGTCACAAAATGGGAGTCTTTTTATATGATGATTTATTATCAATCATGTCCATTCACTACCAAACAATTCATATTCTACAAATTTGAGATGCTGGAACTTTTGTGGATGTGCAGGCCATCAGAACATACTACAAGGAGGATGACGAACTTATTCTCAATTGTCAAACTCAGGCAAGCGATACAAAATGTAGAATCTTAACATATGGTTGTTCAAATTCTATACCTCCTAAATGATTTCCTTTTAGCATATAACTTGCTGTGCATAGTTTCCAAGTTCTCTTATTGTATTAGACCTATTAATGAAGAAGCATATTAGTTACTGTTAGTGTTTAAGACAGTTTGATTAGTTACTATTGATGTTTTTCAGGCATTCTATAAAACAATTCACATGTCTTGCATATGATATGAAATTTTGCATGCATCCCACACTCTCTCATTTGGCTAATGATGGATTATAGAGAGTGATTTGAAATGGTGATGCTAAAAAATACACACAATCAAATCCAAAATGAACTTGCATTACAAATGGATTGTGGAAATCTGATATGTTAATTTTGCATGCATGTCTACTAAGACAATCACAACTTAAATAGAGTGAGAGTAGGGGATGGGAGAGAGAGAGAGAGTAGAGAGGGAGAGAGAGACTGAGAGAGAGATAGTAGGTGGTGGGAGAGGGAGTGGGAGAGGGAGAGAGGGGGGATGGGAGTGTGTGTGTGTGTGTGTGTGTGTGTGTGAAAGAGAGAGAGTAGGGAATGGGAGAGAGAGAGAGAGAGAGAGAGAGAGAGAGAGAGAGAGAGAGAGAGAGAGAGAGAGAGAGAGAGAGAGAGTAGCAGATGGGAGAGAGAGTAGGTGGTGGGAGAGGGAGAGAGAGGGGGGATGGGAGTGTGTGTAAGAGAGAGAGAGTAGGGGATGGGAGGAAGTGTGAGAGAGAGTAGGGCATGGTAGAGAGAGAGAATGGGATGGGAGAGAGAGAGAGTAGGCAGTGGGAGAGAGAGTGGGAGAGGGAGAGAGAGAGAAAGAGGAGGATGAGAGTGTGTGAGTAAGAGAGAGAGTAGGGGATGGGAGAAGGGGGAGAGAGAGAGAGTAGCCTGCGAGAGAGAGTATGGGATGAGAGAGAGTAGGTAGTGGGAGAGGGAGTAGGAGAGGGAGAGTGAGAGAGAGAGAGTAAGGGATGTGAGAGGAGAGAGAGCAAGAGAGAGAGTAGGAGATGGAAGAGGAGAGAGAGTGAGAGAGAGTAGGGGATGGGAGAGGAGAGAGAGTGAGAGTAGGGGATGGGAGAGAGAGTGAGAGAGAGAGTAGGCAGTGGGAGAGTGAGTAGCAAAGGGAGAGCAAGAGAGAGTAGGAGATGGGAGAGGAGAGAGTGCAAGAGAGAGTAGGGGATGGGAGAGGAGAGAGACTAGAGAGAGAGTAGGGGATGGGAGAGGAGAGAGAGTAAGGGATGGGAGAGGAGAGAGAGTAGGGAGAGAGAGAGAGTAGGTGGTGGGAGAGGGAGAGTGAAAGAGAGAGAGTAGGGGATGGGAGAGGAGAGAGAGAGAGAGAGAGAGTAGGGGATGGGAGAGGAGAGAGAGAGAGTGAGAGAGAGTAGGGGATGGGAGAGGAGAGAGTGTGAGAGAGTAGGGGATGGGAGAGGAGAGAGAGTGAGAGAGTAGGGGATGGGAGAGAGAGAGAGTGAGAGAGAGTAGGAAATAGGAGAGGGAGTAGGAGAGGGCGAGCAAGAGAGAGGGTAGGGGATGGGAGAGGAGAGAGAGAGTGAGAGAGAGTAGGGGATGGGAGAGGAGAGAGAGAGTAGGGAGAGAGAAAGAGAGTAGGGGATGGGGGATGGTGGGCTAGGGAGAGATTTATTTTCACATAGTGCATATGCACTATGTGAAATGACCAAAAAATGGTCATCAAGCAAGTTTGGGTCCCTGCTGATCCATATTCTACTTTTTGTCTATTGTGCATTTTGTTGTTTTGATAGAAAACAAGGGTTTCAAGCTGTTGGAAGTTAGTAAACACTATTTGAAGACTTTTTAAAGATAGAAAACACCAAATTCAATCATTGGATACATTATTTGAAGGCTTTTTGAATATTTTTTTTTTATAGAAAAGGTTGGTGCAGTCCTTTTTAAATATTGTTTGTTCATATATAGAGACAAATTTGATTATAATTTGACATGTTGTTTAATATATAGTGAATTCATTGAAATTTGTATGTTTGAATGAATTATTATTTGGAAATGGTTAGAAATTTGGCAAGTTGTTTAATATATATTATGTAATCATTGAAATAATTATAATTTTTATATGTATTTGAATGATTTGTAATTTCAAAATTATAAGTAATTTAGATGTTTGAATAATTTGACATATAGAAATCATCATCATGCCAAGGAAGAAACCAAAAAATTAAACAAAGGAAGAGAGGGAGACATATTTGGCAATTAAAAGAGATAAAATGAAACTACTACGTGAACAAAGAAAATTGCAAAGCAATAATGAAGAATTGACTTTCAAAGAGGAACAAGAACCACTGATACAAAGAAACAAAGAGGAAGAATTGGAAAGACAAAGAGAACAAATGAGACTATTACGCTCAAGAAGACAATTGAGTTATGAAGCTACACCATCTTCCAACATTGGAGTCATATCATCATCTCATGTCATGTTGGCACAACATCAATTTATCAAGTAGGTGATATTCCATCTTTTGCATCTTATTGCTGAGGCACTTCATCTTCAGCTCAAGGTACACAAAACACTCAACCTTATGTTGATGTTCAAAATGTTGAGAGAATGGAAGAGATTATAACACCTTCTAGAATTCATTTTAGAAGACCAAAATATTTGATTGATATTGATACTAACATTTTGATATTAATGCTTGACAAGATTAGCAAGCGTACTTGTCAAAGAAAAGTTAATCGTATGTGGAGATTATTCTTTGAAGAATTAAATATTACAAGACAATGTCAATTATTTGTTGAAATGATGAGGAATTGGAAATTTAGGCCTATCATAAAGATTCTTGAGCTAGGAACGATGGACGATTCAAATGAAAAAAATATTGTAAAGAATACGCCAACGATAGTAATATCACAATATGAGTACTTACATTGACAATAGTAAGTACCCAAATGAAGAAAGCTTGACTCGCGAGAAAGACAAGAAAAATATTGAAAATTGGTAGAGGTACTCTAAGGAGAGCCATGCTAAGGCATGAGAGATTGGAGGATCTAACAAAAAAAGAGTTATGGACATTTACGAGTAGACTACCACAAAAAGATAAAGAAATTAGTGAAGCTTTGAAATCATTGATCAAATATTTTTGAAAAAATAACACACGTGTTTCCCGTAATCAAAGAGATGTTGTAAGAAGGAGGATTGGTAGCCAAAATTGTGACCCACATGCAAAACATTTTTTGGACTCAACTCAGACACAATTTTTTGCAAAATTTATTGGTATGTATCCTCAAATTTGAATAAGTCAAAGATTTTTAGAGATGGGTAAACCTTTTTATGTGAAGATAAATCACACACACACAACTTGTTGTTGTAGGATACATATTGAATTTTCTAACCATTTTGATGTTTTTAGGCATATATGTGTGTTTTTGCATTCTAAGTTTGTTTTGCAGGATTGTGAAATAGATGAGCCACCAGGATCTTCAAGGGAATTCATATCCAATATTTTATGTGAAATAGGGGACGACCAACAATTTTACAAGATATCATGCTTGGATGGTACATGCTTATTTTTGTGGTTCTTTGCAAAATTTATCAACTTGTGAACATATGGATAGTACAGATGCAATTAGAAATGAAATAGTAGATTACAAAAAATTTAAGACATTGACATATGCTCTAAAAAATGGAAAACAAGGTAAAAGATGTGATTTATTCGTTGAAAAGATTTCAGTGTATGAGTTCATGAAGATTTATCATGAAAATATTATTTACGAGTATGCAAGGCATACACATAGAGCTCGATGGCTAGATTTGCAATTCAAGTTGTGCAAGGATATGTTTTCACTAGATAACATAGTTTTAGTTGTAGATTTCATAGAGAACTACACACTACAACCACAAAATGAGGTGCAAGAAAAGTATTATACTTCTTAATAGGTTTCCATATTTGTTCACATAACATTCGTGCATTCACCTAAAAGTACAGAGCATGATAGGAAGATTTTGAGGGAGTACCATTTTTACGTCAGTGATGATCAATCACATTCTATGAAATTTGTACATAGTTTTTTTTCACTATTTTATGGAGATTTGGCTAACAGGGGCATACCATATCGTCAGAACATTATTTGGTCAAACAATTGCACACCTCAATTCAAGAATGGATGGATGTTCTATTGGTTGAGCAAGATGCATATGTTGTGTAGAATTCAATATATGTGGAGTTTCACAGAGGCTGGTCATGGAAAGGGAGAGCACGATGGTGCAGGCATATGCATGAAAAGAGCCTTAGCTCATGAAAAACTAAAGTACAAAGATGGAGCGATATTGATAGATGCAAAATCCATCGTCTAGTGGTGTAACACTACAATGGGTCTAGGTGAGGAAGGTGAGTCTACGGTTCATAGATTTTTTTGATTGATAGATAATACTAACATTGCACCATATGAGGATTGTTGCATGCTAATAGGCTCAAGTGAGTTGCACTCTTTTAGAAGCTCTAATGCAGGTTCATGGAGTATCCACACATGAAAAATGGCATGCTATTTTCCATCATGTGCAGAGGAAAATTGGGATGACTATGAGTGGACTGAATGGGTGGACGAATGGGATATATGGGTTTTGGACCCAATTGACAACTATCATCCCCCAGAAGCACTGGAAATGGTAGAGATGGATTCGTCTATTGACTTTGACCACTTGTTTGATCTATTGCAATATGGTAATATATATATTTATATATCTTTTTAATTTCAATATGTAACTTTATAACTTTTACCTAAGAATTTTCTGAATTAATGACCACATTTTCTACATTTATCACTACAAGCCATGTTTTCACTGTTATTGCACTTGAAGACAATGAAGAAGGGACATATTATTATTTGTGTCATTGTGTCCAAGCCAAACAAAAATTGGATCACTTAGTTATAGATGGTGAAGGTTTAGAGTACCATATCGGTGTGGTGGTTGTAACTGACACATGGCTTAGACAATATTCTATGAAGAACCCTAACTTGTGGTTATTCTAGGATTGGCAAACATAGAGGAAGATTATTCATTATTCAAACCTTGTTGTCACATCAAATGTCCACTTGATAAAATATGGTGGAAACCACATAATAAGATTCTTTGGAAAATTCGTGAGTTATACCATGAGGGAATACTTGAGACATTAAAATGTAGAGTAGATCCAATTAGTTCATTAGATTGAATAGGGAGAGAGGGAGAGAATGAAAGAGTGGTCAATTGGATCCTTGGTGTCATTGCAAGCCAGGATACCATATTGAACCAGAGGTCAAATTTGAGGAATTTGAGTTATTTTGTATGCAATAAGGAGTTTTTAAGTCTTTAGATAGATTTAAATGCCTTGGGGTCTTTGGGCAAAGATTTAGGTGTCTAAGAGTTTATTAAGGCAAAAATGTCAATGTTGTCATGCAAAAAAAATGCAAAATGACAACTTTTCTTGCTAAATAATTGAAAAGGAAGTTGAAAATTGGAATAACCATTTGAATGATGGTTATGACCATTGGAGGAAAGGAATACATGTTTAAAAATGTTTTACATGGAGAGGACAACATAGTTGTACAGACTAGTGAAGATTTATATGAATAAAACTTATATTTTCTATGATTTTCTCTATTTTTATGAGTTGTACCAATGTGTATAGATTGGTGAAAGAGATCAAATATCATGGTTTGATAGCCTATGAATTAGGTCTCATTTTCATTTGGTTTGAAGGTTATATCTTTTCATATGGTTAAGTTATTGCAATTTTTGTGAAGGTTGCTTATTTGGGCCCGAATTCAAGGGTTTTGGCAAACATGTGCCTCTAACTTGCAAACCCACATTTGGAATTTAATGCCTCTTTTGGGGATGCAAGTTAGGGGAGTTTACTTTGATATGGAAGAGTTTTAGACTTGGAGGAATTTGTTTGATATTTTTACCAGCCAACCTTAGGCTGAACATCCCTATGTGTTCAGCCAGGAATTGAAGAAGAAGTGGCATTTGGGCTTCCGAACTTATTTTTTGAACCCAAGTGAAGGGTGAAGTGGAGTTTTAGAAAGAAGAGGAAGAGGTCCATGGGGTTGAGTTTATTATATGAACCCATCTTCAAGCACTTTCTTTGGAAACCCAACCTAATTAGGCCTATTAGGTTTGTGGACTAAAGTGGAGTTTGGGTATGCTAGAATGGAGTTAGCCCTTAATCCTTTGGAGTCTTCAAGAACTAGGTAAAATTTATTTGAAAAGGTGATAATTTGGCCTTGTCCTTTAGAAAGTTTGGAAGTTTTCCAAGGAAAACTAAATTTTGACCTACTAGGATTTCTAGGCCTAAGTTAGGAATATTGATCCTTTTGAAGGTATTGGGGCCTTGAAAGTGCATTAATCCTAGTGGATTAGTGCTAAAAATTCTGAATCAAGTCTTAAGTTTTAAGTCTTGAAACCTTTTTACTTGTTTTTCCTTAATTGGCCTAGTTGAGGGCAAGCGTCCCTAAAGCCATATTTGATCCAAGTTTGCCAAGATCCCTAGGAAAAGGGAAGGACATTAGGAGAGTGGAGTCCACTTGGATAAGTAAAGGTCATCATTTGGCAAAGGCTAGAAACCAAGACATCATCTTGAAGTGGGTTTGGGTAACCTTAGAGGTTTAAGAACCAAGTGGCAAAAGTAGGCTGTGTGCTCTGCATCAATAAGGGTCATTAGACCTAGGTGTGATAGCTAGGGTGTAGGAAGTCACAATGTATTTGGAAGAGTCAATAATTGGCATAAAAGTCAAGGGATACTTTACCATAGGGAAATGAGCTTACTTAAGGGATAAGTCTCTAACTTAGGGAAGGATCCCTAGCATGGAATTGCTAAGGGATAGCCCATTTAACAAGTTGGAAGTGTTAGAAAGTATTTTGCATGTAGTAGAAGTTTGAATTATACAAGCAGGGATATAAAAGAGTAAAGAACATATGAATCAAGTGAATTGAACAATGCACATATTGTTTAAATAACAAAGTATATTGAGATCCGACTTTCTTTAAAAGGGTTCAAAGGTAGATTGAAGGTCATCATCAACATTATTTTTGTTTAACATAAACTTTCAATATGTTGCTCTTGATTTTTGCTTGGTAAGAATTAAGTACAAATCTACACAAAATTCCATTTGCATTGTGGCTCATGTCTCTCAGTGGTGTAGGAGAACTCTCACATGGAATGATGAAATAAGGGTGTTTGGGCCTCTTAGGTTCACCTTTAACCCTTTTGTGTGGTCCATTAGCAATTTGGGTATATTATAAACTCATTGCTCAATGAGGTCACAAGGACACAATTTATGTAATTTCAATGCATATACTTATAATATAGGGTCTAGTAGTTGTTTTGGGTCAATCTAGACTCATTTGAATGGTTAAAATGCCTTTTAGGCACTAAAATGTAAAAAATGCATTAAAAGTGCAAAAGTTGCTATGCAACTTTGCAACTTTTTGCATAACTAAGAAAAAATGCTTCTAATATTTCCTCCAATAGTCACAAACTTTCAAATATGGTTGGATCACTTGGGGAAGACCTTCATATAGCCCTTTCAGGTAGATGGAAGGTACAATGTACATTTTTGGCATTGAAATCAATAAAAATAACCTTGTTTTTTGCATTCTGGACTATTTTTTGCAAGGTACGATCATGTACAGATGCCTAGGGATCTATGCTTGGTATGGTTAGATAGATATTTGAATCGCCTTTCTAATGAAATTATTTTTGAGGTCTTCAAGTGCTATAGAAATCAAGCTATTCATATTTTAGTGCTAATAGCATGAAATTCGAGGGTTTCAAGGGTTTTGATTGAAATCAAGATATAATGTGAGATTCCACCATAGGAAAATTATGGCCTTTGGTGGAATCCTTTTATTTTTAATGCACTTTAAGATGATTTTGGTTTCAGGTGATAAGATGAAGGGAGAAGGAAGAAACATGATGCCTTAGATGCATATACCTTGTATGCATCAATACATAAACCTATTGTGCTAGCATTTTAAGGCCTCAAAACTCGATATTATGGTCTATAACTTGGTAATCAACATATTTAAATCATTCCTCAACATCTCCAATTGGTCTCATATTTTTAGCACATGTTTAAATGGTACCTCCTTTGTAAATGTGGCCTAATTAGCCCTTGTGTCTAAATGTTGTTCCCATGGGTTTTGACAATTTTCTTGCTAATGGGATCTCTCCACTTTGGAATCTAATAGTACATTAGAAATAGGAAGTAATATTGGTGTTAGTATTTTCTTTTCACACTAAGTGTACAAGTTATAGACCTAAGTCTCGTTCCTTGGGCTACTGGGAATCCAAGAGGTTAATGAAGGAACTATGTCCTTTTCTCAGTTTGGGGTCTTCAAGTCCAATCCATATGCCTATTTAGATGTAAGAACATCATTTCTTGAGTTTAAGTTCTCGGTTCCATGTCTAGCATAGGTTTCTTGTATT
The DNA here is from genome assembly GCA_028749045.1 of Cupressus sempervirens. Classification (NCBI taxonomy): domain Eukaryota; kingdom Viridiplantae; phylum Streptophyta; class Pinopsida; order Cupressales; family Cupressaceae; genus Cupressus; species Cupressus sempervirens. Next base: position 54,025,671 of record CM053784.1, on the reverse strand, counting down.
AAGAAATATTTTTTGTCAAGGTGCAAGTATGGGTCTTGATATTGGAAATATGATTGAAAAGCTCATTTTTGTTGAAGATCAAAGAGGGAGATTGGGGTAAAAGAATGTTTTCAATCATTGTTTTGTCATTGATGTCAAACTTGCTATCTATAGGGATGATATTTTCTTATAAGATCCAAGTACTATCACTTAGTTGATTGATGAAGAGGATTTGGTCAACAAGATGTAACAAGAGCACCTAAGGGAAAGGTTGAGTTATGATGTTGTAATTAAGTGCAAGGATCAGTTAAGATAATGGTCAAGTAATGTATTGATGACATACTCAAAGATACAGAGGTTGGTCACACTTAGAAACATTGGAGGAAGAATTTGTAACAAGATTAACTGCAAAGCTTAAACTAAGATCCTTAGTGTGTGCTGAGAAAATTAGTTGAAGTCAAGCAAATTTTTAGTAGAAGTTGAGTAACAGACATTTCTAGTGTGTACCGAGTGATCTTCATGTGCTGAGTAAAGATCAGGTGCTGAGCATCAAAAAAAATTTAGTTGGTGTTGAGTGATCTTCAGGTGCCGAGCATTAGGAAAAATATAGTTGATGTTGAGTAACTCAATATGTGTCGAGCACCGACATTTCAATAGTGCTGAGCTATTGCATTATTTCAAATGATGAAGATTCAAAAAATCTAAGTTGACATAGTGGTTACATTGAATTTTGTGAATGAGTTGGAGGATAAGGATGATGAGTTATTGGCATAGAATCCTATGTAAACCATTTTTGGGTGAATTCTAAAGGATTATTCAAGAAGCTTTTAGAGAAAATAGAATATGGGTTAGATGCAATGAATCCTACCTAATCTATGCAAATTGAAATTGAAAAATGAAAGAATCGAGCAAGAAAATGATACTCCAAGACTTCTATTCAAGAAATCATAGACCAAGAAGTAGAGAAATGCTGATACTGTTGCTGTTGAAATGCCAAAATCTGCGAAGTAGTTAGAAGGTTTTCAAGGAGGAGACATCTAGGAGAAGGAAGAGTACAAAGGCACTACTTCTATGAGTGGTCATGAAGAGATGATTGCACTAGTACATTGAGTGTGGAGACTCAAGAGGACTAAGATTGAAATGAGGGCAAGCTATCAAGAGTTGTAGAGATTGAAGGGCTAGGCAAGGGTATGAGCTAAGAAGTGATTTGAAATTTGTAAGATAAGTTGTATGTTGTAGTCAGGTCAAGATTTTCTAATACTCTCTAACAATTGTATTAGATTTGAAAATCCTATGGACTTAGGTTGGCCTAACAACCATTTGTAAATCCTTTAATAGGGTGGCATTCCAAGTGAATTTTCTAAAGTCCTTTAACCTAGCCCACTTCTAACAGGGTGGTAAAATCCTCTGACAAGGTCACATTTAACAGTGTGTTGTAAGCCTTTAACAGGGTAGGCCTTTGATAGGGTATCACTTTAGAAGGGTGAGAATTGAGTAGCATGTTATTGGTGGTTTTTCCCAAATTAGGTTTCCATGTAAATCACTATGTCATGTGCTAATTTCCTATGTGTTAATGCTTGCATGTTGATTTACAGTAACTTGCTGATTAGATAAGTTAAAGCTTGGATGAATGAATGGTCGAATGAATTTCACTACACTTAGTGAAAAGTTTGAATAGGACATTTGGACCTTGAATAAATTATCCACCCACCCACCCCCCCCCCCCCCCCCCCCCCCCCCTCTCATTTATTCTAGAGAAATTCTAACAATTGGTATCAAAGCCATCTATTGATTTAGTTTCAAGGTACTAGAAGTAGGAAGATCAAGATGTCCAAGATAGAAGTTCCCAAGCTCAATAAAGATAACTTTGCTACATGGTAGAGTTTGATGAAATTGCACCTTGGATCAATAGGTGACTATGCAAAACCCTCAATTGGAATAGAACATGTAACTCTAGTAGGACCTCTCACTACAGATGATTTGAACAAAAAGGAGCATAATTAAGCAATGTTGGAGATTGCTTCTGCACTTAACTATGCTGAATATGATGACATTAATGACTATGACACTACATTCAAGATATGGAAAACCTTGTTAAAAATATATGGAGGAGATCAAAATGTCCAGAGAGAAAAGAGAGAAAGTCTAACAGGGAATTTTGATGACATGAAGATGGAGGAAGGTGAAAATTTTGCCCAGTATGCTGCAAGAATGAAATAAGTGGTGAGTGCAATAAGAAGTCTAGGTGGACAATTGGAAGAAGAAACAACTATCAAAAAATAATTAAGAACTTTTCTCCCTATCTATGCTATCAAAGTTTTAGCCATCCAAGAGATGAGGTGTGTACAAGGGAACATACTAACCTTTGAAGGAATAGTGGGAAGACTTACTGCATTTGAGCTATCCAATTTTGACAACTACAAACATGAGAACCTTGAATCTTCTTTCAAGGCCAAGATGACAACAAAAGATACTGAGGAGGACACATCAAGCAAGAGAAGAAGAAAAGAAAAATATGCATCTAGTAATAGCAGCATAGATGAGGAAGATATGGAACAATTAGAAGCACTACTGGGTAGGAGATTCCATAGAGGTGAAGAAAAATTCAAAGGTAAGCTCCCTATCATATATTTTAATTGCAATGAAGTAGGTCATGTAGCTACAAGATGTCTATAGAAAAAGAACTATAAACAAGGAAACAAGTATAGGAACAAAAGAGAAGATGACAACAAAGATTACAAGGAGAAAGGCAAGAGATGCTACATTATTGAAAAAGATTTTGATGAGAATAATGATGAAGTAGTCTATGTAGCCATGAAGGATTAATCGGACAAAGATGAAGATGAAGCAATAGAATTGGTTACCTATGTGAACAAGAATGACAAGTGGATCATAGACAGTGGATGCTAACATCACATGACAAGAGATAAAAGTAAGTTCATTACTTTTACTCAATATGATGAAAATGCTATTAGATTTGGTAATGATGCCTCATGTCAAATCAAAGGAAAAGACTCTATAAAGCTTATGAAAAAAATTTCATGTGATAATGCATACTATGTTGAAGGATTGAACTACAACTTGTTGAGTGTATCACAGTTAGGCAATGTAGGTTGCAAAGTTGAATTTGGAAACAAAACTGCCAAGATCTATGACATTGATGGAAATATGTTAGGAAAACGTGAACAAACTAGAAGTAATTTTTTTTTACCTAGATATGGAAGATGCAACATGTCTTGTTGTTAGACTTGATGATGTGTCGTTGTGGCATAAAATGTTGTGTCATGTTAACTTTGATAATCTGATTAGCATTAGCAAGACAAAGAAAGTCAGAGGGTTGCCCAAGTTGAAGAAATTTGAAAACACAATGTGCAAATAGTGTCAACTAGGGAAGATGACTAAGTCTAGTTTCAAAAGAAAAACATACACTTCCAAAGAAGTAGTAGAGTTAGTTCATACAAACTTATGTGGCCCAATAGAAGTGCAAAGCTACCTAGGAGATAGATACATAATTCTATTTGTAGATGATTATTCCAGGATGATGATTGCTGTATTCCTAAAGAAAAAATTTGATGCATTCCAAATGTTCAAGTGATATTTAGCTAGAGTTGAGAAAGAAATAGGAAAGAACCTAAAATTCCTAAGGTCAGACAGAGGAGATGAGTTCACATCAAGAGAGTTTGAAATATTTTGCAATGACAAAGGTATTAAAAGGAAAACATTAGCACCAAGAACTCCACCACAGAATGGCATTGTTGAAAGGAGGAATAGGTCAGTGATTGACTATGCTATAACCTTGATGATGGACAAAAATGTTGCACTAAAGTACTGGAGAGAAGCTCTAAGTACTATAGTCTACACACTAAATAGAGTTCAAGTCAAGAAAGGTACAAATGCAAAACCTTTTGAATTATGGTATGGTCATTCACCTTATGTTAAACATTTCAAAGTATTTGGTTGTAAATGCTATATTCTAAAAGATACTAGAAATGACAAGTTTGATGCAAAAAGTGATGACGACATATTTCTTGGATACTCCACTAGAAGTAAGGCATATAAGTGTTTGAATACTAACACTAACAATGTTGTGGAGAGTGCAAATGTAAATTTTGATGAGCATGCATAAGTTCAGGTTGATGAGTCAAAGAAAACAAAGAACTATAGATCCTTTGTATACTGCTATGAAGGAATGATAGTTGAAGACAATGCTACAAATCAAGTTGGGAATTAGCAACAAAGTTTAGTATCTGCCAAGTCTCAACCAGTGAATGCTGAGCTGCATTCAGAAGCTGAGCTGTAGAATGTAGAAAATGCTCATTTTGATTATGAAAATAGCATACAAGAAAGGAATGATGAAATGCCAGATGAAGCAGAATGAAATGACTCTAAAGCTAAAGGATCAAACATGGAAAGAAGGACTGAATCAAGATTGGCCAAGTATGTGAGAAGACATCACCCTACAGATCAAATCATTAGTGACAAGGATGCCAAACCAATGACAAGAAATAGACTCAGAAGTGAATCATGTCTACTAAGCAAGGTTGAACCCAAAATAGTAAAAGATGCACTACAAGATAATGACTAGTATAAAGCCATGAAAGAAGAGATAGATCAGATTGAGAAGAACAAAAAATGGTCTCTAGTTTCCAGACCAGCTGATAAGAATGTGATTGGAACAAAATGGGTGTTTAGAAAAAAACTTGATGAGAATGGTGAGATAACAAGAAACAAAGCTAGATTAGTTTGCAAAGGCTATGCACAAGAAGAAGGACTGGATTATGGAGAGACATTTACCCCTATTGCAAGAATGGAAGGAGGAAGAACATTACTTGCATATGCTGCATACAAAGGTTTCAAAGTCTACCAAATGGATGTGAAGTCTGCTTTTCTAAATGGTATACTAGAAGAGGAAGTCTACATAGAACAATCAGAGGGATTTGTTGATGAGAAGAACAAGGACATGGTCTGCAAGCTACACAAAGCACTTTATGGATTGAAGCAAACACCCAGAGTATGGTATGAGAGGTTGTACAAATATCTTGTGAAGATAGGATTTGAAAGAATAGATGACAACAACAATTTATACATCAAAGCTGAGGAAGGTAAAGACATTTTGATATCAGAAATCTTTGTTGATGATATAATATTTGGAGGAAAAGATGTTTTATGCAAAGATTTTGTTGATCAAATGAAGCATGAATTTGAGATATTAATGTTTGGAGAAATCAAATTCTTTGTTGGATTACAAGTACATCAGTTGAAGCATGGCATATTTGTGACCCAATCTAAATACATCAAGGAAGTACTCAAAACAAATCAGCACACCAATGGCAATAGGCCATAAACTATCCAAGAATGATGAGTATGCTGAAGTAAATTAGACATTGTATAGGTCAATGATTAGCAAGTTGCAATATGTTGTACATAGTAGACTAGACATTGCATTAGCTATTGGAATAGTAGAAAGATTTTTTGCAAATCTTAGAGAAAATCATGTAACGCCCCACCAAGGGATCCAAAAGAATTAACCTAAAGTTTTACTAAGTTAGTTAATTTTTTTTTTAAAAAGGTAAGAAAGTATAACATACACATCAAACACATAATAGTGAAAGCAATAACATGTAATCATCAAAAAACATACATAGCAGGTTACATTCCTTAAGGATCCCAAGACGTTGAGTCACATTTAAATTTAATTAATTCTAACAACTACTACATCCATATGAAATAATAATAAGAAAGTCCAATTTCCATAATATACATTTGTTCCGAATGCCTCTTGGAAAAATAATTCAGAATGCTCAATCATCCACTGTACATGTCATAGGGTATGAAAGGCTTAAAAGAATATACATAAGCAAGATAAATATAGATCATCCTCTTTAGATCCATGATACATGTGCAATAAAATAAATGAAACCATCCATCATACATAATAAATCCATACATCAAGAGATATACATCCATCATAAAATGATACAACATCCAACATATAATATAACCATCTATCATAATGATCCATGAACAGAATGAAGGTATATGCCAACAGGAATACACTAGCCACGATGTCTCGGATGGATCTCAATGGTAAGAGTAAAAAGCACTACCACCCGACCACGTGGAACCTAATAGTCTCAAGTCCCAAATAGGATAACAAAACATATAACATAAATACTCTCTAAGTCTAGGAAATCCTATAAGTATGCTAACTCAAAGGTTCTTAAAATAGATTGACCTCTAAACCCAGAGGCACCACAAAGACACGTAGGAAACCTACTATGCAAGCGGGAAAGTGTCATCGCAAAAGTCAAGTTGGAATTTACTCAAGCAATCCCTTAGGAATCTCAGGTCCCCTGTGATCTTGCAGCCACTAGTATCCTCTCGTACTGACGAGGCATACTATGGAATGTAAGGTTGTAACCAAGCGTTCTCTCTACCCCATCCTAGTCTTTACTAGCACTCAAGGCATGGGAGAGAACATACAATTATCTTATTAGGTTCATTTAAGTTAGTATTTAGGTGAGATGTTTTCACTTATTAAAACAACTTACAATGGGTTACTCCAGGTAGCCTCTTAGGGCCTCGATCCCCATTGCAAGCCACTTCCCGACACTACACATAGATAACCTACCCTAGGCTCATGAAATCACAAATCAAAGAATTATAATAAAATCACCTCAATCCTATACAAGCGACTAAAAGCATCATAAATATAATCCACAATAATCACATCAGTTCTCCATGAGCAACTGATAAGCATCAAATAATAATCATGATGATCACAACAGTTCTCTATCAACAACTGAAGGCATCCATGTTAAATCACAATATCCAAAGGTTCTCCAATAAGCAACCAGAAAGTATCCCAATAATAAATCACAGTACCAATTGAAGACTCAAAAATGGTTAAGCCAAACATGTCACAACATGACATCATCAAGAAAAAATCATACACTTCAGTCCTCTCAAAGTGACTAGAAGGTAACTCAAGCATAACTGATCGAGACTCAAAAATGATTAAGTTAGGTATCTCATAAACATCCACCTGAGCATCACACAAGGAAACTGGAAAGCAAATACAACTAGTAAATACATCCATCATAGAGCATATCAACACATCACCATGGTTGGGTTTAGGAAGATCGAGAACAAAACAATATAGCGTCACAATTGCATAACCCCCAAGCCTTTGGTAAACGTCTTAAACTGGTCAACGTTAAGACAAAAAAATCCCAAACATAAATAGCATAAGGAAAACAAGATACCAGCACATGTTTTTCAGTGTTAAGTTAAATGTGGGTTTTAGTTTCCATTTCAGATTTTACTAACAAGTGATGGAATATTTTCATTGTTTTTCTTATAGTAAATTTAATTAATAGCTTAAGTATAAAACACATATTTACCCCATGATCAATTTTCTAAATTTACTAAGATAAATATTATTATATTGACTTTAAGCTGACGATGATAAGATTCTCGTTGATTTTCATTAATCTAGACTTAAATTAAATGATCACCTAATTTAAAATAATTAATTAATGTCTTTAATTAATCGTTCACAATATATATCTTATAAACAAAATATTATTTAGTAATATTTTATTTATATTAAAAAATATATATTACTATTATTAATCTTATTAATAATAATTATTAATAAAATGAATAATTAAAAATTTATACATATTAAAAAAAACTATTAACAAATTTTAATAATTTAAAAATGATAAAATAAAAAATGTTTGAAAAAAAAAGACTGTGCATTTATAGCCCGCATGGCTTTAAAATGAAGACTGTCGGCCACAGGCCAAGCTGCGACAGCAGCAACAGTAACTGCGGTCAACGGCAGTAGTACCACAGGAAAAGAGTGGGGACGGGGTGGGGTAAAACCCCCCCTCCCAAAGTAATTTTGATTTTGATTTTATTTTTATAATTTTTTTATATATATGAAACGAATTTTAAAAAAAAAGACGTTTCTATGAAAAGCATTTTTTTCAATATAATTTTTTAATTTTTTAATTTTTTTATAAAATTTTTTTAACGAGACTTTATAAATCATGAATTTGATTATAATCAAACCTGTTTTAAAATGAATATATATTTACTGTGTAAATATATATATATATATATATATATATATATATATATATATATATATATTCTTTTACTGAAAGTTCAGAATTAAATCTGATAGACAAAAAACTAGATCCCCATTTCTTATCTTCTTATCAATATTTTTAAGAAGATTTTCCAATAAGATTTCTACCCTTTCTGATAAAATTTCACAATTTACAATCTACTGGGGAGAAATTATAGTGATCAATTAAAACATTCCATGTACAGAATAATTTTCCAATACCCGAAATTCACAAGCATGATATATATTCTATTCCAGAATTATCCAAACAATTATTTACCAAACACGAAGAAGACAAGAATTAAAAGAACGTATTAGAATTATGCAAATCTTCACAAGCATCTACCTGGACATGATGCTAATTTGCTACGTTCCAAAAATCTGTAGAAAACAATTCCCCTTTCAGAACTTTCTCCTTCTCTAAAATTTTCCTTCTTCTCCTCCAAAATTCCTAGCCCCCTTGAAAAATGAACCCCCAATTTGTGATAAGGAGTTTTCTCCTCAAATCGGGGCACTAATTGTGCGTTCACCCGAGAGGACTCCTTGCTCACCAGACTCAAACTCCAAATTAACTTTCTTTATCTTTGCTTATTTGCATTAATCTTTTCATGCACATTAAGTTGAATTATTAAATAACTTTATTTAATATTCCACTTGACTTCTATTTTAAATTAATTTATTACTTTAATCTCATGTGCACTTTATGAAATTAAAATAACATTATTATTTTCTATTATTTTATCTTTTAATTAATTTCTCATATTTAAACTCATGCTTAGATCATGTGATCTAGAAACCTTTAATAATTTAATATCTTTTCCACTTTTAATATATTTTAGAAACTTTAATTGATAAAATATTTATTAATTCAATTAATAATAATATTTAGCATTTATTTAAAAATGAACTCTAAATATATTATTATTAAATTAAATAAATATTATCACATTCTAAATTTATACTTAAAACTTTTATCTCCAAATTCAATTCTTTTTATTTAACTAATTTCTTAATTAATTAAATATAATTAAATATGAAAATATCATAATAATTTTCTATTAAATTAAATCATTAATTAATCTTTTAATTAGACTTAATTAATAGAAAATACACCAAGGACTCATGAAACAACATACGAAAACCCATCATAGCAAAACACATACTAAACAAAACAAAGGGTTATAATCATGAATTAACGTCATCATTTGATGCATTCGGAGGGTACTTGACTCAGATACTTTTCCTAATTTTAATTAGGAAAATGGCTTAAAGGTTTAGGATCTGGACTTAAGAATTTATCTCCCCTCTCTTACCATTGAGATAATGCGATAGGGTACGCTCATCCTAGCAATTCAGAGAAGTTGATACCCGGTACCTGCAACCTGCATAAAATCCATGCATGTACAGACACAATATTCTAAGCTAAACAAGCAATGGTAGGAAGTGGTGCATCGTGTAGATCTTGACTAGTAGGTGACTATGAATCCCTTCCTTAACCACATCAAAAACACCATACATAAAGAAAACAAACACGCACACCATACACATGTAGTATGGGGTAAGTATCCATAAAAAGACACATGTGATAATAAACCATCTAACTAATCATCATCGATAATTGAAAACACTAAATATACATACATGAAATATAGAGTACCAAGTAATCTCACTATATAATAAATTGAATGTAAAACAATATCTGATAATCTGAAAGTAATGCTACTAAACATCAAGTATAAAACTAGCCTAAAAGAGTTTGGCAATTAAAATAAAATGCGACTAAGGGGTAGGCACTACAAATCACTTAATGGCAATGAAGAGAATATTGAGATACTTGAAAGGAACTGATGACTTTGGTTTATACTATATGAGAAATGATAAGTTTGAACTGAAAGCCTACACTGATGTAGATTGGGGAGGCAACATTGATGATAGAAAAAGTACCAGTGGAGGAGCACTTTTCTTGGGAAAGAGGTTGATTACGTGGACCAAAAAAAAGCAAAGCTACACCTCACAGTCTACTTCTGAAGCTAAATATGTGGCAGCTACTATAAACTGCACCAATATTGTATGGATCAAACATTTGTTGCAAGGTATGAAGGAAGAGGTAATTGAGCCTGTGACACTTTATTGTGATAATACAAGTGCTATCAATATATCAAAGAATCCATTAATACATGCTAAAACTAAGCATATTGCAATCAAGTATCACTAGGAAGAGAATTGGTGGAAGACAAACAAGTGAAGATGGAATATGTTAGCTCAAAGGAATAGATTGCTGATATCTTCACAAAAGCACTACCTAAATATGATTTTGAGTATCTTAGAGGTAAGTTAGGGGTGATACCCTTAGTTAAGGCTACTTGAACATAAAAGAAAATATGCCTTGCATCAAAGGAGCAGAAGTTGAAGATTTTATACATTGATGGTGAAGATGTCTACTTTGGGATCCATGCCTAAAGTAGTAGAAGTGCTAAAATTCCAAATCAGTCACAAGCAAGGTGACAAAGGGAGAAATTAAATGAACCTATAAAAGCTACATTTGCATATTAAGATGCTAATATGTCTTTGGCATTGTTGTCAAAGAGGGAGAAGTAGACAACTAATCAACAACTATTGAAGATAAAGAATCAAAAAAGAGGGAGAAGATGTTTAGAAAGAGAAGTTGTTAGATGTTGATCAGAACAATAGAAGATGAGCAATACAGAGGGAGAAAGACAAAGAACGAGGGTACAACAACAAAAAGGGAGAAGCTGAAATGAAGCAATCATAATAGTAGAAGGAGATGTGATGTTACAATTTACTTTTTGGCATTTGACTTACTATTCTTTAACTTATAGTTCTAACCTAGAAAGCTTGTGGTTGAATAGTTTTAGTTTGATGGTTGATCAGTTTGGTTTGCCATTAATGCCAAAGAGGGAGATTGTTGGAAATTTGATTGAAAAGCTCATTGTTATTGAAGATCAAAGAGAGAGATTTCTGTAAAAGAATGTTTTCAATCATTTTTTTGTCATTGATGTCAAACCTACTATTTGAAGGGATGATATTTTCTTATAAGATCCAAGTACTATCACTTAGTTGATTGATGAACAGGATTTGATCAACAAGATGTAACAAGAGAACCTAAGGGAAATGTTGAGTTATGATGTTGTAATGAAGTGCAAGGATTAGTTAAGACAATGGTCAAGTAATGTATTGATGACATACTCAAAGATATAGAGGTTGGTCACACTTAGAAACATTGGAGGAAGAAGTTGTAACAAGGTTGACTATAAAGCTTAAACTAAGATCCTTAGTGCGTATCAAGAAAATTAGTTGAAGCCAAAAATTTTTTTAGTAAAAGTCGAGTAATAGAAATTTCTAATGTCTACCAAGTGATCTTCATGTGCTGAGTGAAGATAAAGTGTCGAGCATCATAAAATTTTTAGTTGGTGCCAAGTGATCTTTAGGTGCCAAGCATCAGGAAAAACACAGTTGATGCCGAGTAAGTCACTATGTGTCGAGCACTAGTATTTCAATAGTGCCGAGTTGCTGAATTATTTCAAATGATGAAGATTCACCAAATCTAAGTTGACATAGTGTTTACATTGAATTTTGTGAATGAGTTGGAGGATAAGGATGATGAGTTGTTGGCATAGAATCCTATGTAAACCATTTTTGGGAAAATTCTAAAGGATTATTCAAGAAGTTTTAAGAGGAAACATAATATGGGTTAGATACAATGAATCCTACCTAATCCATGCAAATTGAAATTTAAAAATGAAAGAATCAAGTAGGAAAATGGTACTCCAAGACTTCTATTTAAGAAGTCATAGACCAAGAAGCAAAGAGCTACTGATATTGTTGCTGCTAAAATGCCAAAATTTGCGAAGTAGTTAGAACGGTGTCAAGGAGGAGACATCTAGGAGAAGGAAGACCACATAGGCACTAATTCTAGGAGTGGTCATGAAGAGATGATTGCACTAGTACATTGAGTGTGGAGACTCAAGAGGACTAAGCTTGAAATGAGGGCAAGCTATCAAGAGTTGTAGAGATTGAAGGGCTAGGCAAGGGTATGAGCTAAGAAGTGATCTAAAATCTACGAGATAAGTTGTATGTTGTAGTCAAGTCAAAATTTTCTAATACTCTCTAGCAATTGTATTAGATCTGAAAATCCTATGGACTTAGGTTGACCTAACAACCATTTGTAAATCCTTTAACAAGGTGGCATTCCAAGTGAATGTTCTAAAGTCCTTTAACTAGGCCCACTCCTAATAGGGTGGTTAAATCCTCTAACAAGGTCACATTTAATAGTGTGTTATAAGCCTTTAACAGGGTAGGCCTTTCACAGGGCATCACTTTAGAAGGGTGAGAATTGAGTAGCATGTTATTGGTGGTTTTTCCCAAATTAGGTTTCCACATAAATCACTGTGTCATGTGTTAATTTCTTATGTGTTAATGCTTTCATGTTGATTTATAGTAACTTGTTGATTAGATAAGTTAAAGCTTGGATGAATGAATGGTTGAATGAATTTCACTGCACTTAGTGAAAATTTTGAATAGGACATTTGGATCTTGAATAACTGATTCACCTCCCCCTCTTAGTTATTCTAAAACAATTCTAACACTTGAGCCTTGTTTGGGCTATCAAACCTTGTTAAGTTGTTCTTGTAGGTTGTACTCTCCTAATATACCTTGTTAGTACCCTGCCACTTGCATCACTTAGGCCCTTTTTTTATGTCTTTGAATGCCCTTGCATTATCCTCATTGTTACTAGTGTATAGGTCAATATTTGAATCTCAACATGTGAATAGTTTGTCTTAGTTCTCATATGTAGTCAATGTCCTTGAAATCAATTACAAGTCATAGGTTACATGAATTAAAAAAATGAAATTGGGTCTCACAAACTTGATTGCAAGTTTTCTCATGCTTAAGTGGTTGGCATGCCTTAAATCCCAACCAATAAGTCATCCTTCTATTTTGATAGGCACGTATTATAATCAAGTCTCTAGGAATTAATTGCAAGCTCTTTAAGCATCTTCATATGTCATTGGGTTAAGTTGTGCATTCCTAAAATGTATTCTTGAAGACCTAATTGCATATCACCCTCTTAGCACAATCATGGCTAAGTATTTGGGACTTGACTACATATCAACATGTATTGAACTTACAACTTGTAATGTAGCTCTAGGACCCAATTACATACTATATCTCTTCTACACTTGCAATCAAGTCTTTAGGGTATAATCACATATCTTGTTTATAGAAACTTGTAGGAAAAGTGATGTAGAGCAAGATGGGCCTTTCCAAGTTCTATGAGAAAATACTCTGAACAATGTGTTTACCCAAAGGTTTCCAAATGCAACCTTAAGGCTTAAGTTTCCCAAATCAGGTAAATGAATTATCCAAAGATTTCTTAGTAATATGATGGTTTTGAATACCCTAATACACCACAAATAACTAGTTTACCAAATACCAAGAGTCTATCTCTAAGGTAAATCAATCATCCCAACCTACTAGGCCGACAAGCCCTAATTAGCCCTCAAATGTTATCCTCTTGCATTTTTCTCCACATTTTCCCATAACATAAAGAAAATAAATTTAATATTAGGATACCCATTTGGCTTTTTTATAACATATAAAAAGATGAGGTATGGTTATTTTGGACCAAGTCTCTTCTGTTACACTATGGGCCACTTTTTGGGCATAAAACCCCTCCATTTACAAAGGAACTATATGGAATAATTATCCCCCAACCATAAAAATTTTTGAAGTATCTTAATATGATCCTAAAGTGAGGATTCTTCAATTGGATTGAACCCATCAACTCTCTATATGTGCTTTTTATGAAACCCTTAGCAAAAGAGGCTAAAAACTAGGGCCTCTTCAAATTTGACCAAGAAATCACTTCCAGGACCTGTTAGTTGATCTTACACCATATTATGATGATTAATTTGACTATTTTACATAAAACCATGACCTCCTTTAGGATGATCTCCTGCTGCTATACCAATGACATCAAATTTAATGCATTTTCATGCACCCAAGCACTCCAAACTTGTCCAGTTGGATGATCATCTACATCCTCTAATTGTTCCTTGCATTAGTATGCATAATTACATATGATACATGTTAAGAATCCATCCCCAAGTCACAGTTAGAACAGAAAGGGGATGGTTACATCATTTTTCTTGAAGGAAACCGATGCAGGGCACCAAGGCAAATGGATAGTGGTCCTAGTTTTGGATTTGGAACATTAATAAGAATGTTGTAATAAGACCAAAATGTAAGGTCAATTGGGCTCTAGGTGCCATTATAAGCCAGCATGCCAAATTGTACCAATGGGTCAAAGATAAGCAATTTTGGTGGGTTTTTAAATAAAAATAAGATTTTTGCGATCCTTAGAAGGTTTTAATGGTCCTTAGGATCATTTGGTCAAGTCCTAGGTGTATAGGAAGTTAGTTGTCAAAAATTGCAAAAATTGTCAAGCAAAAATGCAAAAATGCTGACAACTTTGCAATATGGTTGCAAAAATGGTTGTACATTGGCATAACCATTTGAAATATGGTTATGACCATTGAAGACATAGAGGACATGTTTAAATATGTTGTACATGGAGAGGAAAACATGATGGTACAGATTAGTTAACATTTGCATAAATAAAACTCTATTTTCCTATCATTTTCACTATTTTTCCATGTTGTACAGAACTGTATGGATTGGTAGAAGGGATCAATTGACATGGTTGGATAGCTTTATGAACTTTGCTTCATTTTATTTTGGTTTGAAGAATTTATCTTTCCATTTGTTCAAGTTATTGCATTTTTTGTTCAAGTTGCTTATTTGGGGCTGAATTAGAGGGTTTTGGCAAACATGTGCCTCTAACTTGCAATCCCATGGTTGGAATTTAATGCCACTTGGAGGGTTCAAAGTTAGGGGAGTGTACTTTGATATGGAAGAGTTTCAGGCTGAGAGGAGAAGGTTTCATATTTTCACTAGCCGGCCCTAGGCTGAACATCCCTATGTGTTCAACCCAGATTTGTAGGAGAAGTGGTGATTAGACTTCCAAACCACTGATCTGACTTAGGAAAAGGGTGAAATGGAGATGTGGCATGGGGAGGAAGAGTTCCATGTAGTTATGCTAGTTTTATGAACCCTAATCCTAACACTTGCTTTGGAAAGCCAACCTAATTAGGCTTATTAGGTCTGTGAACCAAGTGGGAGTTAGAACATGCTAGAGTAGGTTTAGCCCAAGATATTTTGGATTATTCAAGAACCTAGTAAAGGGTATTTAAGAAGGTAATTTTTTTGATACCTCATTTGGAAAGTTTGGAAGTTAGCCATAGAACACTGAAAATTGACCTACTAAGATTTCTAGGCCTAATATTGGGAATTTGGTCTTTTGGGGGTGTTATAACCTTAAAAGTGCATGAATCTTTATGGTATAGCCTAGTGATGTTGATCCTAGCCTAAGTTTGGAGTTTGAAAACTAGATTTCACATTTTGCCTTATTTGGCCTAGTTGAGGGCTACTGTCCCTAAAACCTATAATTGACCTAAGTTTGCTAAGAGCCCTAGAGAAGGGGAAAGACCTTAGAAAAGTGGAGTCCACTTGGAGAGATAGTGGTCAGCATTGGCTAAAGGCTGGTAAGCTTGATTGACATCTTGTAGTGGATTGGGTGCTACTAGGCACCTAGGAAGCTTTTGGTGAAAGAAGGTTGTAAGCTCTACATCAGAAACAATGTGAAAATGACTATCTACAATACTTCATCTAAATAAATGAAACCTTCAAACTAGACCTTAGTGTGGTAGTATGGATATTGGATGCCATTTATTGCAAACTTGCAAACACAAAGAGTTTTATTGTTGCATTTCACCAATCTCACTGTGTCTATGGTCATTGTTCCCTTTTCGTTCATGTTTGGGGGTATGTTCCTAGTGCAGAGCACCAAGGTACTTGGTTTAAATTTTGGTTTTAATATATTTTTTTACCTACTTAGGCTAGAATAAACAACCCTTGGATGAGAAGTCCATGGTTGTGAAAGAAAGACATCATTTTGTATGCTTAAGGCACTTTATGCAATTTATAAGCAAAAGTTGCTCATTAGGAAAATTCAAGAGTTTTAATATTTTTGGTCAATAAATCATAGGACTAAGTTGTTTTTAGTTGGTTTTAGGTATTTTGGAACCCTTTCCAAGTCCTAAAAGTGGAATCAAGTGAAAAATGTAAAAATTGAACTTTTTGTGCAAAGTTGCATTGTTGAAAGTTGTAAAAGTTGCTCAAATTTGTAACTTAGTGAGAAAAGGGTTATAACTGTTAAAATATTAGTTCTAACCATTAAAATATACATAGGAGATATATATACCTCATTTGTGAGGTCTAGAGGGCATTAATATACAGATTGGAAGAAGTTGCAAAGAAGGAAATTCAATTTTTGAGTCATTTTTATTATTTTTTTCATGCTGCACAAAATGTATAGAATTTTAGAATAGATGTGCTAGATTTTTGAGATATATCTTTGAATTAAATTTTTTTTTCTTCTAGTCTCATCATTCTACATGTTTTCTAACTCAAGTTATTGCATTTTTAGTGAAACTAGGTTTTTAGGACAACATTTTGGTGCACACAGCAAAAATGGGCCTCTGACTACAATTTCCTTGGTTGAAATTTCATGGCCACTTGGGAAATGGTAGTTAGTAGGGTCCTTTTTAAGATTCCATGGTTTCAAGACTAGAGGATGCATTTTTTGATTTTGCTAGTCAAGCCCTAGGTCAAGTACCATGAAGGATTTGACCTCTTGTAGGGTGTTGATTTGTGAATGGCAAGAGTTTGGGAATTGGTGAAAGGCTGAGCATTTGGAAATAAGTTATTTTAGTGTTTCCAAACCTTCCTAATCATTGTGTTCATTTCCAAAACCTTGTTTCCTACTAGTTTCTTTGTAAACTAGTCATCTACTTGATTGGGACATGTTTAGGAACTAACAATCTCCATTTAAGCTGAAGTCTCCATTTAAATGTGGCAATGAGCTTTTTGTTGTTATGTTAAGGTAAATTAATATATTTTGATGAGAAATTTGAAGGATCATGCCCAATTTGAGTATGTTGGCTTCCCAAGTCCTATAAATTCAAAGTTGCAATGCTGCTCAAAAAGTTGCTTGAGCAACTTTTGCAATTTTTGGAAAAAATGTTGCAAATGGTAGTTTGGGAAGTTGTAACTATCCATGCTTGGGTATATGAGCATGGGAGACATTGTTTTTAAGGTTAGAAGGTTTCTAGTCAGATTAACATTTTAAAGCAACTTTTGCACAAAAATTGCAACCAATGCAAATTTCACTAGATTTCACTTCCAGGACTTAGAAAAGGTTCCAAACTATTATAAAATAACTAAAAACACCTAATCCTAGGCTATCTTCACCAAAAACTCAAAAAGACTCAATTTGGCCTAATTAGCAACTTTTTCTCATATCTTGCACAAAGTGTCCTACACATACATATCTTGTTCATATCTCGCTCACCGTTTGTCATGGGATCGAACTGTCTATTCCATTAGCTCTAAGTGGTTGGGTAAACCCTAGCCCGAAGCTTGAATGCTCTCGAGCACACCAAACTGAAATGTCCCTAAGGGTCACTAAATGCCATAGGGTAGTGATATTTGATGGGGCATAGACCTACAATAACCTCTCTCTCATTTTGGAGATCTTATTCTCTTTTGCTTTTGCAACACCATCTTGGGTGATGTTGAAACTTGTAGTGTTGGCCAATACAAAGTTTTCAACTGCCAAATCTCCCTCACCATTCATCGTGGGATTGAACTGTCTATTTCATTAGCTCCAAGTAGCTAGGTAAACCCTAGCCCCAAGCTTGTCTAGTCTTGTTGAGTGCTTGAATGTTCTTGGGCACGCCGAACTGAAACATCCCAATGGGTCACTAAATGCCATAGGGTAGTGATCTTTGACAGGGCATATCTTAGAGCTCATACCAGGTATGGATGAGATTCTAGGTGCTATAGGACCATGTTGTGGAGACCTACAATAACCACTCTCACTTTTTGGAGATCTTACTCTATTTTGATTTTGTGATGCCATCTCGGTTGATGCTGAAACTCATAGTGTTGGCTAGTAAAAAGTTGCCAACTGTCAAATCTCCCTCAACATTCATCGTGGGATTGAACTATCTATTCTATTAGCTCTGGGTGGCTAGGTAAACCCTAGCCCCAAGCTCATCTAGTCCCATTGAGTGCTCAAACATTCTCGCGCACGTCAAACTGAAACATCCCTAAAGATGGGGCATATCTCAGAGCTCATGCAAGGTATGGATGTGATTCTGTCCTATAGGACTGTGTTGCAGAGACCTATAATAACCTCTCTTGCTTTTTGGAGATCTTACTCTATTTTTATTTTGTGATGCCATCTCGGGTGATGCTAAAACTCGTAGTGTTGGCTAGTACAAAGTTGCCAACTACCAAATCTCTCTCACCATTCATTGTGAGATTGAACTGTCTATTCCATTAGCTCTAGGTGGCTAGGTAAACCCTAGCCCCAAGCTTTTCCTACCCCATTGAGCTCTTCAATGTTCTCAGGAACGCCGAATTGAGACATCCCTAAGGGTCACTAAATTCCATAGGGAAATGATCTTTGATGGGGCATATCTTAGAGCTCATGCAAGATATGGATGAAATTCTAGGTGCTATTGGACTATGTTATCGAGACCTACAATAATCTCTCACTTTTTGGAGATATTCATTTTGATTTTGCGACACCATTTCGAGTTATGCTAAAACTCGTAGTGTTGGCTAGTACAAAGTTTCAAACTAAAAAATCTCCCTCATCGCTCATCATACAATCAAACTATCTATTCCATTAGCTCTAGGTGGCCAAGTAAACCCTACCCCTAAGCTCATCCCATCCCAGTGAGTTCTTGAATGTTCTCAGGCATGCCAAACTAAAACATCCCTAAGGGTTACTAAATGCCATAGGGAAACGACGTTTGATAGGGCATATCTTAGAGCTCATGCAAGGTACGGATGCGATTCTAGGTGCTATAGGATTGTGTTATAGAGATCTAGAATAACCTCTCTCACTTTTTGGAGATCTTACTCCATTTTGATTTTGTGATGCCATCTCGGATGATGCTAAAACTCGTAGTGTTGGCTAGTACAAAGTTTCCAACTACCAAATCTCCCTCACTGTTCGTCGTGGGATTGAACTGTCTATTCTATTAGCTCTAAGTGGCCATGCAAACCCTAGCCCTAAGCTCATCTGATTTCATTGAGCATTCAAATGTTCTTGGGCACGCTAAACTGAAACTTCCCTAAGGGTCATTAAATGCCACAGGGCAACAATATTTGATGGGGCATATTTCAAAGCTCATGCAAGGTATGGATGCAATTCTAGGTGCTATAGGACCATGTTGTAGAGAACTACAATACCTCTCTCTCTTTTTGAAGATCTTAATCCATTTTGATTTTGCAATACCATCTTAGGTGATGCTAAAACTCATAGTGTTGGCCAGTACAAAGTTTCCAACTGCCAAATCTCCCTCACTGTTCATCATGGGATCAAATTGTCTATTTCATTAGCTCTAGGTGGCTAGTTAAACCCTAGATTTAAGCTCATCTTGTCCTATTGAGTGTTTGAACCTTCTTGGGCATGCCAAACTGAAATGTCCCTAAGGGTTACTAAATGCCATAGGGAAACAATCTTTGATGGGGTATATCTCGAAGCTCGTACGAGGTATGGATGTGATTTTAGGTGCTATAGGACCATGTAGAAGAGACCCACAATAACCTCTCTCACTTTTTGGAGATCTTACTTCATTTTGATTTTGCGATGCTGCCTAAGGTGATGCTGAAACTCGTAGTGTTGGCTAGTACAAAGTTGCCAACTGCCAAATCTCCCTCACCATTCATCATAGGATTGAATTGTCTGTTCTGTTAGCTTCAAGTGGCTAGATAAACCCTAGCCCCAAGCTTGTCCCATCCCATTGAGTACTTGAATGTTCTTAGGCATGCCAAACCAAAATATCCCCAAGGGTCACTAAATGCCATAGGGCATTGATCTTTGATGAGGCATATCTCAGAGCTTGTATGAGATATGGATGTGATTCTAGGTGCTATACGACCATGTTGCATAGAACTGCAATAACCTCTCTTTCTTTTTGGTGATCTTACTTCATTTTGATTTTGTGATGCCATCTCAGGTGATGCTGAAACTTGTAGTGTTGGCTAGTACAAAGTTGCCAACTGCGAAATCTCTCTCACCTTTCATCATGGGATCAAACTATCTATTCCATTAGCTATAGGTGGCTAGGTAAAAAATAGCCCCAAGATTATCCCATCCCATTGAGTGCTCAAATGTTCTTGGGCATGCTGAACCAAATCATCCCTAAGAGTCACTAAATGCCATAGGGCAGCGATCTTTGACTATGGCAACTGGATATGTCATCTCATCCAATGATGGAGACTCATGATAAAAGGTAAAGGGGTAATCATACACATCATTTTGAACATGTTATTTTTTTATGGTAATAAGGTAATCCTTTTTTGTAAGGTCAAGAAAATTGAGGTCACCTATAAACCCAAATTGCCTTAGTCTTAATGATTTTCCTTTTTTTGTTGTTTTTGTTAATAAGTTGACTCAATAAGTGTTTTGAGAGTCATTACACCTTATATAGCTGCATGTTATCACTAAATGGAGTTAGTGGAAGGAGTTAATGATCTTCTTGGTTGTCTTAATAGTCATTTATGGGTCTGAAACATAACCACTTCCCTTTGTGAAGAGTTGTCCAAAAATCAACAAATTACATGTTGTTGCAAAGAAAATACAATCATAGGATGTTGGAAGATTGTTTTCACTCATAGGATGTTGAAGAATCCCTTGGAAGGTGGTGCAAGAGAACCCTTTCAAGGTTCCCACCATATCATTTTTGGTGTGATGAACTTCTTTGAAGAAGTATGTGAATACAATAAGGGCATTTAGCTCATGCTTGTGTGTTCAAGCTAGGATAGGTCTTAAAGTTTCCTCTGTGGTCTCTATTGAGAATGGTACCTTGGATTTGGGTTGATATCCTTCTTAGATATTTGTTGGGGGAAGGTTGATTTAGGAGTTTTAATTTCATTTTAGGCATGGGTGCACACATTAAAAGAACCTTCTAAGGTGGACTACTTTTTTAGAAGACCAAAGTGCATGAACAATGCAATGTTATGTAAATCTGCCACCTTATGGAAGGGATGTTATTATGAGTTTGGGGATCCTTAGGTGAAGCAAGATAGTTAAATTTTAACTCCCAAGGATTTTTTAGGAAGGCATAGCATGGTCTTGAAATGTGAGTCAACACAAGACTACCCGAGCAATAAAAATTGCCCCAAAATTGCTTGCAATTTTAAAAAGTAACTGAGCAACTTTTTCCAATTGTTGCTAAAAGACCTACTTTGTAAAGAAGCTTTTAAAAATCCCTAAACCATATCTCTACCCAAAGGAGTAACCTATTTATGCTTGGAAGAACCCTAATCAAGGGTTGAAAACTCATTTCTTGTACGAATCTGTACTATTGGAATGTATGCAACATACTCTGACTATTTTAGCACAAATTTTAATGGTTTTTAATCTTGTTTGCAGGAAAATCACATGGTTATTATCATTTTTTTGAATGTTTTAGTTGTTTTATTTTTTATTTTCCATTTTCCATGCATTAGTTATAGTTTGTGACCAAGTTTTGAAAGGTTTTGTAAATTTCTTCAAAGATACCTATCTACTGCCAGTTTTGGAGTTGTATATCATGAAAAGGTTGTAAGTCATGTCTCCACCATGGAAATTCCATGGTCTTCTATATTTCAAGGTTATAGACCCTAATGTATTATGTTATATAAGCAAGGGCCCTGAAAGTGAGTGCAAAGAATTCTTTGACCAAGCCCTAGGCGAGCTAGGCAATGCCCAACTAGGGATTGTCAACAAAGAAAGAGCTCTCAAGAGCAAAGATTAAAGAATGAAGAATTGCCCTTCTAAGGTATTGAAGAGGGATATGAGGAGGTTCTAACTTGTGGAGGAAAAGTCTTGATGAAGTGTGGAAGGTGTCTTAAAAGTGGGGACAATAGGCAACCAAGAAAACCTTACCAAACCCTCAATTTTGCTATTTCTTTTGTACAACCCGTAGGCACCCTGAAACCCTAAAAATATTTGAGCATGGGTCCTATGTATCAATTGTTCTTAAGGCAAGAGGTGTTGAAAATCTAAGAAAAAGGAGCTATTCACCCTAGAAATCCGGCTGGAGGCCTGATTAGGGGCTCTCCTTGTAGCCCTTTTGTGAAGAAATGTTGAAATTGGGTACAAACCCATTATTTTTATCCATTAAAGCATAGTAAAAGTGTTCCAATAACACCTTAGGACATCATGGAAACCTTGGTTGGACTGAGGAGTGCTGTGGTACCCTAGTGGACCTATAAAACCTTTGGAGGGATAGTGTTCCTAGAAGAGTAAGGGAGTGATGTTGCAAATTTGGATCAGTTAACCTGGTGAGGAGTTTGGGAAAGGTTAGGGATGTTCTAAGTAGCAAGAGATCCTATAGACCACATAGGTGTAGAGATAACACCAAGATCCTATTGTTATATGAGAACCATAGACTAGCTAGTCTATCCTAGCCTACCCCATCAAAGGGATATAATAGATGGTAGATTAAAGTTTGTGAGATAGTTATTAGGTGTTCCTTGAAGTGGCTAATATGTTAGTTTGAAGTGAGAAGTTGATTATGATCCATTTCTCAAATTTTCTCATTTTTCCCTTATTGCTTCCCAAGTCTTGAATAGGGAAAGTGATCAAGTAGTTTTGTGATGTTGGGTAGAAGTTTGTTCAATATTATAACCAAGTTGGAAAGAGTCTTTGAAGACACTTATGAAGGTGGGAAAGGTAGTTTTCCTTAAAATTCTTCTTGCTAGGAATCCACTAGCTTTTGGTGTGAGCACTCTGCATCATTTTGGATGCAATTTAAATTAAAATGAAATACATGAAATGTACTTAAAATATAAACAATAAAAACAAGATATATATTATGATAACCAATAATTTCATACATGAACAAACATATAATATACAAGTTTGCATGGGGACGAGGGTACTTGGGGTACTTAGTGTATGGGTACGGGTACAGGTACAACTATTTTTTTATAATTCGGGACGGGGGTACTTGGGTGTGTCAAACTTTATTTTTAATTATACTTTTATATTTATAGAAAATCTAAATTTATGAGTGATGAAAATGATTTTTCAAATCAAGAACAATGCTAAACTTTACAAATGTAATGTACTTTTTTTAGTTTTAGATTTGTTATATGTTTGTAATAATAATTTATGATAAATGTTTAGATGCATAACATAGAAGGAAGACTTTAAACATGAACAAGAAGATCATAAATCATATGAAAATGAAATATTTCAAATGATAAATTTCTGGCTTTAACATTGATAAAGTTTATTGTTGATCAATATTGTATCAAAGTTTTAAATTGATTAGGTATTGAATTAAGCTTGATAAAAAAATAACAAAGAAGGAAAACTTTAAACATGAACAAGATCATAAATCATATTATGATGACATATTGGAAATGATTAAATTTTTCTTGAATAGTGATAAATTTTATTGTTAATCAATATTCTATCAAAGTTTCAAACTGATTAGGTATTGAATTAAGCTTGATAAACAATGAGCTGATACACAAAAAAAAAACTAAAAAAAATAATCAAAATTCTCAATCAAGGTCCTTAGCTATGATGCTCTCCACTGAGTACCCAATACTTGGGATACATGTACCTGGTACTTGGGTACATGGGTACAAGTACTAAGGGTGTGGGTACAAGTACCCATGCAACCTCATAATATATTATGATAACCAATAATGTCATACATGAATGAACATATACTATATTATGATAATCAATAATGTCATACATGAATGAATGTATAATATATTATAATAACCAATAATGTCATACATGAATAAACATATAATATATTATGATAACCAATAATGTCATACATGAACAAACATATAATATAAAATGATAACAAATAATGCCATATGTTAAGAAACACATAATATATTATGATAACCAATTATGTCGTACACGAAAAAACATATCATATATTAACCAATAATGTCATGCATCAAATATATGTCATACATCAAATATAAAATGTCATATATACATCAAATGTATATCGAATATGTCCACTGACATAAAATCAAACACATATGTCCATTGATGCCTATACATGTGTGTCTATCAACTATATCTTCTCCTTCCCACTAGGGGAAGTAAACAAATCTCTAGAGGTCTTCAGTTGTCATGTGGAGGGAGATGATGGGGATAATGGGGTCTTCATCACACACTTACTCATGCTCTTGTTTAGGCTCTTCTCTAACTCAAGCTTATACAAACAAAGTAGATATGAATCAATAATTATTATACATTGAAATCAAATATATGTACACACAGAATTAATTATTTTCTTACCACCATCAAATAGTCACTCTGCAAGTCCACCTCAAAGGCTTGTGGACAATCAAGAGTAACAAGGCCCTACAAAAATTCAATCAATATAATCAATTATAAATAACATTAGAAATTTCAAACTAACTATTATAAACAACAACTAAAAAAAAGAAAATTCTTTCATACCTTTAGTCAATGGCTCTGAACTAGCCATCATTGTAGCCACTTCACGATTGATGGACTGCCAAATATGAGGAGTCACAGATGTCAAGAGCTACATGTCATACAATACATGTTACATGTAACATAAAACATGAAACAAATATAATCAAATGAATTAAATTAACATGAAACAAATGTACCTCTACAAAGCTCGTATCACACCTAGGCTCAGAGTCCCTAGTGAATGTTGATGGTCTAGTAGAGAACTCATGCACATGCATAATTTTTTTTGTCAATCCTTCATATGATTACTTAATAAATATATGTATTAATTTAAATGATTAAATCAATACATACCTCTAGGCTCATCAATAGAATGAAAAATGGGACTAGGGGATCTCTACTAGGGCCACCAACACTTTGACCCTGAATTTTGAACAATATCAATACATGCTAATTAATTAGTCATTCACTATACATATGAAATTTGATCAAATTAGTTTATTATAATTGTAATTTACCTATGTGTCAATGCCAAATGTTTCATTTAGGAACTGATCAATGACTAGCCCATCATACATACTATCTCTAGCATGACTGCCAAATGTGCATAAGGATCCACATGATGTGCACATGTGGCCGCAATGCACAAAAGGCTCCTCCTCAACTAATGGACTCATGCAATGAATGAGGGTCTGCATCAAAGCATTAATAGTCCCTAGAGTGCTGGCCTCTACATGTTCCTTGAAAACTGAAGGAATAATCACATGCTTACCCTGTGGCTTGACAATAGGTGCCCTAACTACATTAGGGTCATGACCTGCCCCTGACCCCTCAAATGATGACCCCCCACCTCTACCCTGAGATTCTAATATATCAAAATAATTGGGGATCTTCCCTAGGAAAAATTCATCATACAATTTCCTTAAGAAACACGTTGGGACCTTGTGATTATTGTAGGGAGGGGCATCAAATACCATCCACCATCTATCCCAAAAATTATTTCTAATACCATCATGTATGCACCAATGGTTGGGGAACCATTTAGTTGTCTCTCTAATAGTATTTTGTTCACTAGGCTTTCTAAAAAATGTACAAATGCTACCATTTGGTATATCTTTTTCTTTACATCTGGATATGATAATTTGTTTGCATAATATCTTTTTTGTTCCTCCCTCTTAACATGCCAAATATCTAACTGACCGCTAATAGAAGATACATGGGTCATAATGGACTTGAGGGAGGATGCCAATTGTGCTCTCATTGGATTGGTTTGTCCACAAGATTTCAACCTACCAATGAATGCTTCTAATTCATTTTTTCCTCTTTCTATATCATTTATTATGTTGTCTTGTGTGCTAGGAGGAGGTCTTCCAATTGATGTAGGTTGCAGAATTTCTTGTTCTTATTGTGGAGGGTTTTGATTCTCATCTTGTGGAGGGTTTTCGTTTGGATCTTGTGGAGGTTTTTGGTTTTGATCTTGTTGGGGATTTGTCAATTCATTATTCACCTTTCCTAATAAGAAACCAATTGCAATCTAAATAAATAAATAAATTTAAAGAAAAATTGAAATAAACCTACAAAACAATGCAAAAACATATAAAACAATGCAAAAAAAGGGTAGAAAACATATAGCGTGATCTGGATCTTGAACTTTGGCGACAAGGAGGCATTTTGAGGAGGTGGGTGGTGAAAATCTTCAATTCCTTCAACTTGCATATGCACTGTGAGGATGAAATCTTGAAAAATGAACTTAAAATGAAATGGGCTGTGGGTTTGCAGCATATTTATAAGAAAAAAATTGTGTTAGAAAGCTTGTACGTGCTTTCTAAAACTAGAAAAAGAAAAGGTGTCATCTTTTTGGCACCACAACTTGGTGCACTTACCCCCATCATGTATAACATGTGTACCAAACTACCATAGTTTATCTAACAACATATGCCATATGCTCGTAGTAATGATATCAAAAAATACCTCATCCTGGTAGCTTCCAATCTTGAACTTTACTAGGCACTCCTCATTGCTATGACCTTGTGGTCATCCTGCACCCATGCAATATAGTATCGATGTGAGTGTTTCTACCTCTTTAGTTTTAACTTTGTGACTATATTTTATGACACCAAATTATCAATACTTCCACTATTAATGATCACATTACAATACTTGTCTTCACATTTTTACCTTGTGCAAAACAAGCTCCTCCTTTGACTAGGTTCATTCTCACCACTTAGCAAGACTCTTCTATTAACTAGGACTTCTCCTCTTTCAACATCTTCAAATTGTAATGATTTTGCATCATCATCAACATGCACAACTCATGCCTAGCCTTTTGTTCTTCTATCAGTCCTTCCTTGGTGTTGGGAACATTCAAATGCTCTACAGGGATAACTTTAAGAAACATCTCTCGAGAAAAATATGCAAAATGTTGGCGAGCACAACATTGAATGTGCAAGAAAAATTTCTAATCAAGGGTGATATTTTTGTTTGAGGAAAGGGAGAAACTTATTTTCTATTGGCAAAATTTTCCTTTCTATATCAAAATTTAATAATAATTGTGGTGAATTAAAAAAATGGTATGCAAATAAATGTAGGTGATTCTTTTAGTTGGTCATATACATTTTTGTAATGTAAGAGGCAAATAAATTGTTTCATATAACACAAAATATTAATATAGTTGGCTAATCTATTGATTGCTATAGTGAGATTATTTAATTTTTTGGTGAATTTATAGAGTCACAAGTGGTCCACAACCCACATGCCAAGATTACATTATACAATGTACTTGTAGTTTGCCAATTCATTAAGATTCAATTAATAATGTTTCCTTTTTCTTATTGCCAACTTGGTCATCATCACATTTCATGTTATTATTTTTATGGTGAAAGGAATTGATCTAGACTGTCGATGCAAGATAGATTAATGGCCTTGAATATATTTTGGGCCTAATTTTAAATGTTATAATAGAAAGTCTAATTATTCCTAAAATTAGGACATGTGTCCCAAAGCTTAAAATATAAAATAATTGGCTAAATAAGGGTAGTTGGAGACAGACATCGATAAATTGGTAGGTGATGCTTAACCCTAGGGAAAATTGTTTGATTCTAAGGGTGAAATAACATTGTCCAATAAGAACACATCAGGTGATTGGACTGGGATGTGGGACCAATCACATGTAAAATAATGAGCGATTAGCCTAGGATTCAAATCAAAATTATTTAATATCTTAGCGATGTGGTTGACCATAAATGTAGGTTTTATTTTCCAAATTATGATTTCTCAAAGATATGGAATCACCAATTGGTGAAGATTCACCACTAAATAAATCACTGATGCTCTATGCCCTTCTTCTCTACTATGAAAACATTTTCCATGGAAACCTCCTCTTCTGAATCCTTTCCCTCTTCCTCTTCTTCTTTAATATTTAATTTTATGATGATGGAAATGATTTGAATTATTGCCCCTCTGGTTCTGATTGCTACTATTGTCCTCATCATTTTTATTCTGATAATCATTCTTTCCACCATAAGATCGGCTGCTAGATCTTCCACCATGACCTCTTTGACTATTCTTGTTATCAAACTTATTGTTCAATATTTCCTCAAATCTGAGGGAAAATTGGTATGCCTCTTCAATATTGTTCATTTAGACCAAACTCATCTTCTCTTGAATGCCTAGCTTCAACCCATTAAGATAATGGGCAACTTTCTCTTTGTTAGCTTCGACATAGCTAGTTCTAATGGACTCAATAGAAATCCTCAGTATACTCCTAAAATGTTTGTTATGCTTGCTTCAACCCTTGCATTTTCTTCAGTAGATCAAGCTCATAATCTACAAGAATGAATTGTCCCTTTAATTTATCTATCACCTAGTCCCATCTTGTGATTTTGTTATTCCCTCTTCTATTTCACTCCAATTGAATCTCCTTCCACTAGATCTTTGCACAACCTTTCAGTTTGGCCTTTAAAAATTTGACTCTATCAGGATCCTTAATATCTTCAGACTCAAAGTTTTCCTCCAATTCATTAATCCAATTGATCATCTCCTCTGGGTTAAAATTTCCTAAAAATGTGGGAACCTCAAACTTAGATCTTTTTCCAATCTTTGAGATGGCCCTAAAAAATCTCTCCTCTTTTGGGTTTAGAACTACCTCTTCTTCAACATTTTCTTCTTCTTCTCCTTCATTCTCAATTTCACATCTTAGGAAAAGATTTATTCCTCTACACATTTTTTCTTCTAATGTTTTCATTTGTCTCTGTAGGGCTCTAAAATATTAGGTGTAACACCTATGACTCTTCCACCATGCTCTCTTTGTGGATGAATATTTGTGCTTCCACTGAAACTCTGCAAACTACCTCACAATCAGTGATATGTCTACATGCTTAGCCCAAATGACAGTTCTAGTGCAACTACTTCATGGTAGATGATATATTTACACATTCAAGAACTCCTCCTCTAATACCACTTGATCAAGGGTGACCCCCTTGATACCACAAACACATAACATAAACAAAGAAATAACAACAATTAGCAAGGTCAAATTATGGGCTTCTTATTATCACTCTAAATGTAGAATTATAGAATTTTCAAATACAACATGCAAACCTACATGGGTGCTTTCCTTACAATAACTTGTAACACAAAGTTGCAAACTATCATCCCAAGCTGTCATAGATAATACACATGTATTCCTTAAATATGCATTGTTACATCGCCTAGAAAGTTTCTAAACATCAAACCCTAACCCTTGAGACTGAATAACCCTAAAATTACATATAGAGTTGGCCAAATACACCTTTTGCACTTATTTTGAAAATTTTGGCTAGCCCAACTTCGAAAGACCATAACTTTCAAACCATTTCTCTGAACTACTATTGTAACCCCTTTTTAGAATCCTCATCTTCTAATCTATAGGTTTGTATTCACACAAGCTCTAGTCGACTCCATTTTAGAGGTCATCTAGGGCCTCTAAGGCCTTCAACACTAATCCCAAATATTTTATACCAAAATTACACATCAAAAATCCTCTATAAGTTCATGAATACTTATAATATGGCACCAAGCCTCTAATGGCAGGCTGATATATCCAAGATCAACATCCACTTATGAAATTAGGACATTCCAAGCTTGTATGACTAACTTAATAAGTAGAAATACTTCATAGAAAAAATCTCTACATTGAGACAATCCTTATTCAAGAAAAAAAAAAGGAAATATTTTTTGGTGTTACAAGATTTCTCTTACACCTAGGGTGTTCCTACATCATGGATTGTGAAGTTGAAAAGGTAGTTAGAGATCTGAATGGTTTGAAGACATCAATTTAAGATGATATTAGCTATGTTAAGATGAATAGTGTAGAAGAAGAAAATCACCAGACCTTTAAAGCTGAAGAAAGGTTGGCAAAGAAACATGATCAAAGAAAAAGAGGTAGAGGTAAATGATTTCAACAAAGCAAAGGAAAAATCTATGGAGAAAGAAGGAGATTAAACAATGCAATGCAAGATAAAAGAAAGACATAATAGAATGAAGAACCTTCAAGGGAAAGAGGTAATTATAGTAGAAGTAGCTATACTAGTTACTCTGGGAATAGTAATGGTGGTAAGAGAGAAGATATCTCTTGGTTTAAAGGAAATTCTTTCAAGTGTGAAGAAGGACATTAAGCCTTTGAATGCAATTATTCAAGTAAAAAGACTAGTGGTAGTAGAAGAAGTACTCTAGCTTATAAACAAGTTGCTAAAACACCTAATAGACTTGAGAATGGTGAGAGCTTGATGATAAGAAGATTTTTTTGGAATGAGGATGTTGATGAAGAGTTTTTAGAGAAGAAGTTTGTTTAAGACCAAGTGTAAGATCACTAGAAAATGTTGCAAGGTAATCATTGATAGTGGAAGTTCTAATAATTTGCCATCTAAGGACCTAGTTAACAAGTTGTAGTTGCAAAGATTGAGACATCCTAAACCTTATCATGTTACTTGAATTCAAAAGGAGCATAAATTACGTGTAAGTGAGCAATGCCTTGATATGTTTAAAATTCAAAATTATCACGATGAATTCTTGTGTGATATTATGCCTACAGATTGCTGTCATATTCTTTTGGATAGAACTTTGCAATATGATAGACTAGCTTTTCATGATGGTAGATTGAATCAATATACTATTTGGGTTGATGGGAAGAAGAATTTTTTTTTAACATTTTGTAGAAGAGTCTAATGAGAACCATTATACAATAGTTATGGTTTGTTTGGTTGAAGGAAAACAATTTGTTAAACATGTAAATGAATAGAATGTTTATTTTTCTTTGATTCCTAGAAATGATAAGAAACAAGATGAGATAGAACATGCAACTAAGATATAATATTTGTTAACAAATTTTCAAGAGATTATCTCTCATAATGTACCAAATACTTTAGCTCTTGTGAGAAGTATTAGTCACTGTATAGATTTGATACCTGGAGCTAGTTTTTCTAATAAAGCACCACATAGATTGACACTTGCTGAAAATGCTGAGTTGAATAGACAAGTACATGAATTACTTGAAAGGGGTCTGATTAGAGAAATTTTGAGTCCTTGTGTAGTACCTATTATATCAAAACCTAAGAAGAATGGAGATTAATGAAGAATGTACATTGATTCTAGAGCTATTAATAAGATCACATTGAAGTATAAATTTCCCTTGCCTAGGATGGATGACATAATGGATTGTTTGAGTGAAAAAAAGTTTTTTACAAATATTGATTTGAAAAGTGGCTATCATTATATCATAATTAGAGAACATGATGAATGGGAAAACCCTTTTAAGAATAATGAGGGATTATATGATTGGTTGGTTATGCCTTTTGGTTTAGCTAAAACATCTAGTACTTTCATGAGGCTGATGAATCAAGTTTTGAAGAATTCTTGGGTAAGTTTGTGATTGTATATCTTGATGAAATTTTAATATTCAGTACTACTAAAGAAGAACACCTTCGACATATAAAAAAAGTATTACAAAGATTGAAAGAGGAGAGTTTGTTGATTAACTTGAAGAAATATTCATTTATGAAGGAAGAAATCATGTATCTTGGTTTTATCATTTCAATTAATGGTCTGATGATGGTTCTTGAAAAGGTAAAAGTTATTCTTGATTGGCCTACAACTGAGAATGTTGGAGAAGTTAGATCATTTCATGGATTGGCAAGTTTTTATAGGAAGTCTATAAGGAATTCTAGTTCAGTATGTAATGCTATGACAAAAACTATGAGAGTTGACCAAAAGGATTTCAAGTGGACACATGGAGTGCTTAAGAGTTTCAAAACATTAAAATAGAAACTAACAATGTTGCCTACACTTGCTTTTCCTGATTTTAGTAATATTTTTGAAGATGATTGTAATGCTAGTGGAAGTGCGATTGAAGCTATTTTGAGTCAATAAGGAAGACCTATAACTTTTTATAGTGAGAAGTTGAATGATGCTAAGAATTTTTTTTTTTTTTTTTTATGGTCAGGAATTCTATGCTATTATTTAATCTTTGAAGAAGTGGAGATATTATTTTATGCCTAAAGATATTGGATTGTTGACTAACCATAAAGCATTACAGTCTTTGGGAAGTTAGAACAAGTTATCTGGAGACATATGATGTGGGTTGATTACTAGAAAATTTTTTCCTTTGTGTTGAAACATAAAAGTGGACAATCAAATAAGTTTGTTGATGCTTGGAGTAGAAGAAGGAAATTTTTTGACAAAAATGAGATTTAAGGTACTTGGTTTTGATGATTTAAAACATTTGTATGAAACTAATCCTAATTTTGCAGAACCTTTGAAAGCTTGAAATAACCAATTGACGAGTGAGTAGATTAAGTTGACTCACTTTTTCATTTGGGAGAATATGATATTTAAAGGAACTCAATTGTGCATACCTAGAGGATCTATCAAAGATAATATCATGAAGAAGAAACATAGTGGTGGACTTACTGGACATTTTTGAATTGATAAAATAAAGAAGTACATTTTTGATAGGTACTTTTAGCCTCAAGTTTATAAGGATGTAGAGAGGATGGTTAGAAGTTGTAGAATTTACCAAACAAAAAAAGGAATTACTCAGAATTTGGGGTTGTATTCACCATTGCCTATACCAAATAAGCCTTGGGAAGATATCAACATGGACTTTGTTCTTGGTTTGCCTAGAACTCAAAGAGGTAATGATTCTATTATGATAGTAGTGGATAGATTTTTAAAAATGGTTCATTTTATACCTTGTAAGAAGAAATTTGATGCATTTGATGTGGTTGAATTATTTTTCAAGGAGATCGTGAGATTGCATGGGTTTCCTAGAACTATTGCTTTAGACATAGATACAAGTTTTCTGGTCAGTTTTGGAGAACACTTTGGAAGAAGATGAATATAGAGTTGAAGTTTTGTTCTACATTTCATTCATAGACTGATGGAAAAATTGAGGTTGTGAAAATAAGTTTGGGAAACTTGTTGAGATATTTGGTTGGGAATAAACCACTATAATATTTGGAGTAGTTTGTAATAGTACCATCATGCTAGTGATAGACCTTCTCATAGGTTCTTGTTAAATTTTTATTGTTACAAATTACAACAACAAAGGAATCTGTCATAATTGCGATGAAAAAAATACTGTAACTTGGAAGAAGGGAGGGACACGACTTCATGTTCACAACAAGAATTCATGTTTGACATCGCAATTGCGATAGTACTCCATTGTACTTATGGTGATTTAAACTTCTAGTCAGTTGTCATAATTGCAACGTATATGTGATAGCTATGCTGTACAAGAGATAGTTATTTGTCATAACTTTCCATCATAGTTACATCATTGTTGTGATAGCTCTACTATGTAAGGGACAGATAGCCATCAGAATTGACTGTCACTTTCAAGGTGGGTTTGTTATAATTGTGATGGCTAGTTAAATTATTAAAAAAAATACAGTCGTAGATAAAGCCAAAATGTACCCCATGGGAAGTAGTCTTAATCAATTCAATGGGACAACCTTTGTATTGGTCAATTGAAGCTTGTAAAATAAATTAAACTACCATATTAGACTAATAAGATTCGTTTTGGCCAGGGATAACTTTAAGAAATTCCCCTTTGTAAAAATGTATAAAACTTTGTGAATTTAACATTATTTTAGGGGGAAAATTTTATTTCTATTGGCAATTCTTTTTTCCAAAGTGGGAAAACATTTAACCTTATTGGTGATATTTTTCCAATCCTATTGAATTTCTATAAAATGTTGGCAAATTTTTCATTATTGAAGAAAGTCAAAGCTAATAAGCCATAGGTGCATAATTACACATGTACCTAGAAACTATTATTCTATTATTATTATTATATGTAGCCTAATTAATTATTAGACTTGAAGGTTAAATAAGCCTAAGTTAATATTATATCATATAACATATAAAAACCTTATTTTTATAACCATTAGATGATCCTTAATCAATGACCCAAATCCCATTTCAGGCAAATTTTTTGAAGGACACCAAGTTTTAGAGAAAGTTTTTGAAATAAAGACACATGTCTACAATAATCAAGGATAACTTTAGTGGCAAATATTCACCAATTGGTGAATCTCACTCGCCGGGGACTTTGGATTTGGTGAAAAAAATTTACACTTTTAGGGTACTTAATGGTACATGTTTCACCTTTTATGGACTATAATGACATATATGACAAACCTTAGCATACATGACATTGTTATGTTGGATAAACCATTCATAACTTTCAAATTCACCAAAAAGAATACATCATAGAGAAGAGTTGATTGGGATCCTTCATAAAGGGTTGTGTTTGCCTTCTCAAATAGAGGTATATTATGGATGAACTCAATGTCATCCTCATCATAATCATCATCATCAACAACAATAAAACTAGTACCAAATGTGTCATGGATCAATGCATTCATACCATCATCTTCAAATATGTTTTGTGGCACATGACTGTCATGTTCCATGGGATCATGACCTTCAACTTCATTAGTCATGTTGGCTCCTAATTTAACATGGATTTCAACTACTAGGTAGCCAAGATAGGATTACATATAAGGGCAGGTATCTCTTATGGTGGACACAATTTTTCTAGAACCTAGGCCAACTATAAGGCTGAATTCCTCCTTCTTCTTTAGGCTTTGCAAAATGTAGGTGGGTAGACCTCAAATTCATCTATATGGTATCAGTCCCTAAAACACACATTTGAATCTATATTAAGTAGATTAAAACCCCAAAACCTTCAATTCTCATGCAATGAAAAAGACATGAAATAGCTAATAACATGATCTATGAGATTATTAGGCTAAGTACGGGTATCCTTTTCAACTCTGCAACATGAAAGGGAAAATGATTTTGATTAATTGATTGATTTTCAACAAGAACCATATATAAAACAGCAAGATACTTGTAGATCCTAAGAATGATCAGTTCCTAATCCATTGGGCATCTCATAAACTACATCATACAGCATACACCATGAACCTTGACCAATCCATTCACTTTGTGAATTAGACATCGATTTGCAAGCTAAATCTTTTACAAAACAAAATCTTTCCATGAAATACACAACCCCATCAAAGCACACTAAGTATTTACTTGATTCTTTGAATCAACAACAAACTATAGCATGGCTATAACGCCCTACCAACGGATCCAAAAGAATTAACCTAAATTTTAACTAAATTTGCCAAACATTTATTTATTTATTTTAAAACATGAAAGATAGCTCATTCAAATCTAACACATAGTAGCGAAAGTAATAACATACATTCAACTAAAAGGATACATAAGCATACATAATAGGTTACATTCCTTAAGGATCCCAAGACGTTGAGTCACATTTAAATTAACTAATATTAATTTCCAACTAATACCACATCCACATGAAATAATAGTGAAAAGTCCAATGTTCTTAAACAATATACATTTGTTCCAAATGTCTCTTGGAAATTAAATTTAGAATGCTCAATCATCCACTATACATATCATAGGGTATGAAAAGCTTAAAAGAATATACATATGTAAAAATAAAGATCCATCATCCTCATCGAATCCATGATACAAATGCAATAAAGTAAATGAAACCAATAACATACATGATACATCCATCCATCAATAAAGATATAACAACCATCATAAAGGTAACCATCCATCATAAAACATAACCAACTAAGTGCATGGTTCCTCCCAACTGTCAATAACATCATTAGACCATCATGGGCCCTAGCCATCCCTCTGTGTGTAACATCTCAAGTCAACAAAGAGATCATCAACATTATCATAGTAGCGATGTCACTCCTAAAACATACTACAACATATGCAGAAAGAAATCAAACATGCTACAACATATGCATGCAAAAATCTAACATGCAAGAATAAAGCATAAGATGATCCTACAAAGAAGATAACATAATCTATCACATGCTAATCATCATTATAAAGAAATATGTCAGTAAATAACATCCATCATAAGATCCAAGAATAGAATGAAGATAAATACCAACCAAGATAGCACTGGAGGAGATAGTCTCAAGTCTCAAATAGGATATCTAATCACATAACACAAATACTCTTTTAAATCTAGGAATCCTAAAAGTATGCTATCTCAAAGATTCCAACACATAGATTGACATCTAGTTCCCAGAGGCACAACAAAGACATGTAGGGAACCTACTATGTAAGTGGGAAAGTGTCATTGCATTGCATGGATCATGCTAGAGTTACCCTGGTAGTCTCTCAATAGACCCTACCCCCCTAGTTATCCCTATGTGGCCACTAGTATCCTCTCATACTGATGAGGCATACTACAGAATGCAAGGTCACAACCAAGCGTTCTCTCTACTCCCATCCTAGTCTATACTAGCACTCGAGGCATGGGTGAGAACATACAATTATCTTATTAGGTTCATTTTAATCCCCATTTAGTGTAAATGTTTTCATTTATTAAAACAAATTACAATGAGTTACCCTGGCAGCCACTTAGGGCTCTGACCCCATTGCAAGCCACTTCTGAATACTACAAGTAGATAACCTACCCTAGGCTCATGGAGTCATAAATCAGCTTAGTCCTATACAAGCGACTAGAAAAATACCAAAAGATAATCCTCAATAAGAACATCAAATCTCCATGAGCAACTGAAAAGCATCCATTGATAATCATGACCACAACAGTTCTCTATTGGCAACTGAAGGTATCAATGATAATCACAATATCCATCGGTCCTCATCAAGCAATCGTATAGTATTCCAAAATAAATCTCAATATCCATATAAATGATAAATAACAACATCCATCGGTTCTGAACAAGATATCATAAGGAATCTCAAAATAAATCATACTGATTGAAGACTCCAAAATGGTCGATTTAGAACATGTCACAACATGACAACATCAAGAATAAATCAACACTTCAGTCCCATCATGGTGACTGAAAAGTAATCCAAGTATGATTGATCAATGACTCAAAAATAGTTAAGTCGATTGTCTCACACACATATAACTTAGCTTCACACAAGAAGACTGATGAGCATCAATGCACAACAAATACAAACATCTCATAGAGCATCTGATCACATTACCATGGTTGGGTCTTAAAAAGATTGAGATCAAATAACATCAACATGCCATCACATTCACATCACTCCCAAGCCTTTGGTAGACATCCTATAACTGGCCAACAATCTAGTCAACCCCAAAATCCCAAAACACAAACAATATATATACAATAGTGCAAGTTCCATGTTTGGGTTTAGCTCTGAACACATAATGTCAGTTCACTACAAAGTTCCAATTTCCATTTCAGTGTGAGTTTTTAAAATTAAAGAGGCACATCTTATTCGATATAGTTTAACCCTTTCATTTCAACAAATAGATTATAAAATTACCCCATTCAATTTCCAGAAATAATCAAGATGCAAATACATGGTTATACCAAGTAAGAGGTTTCAATTTTCATTTCAAAGTATATTCTAGGTAAAAGTATTCCTCATTCACCTCAATAATTAAACCCATCCGGATATTCAAATAACAAGCATCACTATTCAAATTTTAGTAATTTTTCTCCAAAATCACCTAAGAATGATCATTCATTAAATCATTGATATTTCAATAATGCTACTACTTTAATAAGATAACACTATATCTTCTTCAAGAAATGCTA
The DNA here is from genome assembly GCA_028749045.1 of Cupressus sempervirens. Taxonomy (NCBI): domain Eukaryota; kingdom Viridiplantae; phylum Streptophyta; class Pinopsida; order Cupressales; family Cupressaceae; genus Cupressus; species Cupressus sempervirens. The sequence continues at coordinate 53,987,783 of CM053784.1, read as the reverse complement.
ATCATTAATTAAATTCAATTAAACTAACTAAATTGATTAATGACTATACAAGACTAGTATATTACCATTACCATTCATTAATTATCTACCCCCTTTTTTTTAATTAAAACATAATCACAATAACTAGACAAGCTTGACAAATTAATAAAATGCCTTACATTATTAATCAATCTTAATTAAATCTCATTTAATTAAATTAATTAATAATTGTAAGAAATATCCATATTAACTCCCAATATTAACTTTTATTACTATTAATATCAATAAACAAAATTATTATTAAAACAGTTAATAACAATTACAACTAACTTTAATAAACAAACTTTTATAAACTTTGATAAACATTTAAAGCTCATGCGGCTATATTAGAAAGTCGTGTGCATTCTTCACTTAATCTACAAATCAACCCATTTTTTTTTTTGAAAAAAAATTGATACAGGAGCATCCAGAGGTATAAGGGCAATCCTGTGTCACCCAAAAAAAATGTACTTAGACTTAGTTTTTGTTTCATTTGTTTTCATTTTTGGACACCCATTTGGGTCAAATAAAGGTTCCAACTCTCACAGTTCCACTATCAGTGTGCTAATAAATCTCAAAAAAATAGGAGTATGTAATTGGGCCATCATTTTGGTAAACTAGAAGGTGTGGATTGGCCAGATGAATGTAATTGTGATTTAGAGCATTCCAGAAAAAGAATCAGGTCAAAAGGCCCCACGGTTTGAAAGTTATTGTAGTTTTTTGAGTTTTGGAGACCTCCTAAGAATGCTTCAAAGTTAGGTTAGGGGCATTAAATGACCTCATACAAGGCCAAAAAATGAGGGATGAGTAGAGCTCATTCGTAAGTCTATAGAGTGCTTCTAGAGCTTTTCAAAAATGTAAACGGTTTGTCAATCAGAGCCACGGTTCAAAAGTTATGCCTCCCGAAAGTTCGGTTACCATTTTTGGATTCTTCTAGATTTGTACCGACTTCTAACACAGCTTCTGGAGCCTTCTATTTGGTTGGTGGATGCCTACTAGCACTTTCTAGAATGTATTCCTAGTCCTTAACCCTCTGGGGTCTATTTAAGGAGATTGCTGGCATTGTAAAAGGCAGTTCGGAGTGGAGTTTGAGAGGAGGTATTGAAAGGAGAAATTATCTCCACGTTTATGCTATTGTAAGCCCTTAGGACATGTTTTAAAATTTATTTTCTCTATACTGAATGTACTAGCTTATTTTTCAGTTAATACAATTTTCCTTTTTCTGTGGTGTCCATTCTGTTCTTGGGTTGTGTCCCCATCAAAAACATAGAATTATCCCTCTATTATTTTAAAGCAATGTTTAAAAAATAACTGAAGGACAATTATTTACTTATTTAAGTCATTAAACTAGTTCCCATTGACTTTTAATAAAATCATTCACATTATTTTATTAAAATCAATGTTACTAATTGAATAGAAATTCTCTTAATATCTAATTCAGTTTCTCTAAAAATAATTAACCTTCTATTATTTAAATTATTAAAATAATGCTTTTTTGATTTCCAAGAAGCGTCTCCCAATACTTAAATTATAAGCGTAAGACTATCACCCTTCGATTAAGTAACCTAAAATTCCATGAAATCGTTATTATCAATATATCAATTAAAACCCTATTATCAATTAAATTTACAATTAATTAAATATATAATCTCCATATCAATTTCTCTATAATCATCATTAGTAAAATTAACTATATTAATACGCATTGACTTTTTAATAAATAAATAATAACTATTAATAAAAATCCTTAAATAACAATGTCACATTACAAAACTTAAACAATAATATTATTAATCTTAATAAAGAATCTTATTAAAACTTTTAATAAATATATATTAATTTAAAATTAATAACAATAAAACAAAATTTAATAAAACTTTATAAATTGTTAGCACTTACCATTTGATCCTTAACAAAATATGGCAAGCGAATTAAATTCACTATCGGAATTATGCCTGATGTGCGGCCCTGTCGCATTGCAGGTACACTATGATTGTGTAGGTACACTGCAACTGCACAATGCCGCTATCACATGTCCTAGTGGAGGTAAGAAAAGGGGTGGGGTGGGATGAGAACCCCCGCCCTCCCAATTTATTAATTTAATATATATATATATATATATATATATATATATATATATATATATATATATATATATATATATATATATATATATATATATATATAAAATTCACATAGCTACATCCAGTCCCCTTCTCCTTTTTAAAGTATGATTTTCTTTGTTTAATTAAAAACAAACTCATACAAACTCCCCACACAACATAACTTTATCTCATTTCCACTTGTAATGGTACTAAATTTATTTATAACTGGATATTAATATATAGATGTATTTTGATAACGACATATCTATTATATCCATTTTTCTCTTAAAGCAAAAGAATACAAATTCTTTTCATTGTAAATTAATTTACAAAATTTGAATAGCAAATTTATTTTTAAAAGAATATATTTTTATCAAGACCAAGAACTAATATGATGTATGAATATGTCTCATTCTTTCAAACCCTCGTCTAGTTAAATTCTCAAATCTAATTCAATTCGAACCCAACCCAAGTTAAAGCTAATTTCTTTCATAAATGAAATGAGAGTTTTCTAAATAGGTTTTTTAATGATTTCTTCGCAACCAAATAAAAATTAACATGCATATCTAGATTCCAATTTCAAGATTGATGATTCATTCAAGAAGTATTATTTAGACACACATAATAGACACGATGAAGACAGGAAGAGAAATAGCATAATAAAATATACAAAATAATCACGAGTGCCTACCTGGACATTGATGCTAATTCGCTACACCTCAAAAAATTGTAGAGAAGCTCCTCCTTTTAGAACCTTCTCCTTTTCAAAAAATTCCTTCCTTCTCCAACATTCGCAAATCCTCCAAGAATCGAAACCCCCAAATGACTAGAAGCATGTAGAAGCAAATAGAAGCATTCAGAAGCATATAAGCATGTCGAAGCATACAAGCTTGTAGAAGCATATGAGTATGTCCATACACACTAGGAGAGCCTCTATATAAAGGCCTCTAAGATGCATCCAAAATATGTCTAGAAAGAACTAGGAGATAAGCATAACAACTAAGCACATAACTTCCACAATAAGATGATAATCATGATGAGGTGTCTAGAATGTTGTAGATAGCATGTGCTTAAATAATGCACTAACTCCTAAGTGTAGACAACACGTGCATAATTAGAGTGCAAACTCCTGTGTTGTCAACATGACAACTCACAAGAGTTTGCATACTCCTATGTGAATAAATATTAAAATAATGCATATTAATTTTTTTAATATTCACTTTACTCTTTTTAAATTATAAATCTCATGCACTCACTTTATTAAATCCTCTTATTTAATCTTAATATATTTTAATCACATGCATGCATCATGTGATCTAGAATCTTTTAATAATTTAATATCTTTTCCACCTTTAAATTTATTTTTGAAACTTTAATTGATAAAATATTTATTAACTTAAATAATAATATTATTATTTAGCATCTATTTAAAAATGAACTCTAAAATATTATTAAATTAAATAATTATCGTCACGTCCCAACTTTGAACTTGTAACTTTTATCTCCAAATTTAATTCTTTTTATTTAATTAATTTTCCAATTAATTAAATAAAATTAAATATTAAAATATCATAATAATTTTCCATTTAATTAAATCATTAATTAAATCTTTTAATTAGACTTAATGATAAGAAAATTCACTTGGAAAGAGTTCGACAACAATAGCAAAATGCAACCTAGGGCAGGCACTACAATGACATACAACCCTAAGTGAGTTGCAACTGAGATATGAGATCTTTGTTCACACATCACAAAGGACTACAAAATTCATAGACATGAGAAAAAATTCAGAATGTAACTATTTCTATTGAATCTTTGTATTCATTGCTTTCAAGCAAATACATCAAGATATATGAGACAACTCATGAAATACACAAAATGAACCATAACTATGATTGTCTTTTCATTATTTTCTATTCATACAGAGAAAACCTACTAATAGAACGGTTGAATCACAACTATAGAACTTGTCCAAAAGTCTGGAACCAACCCTAGAAAAATAAAAGAGAGGAGAATAAGTAGTAGTAGAAGAATTCCCCTATTAGATTTGATAATGCCATTTTTCCACTTGATATTCTTCCATCTATTGCTGTAAAGCATCTCTCATCTTTCCTCTTCCAACTAAAAATCAGATATCCATTATTTTCCTTTATAAGCTGATCAAAATATATTCAAATGATGGATAAACAACTTGTTTGATAAAATATCTGATCTGGTATAAAAACATTACCAAAACCTCTACTAAACTGATTTGGAGAAAAAATAATATTGTTAAAATGAATCTCTCCAAGTTTGGCACATACCCATTTCATTGTTTGGCAATAGACTGATTCTAAACTACCTATACCAAAATGTAGTTAAAGTTTGAGTGCCTCGGACAAATCTAACCATAATAGCTTCACACTACTATATATGCAAAAACTAATGACAAGACCTTCTGGTGATATATAATAAGCCTATATTGGCCTTAAGGACATGCCCAGGGTAGCTAGTTGGAACTCTAGGTCCAGGATTGATCTACAGAGCCTTTAAATTTGCAAAAATTTCCAATTACCATAAAGTTCAAACTATACAATATAAATCAGTTTCAATTTAAATGCCCTACATGTAGAAAGAAGAAAAATATATTAAAAAAATAAATTTTAAAACTTTGTATTTTTCCCCTTTTTCTAAATCTGGGTCAAACCTTGTTTGACCACATATGACATGTGGCAATACCTCATTGATCACTTTCTGTATAGTCACCTAACATATCAACATATTTTGAGCCCACTTCCACCTACATGTTAGGTGTCACCATGTGATTGGCTCATAGACTACCTTCTCACCTTAGTTGCTCCCACATGCCACTTATTAGTATTTTGCAGCTTCACAACCTTCTTCCTTACCTCACTAATAACCATAGATAAATATAGACTAACCATTAGTGGTTAGTCATGATTTTGCAACTGCAAATTGCTAACTATCTCTTAGCTTTGCAATCATGTCACTAGCTCCATCTTCTTCACCTCTTAACCATGTCACAAGGTCTTGCATATTTGCATTAATCACATTTCCTAGGCTGTGAGTCCATGAACACTTTAATCTCCTCATCTCTGCCTAACAATAGCATTTGCACTTTTGACCTACGACCATGCATTACATCTTATGCTTGAGTGATCATTTTCTTTGCTACTTAATCTCCAATGATTTTAAAGTAGTCAACAAAGTAGCGAACAAAGCCAACTCAAGCTTAGTTTCTCATCCACAACTTCTATTTTACTTTACAGCTTTAACTACAAGACTAAGTGATAACCAAAACTTTATAAGATCTTAACTATTTCACTAGTTTGTGGCTATCTATCAAACTATAGCATTTAGCTATTTGAACCCATGATCAAAGTTAGTCTCCAGATCACTCCGTAATACTAACTCTTAAGATTTTAAGCTGTAAAGTTGTGTGAAGGGTTTCTCTAACATCAATCTCCACTTTGCTACTTAATTATTCTAACTGCATCATAACAAGCTATCTCCAAATGCCTCCATGTGTCATATTCTCATGCTATTATGCATGAATCCTATTTTTGCATCATCGCCACTTAAACCATGCCTTCACACTTGACTACAAAGAAACCAAAAAAATTGCCTACTTAACTAAATTGCACCATCACACCATAGAAAAGGTTAAAATGTAACAAGGTAGAGATATAGAGATAAGACTTGGTCGCACCATCGAAACTCTTAGCTCTTTCATTTAAAACAAGAAAGGTTAAAACATGAGAATATGTATACAGACATGAAATTAGGGCTTCTCTAGGAAAATTTACGCAACATGAAAATACAAACCCTAATTACACCAATTTAGCCTGAATTTTTACAATAGGGTCTCAAGATTTTAAAAAGGTGAAAATACAAGCCAACAACTCACACCTCCATGTTCCTCCATATTCACATCTCCATGTTCCTCTAAGATGTGTTGGTCCATATCACATACTCCCTAGGGAGATAGACCTATTGTAGAAAATGATGATAATCAAATGCCCTACATGGTTCATATGTATATTAATTGTGAGAACAATATTAAAAACTTACTAATGGATGATAATCAAACCCCCCTTCAATGTGACCATTCTCCCTATAATGTCTCTTAGCTATTTTTATTTTGATTCTTATTGTGTTTAAGCTGCTACAACTCTTGCAAGGACAATAAAATTTGTCATCGCCTTCTTTTTTAAAGTTAGACAACAGTCTAGCGATTGTCTCCATATTTTGATCAAATTCCCTTGTATTATCTAATATGATCCTTCTTCACAAGAATAATTTTTTCTTGTACCCTTATTGAATTGTTTGTGCTTGATAGATCTGTCATTGATAACCATTTGAGCATACAAATTAACATTAGAGAGAAAACCTTGAAAAAAAATGGACATGTTGTTCTTAATGTTTTTATTTGTGCATATGATTTTGAAAGAAAAAAATTGGTGTACTTAAAGTGTCTATTTGCAAAAAAAATTGGACATATTGTACTTAATGTTTATATCTACACAAGTGGTTTTGAAAGATGATGTAGGAGCATCTTGGGTGCAAGGGAAATCTTGCATCACCCAAAAATATTTTATCTTCAGTCTTTTCTATTTTAATAAGGACTAGTAGATAGGGTGGTTACTATTTATGGGAGCTTACTATTTTTAGTAAGTTTGTCATATGAGCTTAGAATGTTCTAATTTTCTACAAGAAGGTTCATTTTAGAGTTGTAAGCCTACCATAAAAATCTCATTTCTCAAACATTAGTATCAAAGAAGTTACTACAATTTTTTTGTGGAAAAATTTGCAAAAAAATATTCAAGCTCACTATTAGAGGCCTTAGAGTGCTTGGATGAGGTTTGAAAACTTGATAGAAAGGCACTAGTGCAGTTTTGAGCCTATAGATCAAGAGCCGATGTTTTTGAAAAGTGGTTATAATAGCCAATCAGAGAAACATTTCATGAGTTATGGCCATTGGAAGTTGGGCTACCAAAATTTCTAAAAATAATTTTTCAAAGATGTATTTGGCCAATTCTATTTGTATTGTTAAGGTCTGTCGGCCCTAGGTATTAAGTTTGAGCATCTAGAACCTTCCCGGGTGGCATAAAACTACCTATTTAAGAAAGGCTCAAACATTGTCTAGGACAACTCTAGGTGATAGTTCGTAGCTTGTCTTACAGATTATTGTAATGAAGGTGCCCATGTGGGCTAGCATATTGTACTTGAGAATTTTGTAATTCCATAATTGTGGCACAAATAAGAAGTCCATATTTTGTTCTTGCATTGGCTATTGTTTCTTTGTTTCTGTTTTGAGTTTATGGTTTTAAGGGGAGCACCCTACATCAAGTGGTATCAAAGCTAGAGTTCCTAAGTGTGTGAGAAAATCAGTGATTGTGAGGCAGTTCACACCAGGACCATGGTTTTGGCTAAGTTTGTAGATAGATCGCTGATTGTCAGGCAGTTTGCACTAGGGTTTCAGCAGAAGCATGAAAATGCCTCCACAAAGAGAGCATGATAGGAGAGCTTTAGGTGTTACACCTAAGGGTTTTGAAGCCCTCCAAAGGAAAATGCAAGCATTGGAAGAACAAATTCAAAGAGGAATAAATATTCCTATAACAGATGAAAGAGAGGATGAGGATGAAGTAGAAGAAAATGCCGAAGCAGAGGTAGTTCTAAATCCAGAGGAAGAGAGGCTTTTTCGGGCCATCTCCAAGATTGGAAAAAGAGCTAAGTTTGAAGTTCCCACATTTTCAGGAAATCTTAATCCAGAGGAGCTAATTGATTGGATTAATGAACTAGAGGAGTACTTTTAGTATGAAGATATTGAGGATCCAGACATGGTCAAGTTTGCGAAGGCAAAACTAAAGGGACATGCAAAGATCTGGTGGCAAGAGGTTCACTTGGAGTGAAATAGAAAGGGAAAGGAAAAAATCACCAGATGAGATCGAATCATAGCTAAAATGAAGTGACAATTCATTCCTATGGATTATGAGCTTGATCTGTTGAAGAAGATACAAGGGATGAACCTCCTTAAGCTGTTCAAGAGTTTATCGAAGAGTTCTATCGAGTTCTCATTAGAACCAACCATGTAGAAATTGATAAGGAGAAAGTCACTCGCTATCTTAATGGGTTAAGACCAAGCATTCGAGATGAGTTGAGTCTATCTTGAATGAACAGTATTGAGGAGGCATACTAGTTTTCCCTAAGAGTTGAGGAGAAATTGAGCAAGAAGTTTGACAAGAAGAATAGTGGAAGAGGTTGTGGTGGAAGATCTGGTGGATGATCTTATGGAGGCCGTAATGATGATCAAAAGAAAAAGGATGAGGCTAGAAGTAGTAATCAAAACTAAAGGGGAAATAATCCCAATTATTTCCATGATCAAAATTGTAGAGATCAGAGAGGAAGAGGAAGAGGACAAGGATCTGGAAGAGGATGCTTTTGTGGGAAATGTTTTCATTGTGGAGAAGAAGGGCATAAAGTGTTTGAATGTACCCAGTGCCAAGGAAGGATAGATCAAAGAATAGAAGGCTAGGCTAGAGTTGCACATGTTGATGAAGATTCCAGATCCTCACATTCTGAAGATGCTCAAAGAGGAGAAGTCCTAGTTAACTAGAGAGTCTTGTTGAGTGGTGAGAATGAACCTGATCAAAGAAGGAGTTTGTTTTACGCAAGGTGCAGATGTGAAGATAAGTGCTATGATGTTATCATTAATGGTGGAAGTACTAATAATTGGGTGTCAGAAATGATGGTCACCAAGTTGAAGCTGAAGAGGTAGAAACACCTACATCCATACTATATTTCTTGGGTGCAAGATGACCATAAGGTCATGGTCAATGAGAAGTGCTTAGTGAAGTTCAAGATTGGAAACTACCAGGATGAGGTACTATGTGATATCATACCTATGGACATATACCATATGTTGTTGGGTAGGTCATGGTAGTTTGATAGGCATGCTGTACAGGATGGGTGAGCAAATACCTGCACTCTAACTAAGGATGGAGTGAAACATAAGTTGAAGCCATTGAAGGATAAAGAAGAAAAGGTATGTAGTGCTGCCAGAATATGTTTTATTGATGGAAAAGAGTTTCTTAAAGGTATGAATGTTTTGCTATAATTCCTAAAGATAGTAGAGAAGAAGTAGAGGAGGTACCTGCTGATGTTGCAGATATGTTGGAAGATTTTTTTGATATTGTATCAGATAATGTACCTGATGGATTTCCCCCAATGAGAAATATTAGTTATCAGATGGAATTGGTTCCAGGAGCCAATTTTCCAAAAAAGGTAGTGCATAGAATGACACCAATAGAAAGTGAAGAGTTGAACAGGCAAGTGCATGAGTTGTTGCAGAAGGGGTTGATTCAAGATAGTCTGAGTCCATATGCTATACCAGTAGTGTTAGCACCAATGAAGAATAGAGAATGGAGGATGTACATAGATTCTCATGCTATCAACAAGATCACCATCAAGTATAGATTTCCTTTGACAAGGATGGATGATATTATGGACATTTTGAGTGGAACTCAGTATTTCACAAAGATAGATCTAAAGAGTGGTTACCATCAGATTTGTATCAAAGAAGATGATGAGTGGAAGATTTCTTTTAAAATAAGGGAATGACTATATGAGTGGTTAGTCATGCCTTTTGGGCTAAGCAATGCACCGAGCACTTTCATGAGGCTCATGAATGAGGTACTAAAGGAAATTTTGGGTAAGTTTTTCATTGTTTACCTAGATGATATTTTCATCTTTAATAGGATATTGGAGGAGCATTTGATTCATATTCCCAAGGTGTTTGATAAGTTGAGGGAAGAAAAGTTGTTGATAAACCTGAAGAAGTGTAGTTTTGTAAAGAAAGAGTTGGTGTAGCTTGGATTTGTAGTCTCAGGAGAAGGTCTAAAAATGGACCCAAAGAAAGTGAAGGCTATCCTCGAATGACCTACTCCAAGGAGTGTGATAGAGGTAAGATCTTTTTATGGACTGGCTACATTTTATAGAAAGTTCATAAGAAGTTTTAGCAGTATTTTTGGACACTTGTCTAAAACAATGATATCAGATAAGAAAGAGTTTAAGTGGACTATAGGAGAAGATAAGAGTTTTAATATGTTGAAACAAAAATTTATTGAGCAACTTGTTTTAGCACTTCCTGATTTTAACAAGGTGTTTCAAGTAGACTGTGATTCTAGTGGTACTACAATAGGAGCTATTTTGAGCCAAGGAGGTAGACCTATTTCTTATTTAAGTAAGAAGTTGAATGATACAAAAATAAAATATTCTATTTATGATTAGGAATTTTATGTTGTAGTTCAAGCATTGAAGAAGTGGAGACACTATCTTCTTCCTAAGGAGTTTGTTTTGTATACTAATCATCAAGCTTTGCAATATTTAAATAGTCAAGGAAAATTGAAGCAAAGGAATTTAAAGTGGGTTGAGTTTTTGCAGAGTTATACATTTTTTTTGAAACATAGGAGTGGCAAGTCTAACAAAGTTGTAGATGCTCTTAGTAGAAGACAACTTTTGCTAATAGAAATGCAAATAGAGGTGGTTGGGTTCAAGGAATTGAGTATATTGTATCTAGATGATCCTAATTTTGGTGAAACATGGAAGGCATGTAAAGAACCTATTACACTTAACTAGACAAAGTGGTTGGATTTCATGATCCAAGATAATATGTTGTTCAAAGGAAGCTAGTTGTGCATTCCTAGAAGTTCAATGAGAGATAATCTCATCAAGGAGAAGCATAGTGGAGGATTGGTTGGACACTTTGGTAGAGATAAAACTATATCCTTAGTTGTCAAAAATTATTACTAGCCATAGTTACAACAAGATGTGACAAAGTTTGTACAAAGTTGCAAAGTATGTCAGATGGCAAAAGAATGAAGTAGGATACATGGTTGTATTAGCCATTACTTGTACCAAAGAAGTCGTGGGAAGATATCAGTATGGATTTTTTTCTTGGATTACTTAGGACATAGTGTGGGTATGATTCTATTTTTGTGGTGGTTGATAAGTTTTCAAAGATGACACATTTTATTCCTTGCAAGAAGACTAGTGATGTTGCTCATGTAGTAGAGTTATTTTTCAGAGAAGTGGTGAGATTACATGGTCTGCCAAAGAGTATAGTTTCAGATCGAGATACCAATTTTTTTGGGTATTTCTAGCATACATTGTGGAAGAAGTTGAAGATAGGTTTGAAGTTCAGTTCATCACATCATCCACAGATTGATGGACAGACAAAAGCTATGAATCATAGTTTGGGAAATTTTCCGAGATGCTTGGTTGGAGATAAACCAAAAGGATGGGATATGATTTTACCATAGGTGGAATTTTCATATAATAATTCTATCAATAAGAGTACTAGTAAATCACCATTCCAGATTGTATGTGGGAGTAGCCCCAAAAATGCTTCTGAATTGAGGTAGTTGGATAAAGGAGAGATAAGTATTGCTGAAGCAGAAGATTTTGCTGAACATTTGAAGAACATCCATGAGGAGGTGAGGAAGCACATCATAAAGATGAATACACAGTATAAGGATAAGGTAGATGTGAAAAGGAGATATAAGGAAGTTTAGATTGCAGATGAAGTCATGGTTTATTTAAGAAAGGAGCATTTTCCAGTGGGTACATATAATAAGTTGAACATGAAGAAGTTTGGACCATGCAAGATAGTGAAGAGGCATGATTCTGTCAATGCATATGAAGTGGAGTTTCTTGCCAAATTGAATGTTTCACCAGTATTTGACATTTCAGATTTGATAGAGTATTATGGAGGAGGTGATGGAGATGAAGTTGTAGAAGCGTAGTGGAGCATTCCAATAGCTAGTTCGACTACAAAGGAGATAGAAAGTCATGTTGGAAAAAGTACTAGAAAAAAAACTTATAAGGAATATCGAGTCAAATGAAAAGGTAGACCAATTGAGGATTCATCATGGCTAGAAAAGGAGGAGGTTAACTATCTTACTTTTCCTTTGAATACCTGAGACATGATAGGGTCACTTCTCAAATTACCCCCAGTGTCTAATGCAAGAGCATCCTCGGTGCAATGGCAATCTTGCATCACCAAAAAATATTTTATCTTTAGTCTTTTCTATTTTAATAAGGACTAGTAGATGGGGTGGTTACTATTTATGAGAACTTACTATTCTTAGTAAGTTTGTCATATAAGTTTGGAATGTTCTCATTTTCTACAAGAAGGTTCATTTTAGAGTTGTAAGCCTACCATAAAAATCTCATTGCTCAAGCATTAGTATCAAAGAAGTTACTGCAAATTTTTAGTGGAAAAATTTGTAGAAAAATCTTTAGGCTCACCATTGGAGTCCTTAGAGTGCCCGGATGAGGTCTAAAAACTCGATGAAAGGTTGCTAGCACAATTTTGAGCCTATAGATCACGAGTTGGCATTTTTGAAAAATGGTTATAATAGCCAATCAAAGCAACAATTTGTGAGTTATGGCCTTTAGAAGTTGGGCTACCAAAATTTCTAAAAATAATTTGTCAAAGATGTATTTGGCTGACTCTCTATGTATTGTTAGGGTCCGTCAGCCCTAGGTGTTAAGTTTGAGCATCTAGAACCTTCCCGGGCAGCATAAAATTGACTATTTAAGAAAGGCTCGAACATTAGCTAGGACAACTCTAGATGATGGTTCGTAGCTTGTCTTGCAAATTATTGTAATGAAGGTGCCCATGTGGGTTAGCATATTGTACTTTAGAATTTTGTAATTCCACAATTGCGGCACAAATAAGAAGTCCATTTTTTTTCTCGCATTGGCTGTTGTTTCTTTATTTTTGTTATGAGTTTACGGTTTTAAGGGGAGCACCCTACATCAAAAGAAAAGAATGGTGTAATTAATGTGTATATCTAGAAAAATTATTGGACATATTCTTAATATTTATGTCTGCACATATGGTTTTGAAGATGGTATTATTATTGAACAAGTTAGTCTTTTAGAACTTACTTTGAATCTAGTAATTACATTATAACTATCTGGATTTTGTGATCTATCATTTGTCCATATGAAACTAATAGTTGTTGTGGGTTTAGCAAGACTTAATTATGGTGTTTGATTAAAGTCATATTTGTTGGAAAAATCAAAACAATTTTGGGAAAGTGCATTTTACTTCACCTCGCTCAAATTTACCATTATTCCTTTTCAACATCCCACCTTTACATTTCATCCCTATTCAAATTAACTAAAATTCAAGTTAACTAAAATTCAGGTTAACTAAAATTCTATATGCTAATAGAACACAAACTTTCACAAAAGTCATATGAAAAAATCAAGACCTTTAGATTTTTCCCAAACTAGGAATCCCATCAAAGATTTATCAATAAAAGGAGGAGATTCCTTAAGAACAAATAATATATCTATATCGACAATAATTTTGAATTTAACAAAAGATAGATTTATCACAAATAATTTCCCAATGCCAAATCTCATTAAATATATTTAACATTAATAAAGTAGGGAATCAAGTAGCCAGGTCTATTAAGACAAACATCAATGGACAATGGATCATAAAAAGTGAACAATCATGATTAAGAAATGTCTTGAAAATTTCTCCTATTTAAAAAAAAGGATCCTCATATCTAACAACTCAAAAAGAAAATTGGAAGATGAAACTACTTATTAGAACCCAATGGGATAAAATGTGAATTTAGAGATATAATATGCTTACCACTTGGGTTATAATTCCTTATGTTATTGCCTTAGAAGCAAGAAGGTACAATCACCTATCTAATCCTAGATGTGTTGCCTGAAATGTTTGATCACATAGGTTTGTGAGCTTCTTATTATGTTGCTTCAAAATTGGAATTAATAAGACAAAATGTAAAAGAAAAAAAAAGTTAAGATAATAATAATGCAATTTCATCTTACACAACTATCTTTAAACACCTTACTTTGTAGCAACCCCATATTAGACATCTTTGAAAAAGAAAACATCCCTCTGAAATAGACATATTATGACATTTTTGGTTAAGTCAAACATCTTCATTACCTATATGGAAAATATGAATTGTTCCTTGATCATGTGATTTGTGAGCATGTGTGCTTGGGGCCATATTTAGATGTTAATCCTTTTGTTTGTGGTTCTTTTCATAAGAAAGTTTTATCAATTCTAATAAAGATTTAATTTTAGAGGCTCCTTGCATAAGAGTATAATGTATTAGAAGCTTAGGTCCAAAAGAAGAGTGCCTATTAGATTATGGCTACAAATAATTGTAGGGATGATCAATAACTAAATGTTCATCATTAAGACTATCAAGACATTAGATCTCTTCACACCAATATTTTTATAAATCATTAAACTTCCATATAGAACTTTAAGAATTCTTGTTACTACAACTCATCAGATTTCCATATCGAACTTAGGATTCTTGTTCTTACAACTAATCAGATTTCTATATAGAACTAAAAATTCTTGTTGTTACAACTCATTAAATTTTCTACAGGAAAGCTTGAAAAACATTCTTTTCTCACAACACAAAATATTGCAATGAATCTTATTTATTCTATATTTTCTTTTACTTTGAGCTTGGCCCTCAATATGAGCCTTCCATGTCCATCAATGGTGCTCATCTATCTTGCAAAGCATTGCCATTGACATAGAGAAAAAGCTTGAATGCATTTATAAATTAGGCCTTGACTGCCAAAGTTGACATCCCATTTCCAAAGACTCACAATTATCACCTAAACTTGTGGGAGGATGTTTTTTTGTAGCCCATTACAAAGAATCTTCACAAGGAAAGCCAATTTCTCACTTTTCTATCTCTTTGATTAGTTTATTTTCAATAAATTTAGGTTGGGATGTTTAGGAGCTGGTGCTATTTTTAGTGTTAATATGACAATATTTTAAGAGAATAATAATAGTTGAGCTGGTGGTGACTATAAGGCTTAAATTTGATAGTGGTATAGTTTTATTTAAGTTTTCTTGTTGTTATGATATTGGTATTAGAATTCAATTATGTAGTTCTTAAATCAAATTCACTGATCTATATTTCATAAATAGTTCTGTTTATCAAAATATTTATCTAAATTCAAAAGATCTATAATTTTTTTCACTTTGCTAGGGTTTCATGCGATCTTTGAGTTTCCTTGCATATGGCTCACTATCTAAGGTTTCCTTCTCTATCTTCCACTTGTTAAACCACATTTACTTGGGGAGTTTTTAGGCTAGTTTATAAAGGGTTTGGCTAGTGGTGACCCAATTGTTGATATTGGTATTCATGATGTTGCTTCGAAAAGCCATGACACCTCCATTGAAAAAATGTCCTCACAAGTTCGTCCCAAAGGTTTTTTACAAGGTGATCCTGATATTATCCTTCCTTTGCAAGAATTTGATGTTGCTTGTGATTGGTTAGAACAAAATACCATAATAGGGTAGTTGGTGGGTAGGACTCTTCCTGAAGCTATGATCTGAGAATGGGTTAACAAGAGTTGGACTCCTCGTGGAGTTCACCTTGATGCTGTGCAAAACCTTACAAAAGGTTTTTTTTATTTCTCTTTGCTAACCCATCGCAAGAAGACATGGTGTTTAATAATGGTCCTTGGTTTGTGCATTCTTCTTTGCTTTTTTTTCAAAGATGGTTGAGTGATTTCACTATCTCTGATAATAAAAAGCTTATGGTTCCTCTATGGGTAGAGTTCCTAGGTTTACTGTTGCCATGCTGGCCTTTTATTGAGTCCATTGCTAATACTCTTGGCAAAGTTATTACAAAGGAACATGAAATTTTTTCAATGCTTATCCTCAAAAATGCATTTGCATTAAGGTTAATATTTCCAAAGATCTTAAGGATTCTATGGAGATACAGATTGGTTCCCAAACCTTCTCCTAGAAGGTGCTTTATTTGAACTTGTCCAACACCTACTATAGGTGCTAATAAGTGGAACACAAGATAAGGGACTACCCTTTGGTTGTGCCTAGGGTTAAAGCCTTGCCTAAAGAGGCTCCTACTAAACCAGCAAAAGGGAAAAAAGAAGAATGGACTACTGTTGGGTGCAAAGGCAAGGCTCCCCTTGCTCTTAAACACTCATATATGGGTATTATTTCAGTTCCTCCTATCTCAATAGGAGCACAAAGCCCAGCCAATGTAGGGACACAAGTAGTTTTTTCAAAACCAAACCCTGGTATTTCATAGGTTTCAAACCCTAGTTCACAGAGGATTAAGGTGGCTGCCAGGGCCAACATCTTGGTTATGATTCACACCCCTCTTGTTTCTTCTTCCATAGCAACTTAGAATGTTCAATGTTCTTGTAGTCCTCTAGGATGTGATGAGAAATAAGAGGTGAAATGTTAGGCCATTAATCTAGAGAATCTCCCTTCTAGCTTTAACCCAATTTTAAATTTCTTGTAGAATCGCTACTCCTCTCTCGAGGATGAGGAAGATATGGAAGAAATTTCATGAATTTTTTTTATCATGGAACGTGTGAGGTGCTGCAATGGTAGACCAGACAATTTTTGCTATAGGAAGTAACAAGATTAAAAATACTATAGAAAATTATATAGAAAATTAAATGTCATATTTTAAAGTGTGTTTAAATTTAAAATGTTTTAACAAAGTCCTATATGTGGTGGCATAAAAAGAATAGCAGTCATATAAGCTCTCCAATTATAACTACTTAGGATAAATTTAATTTCAATTTTATGATGAGTCATTTTTCATTAAGTGTGTTTTGTGTGTGTTTAACAATTAGGCCAACTAAGGAATTGACAGCTACAGGAAGTTGACAACATATTTTGATATCTGATTTGTCATGATTCAAAAATGGTTTTCTTTTCTTTTTTTGGGCTGGTTTCATATTCCCAATAAAAGAGAAAGTAAAGTATTATTAAGGCAGATTCTTGTAACCGAATGGGAGGAGATACAACAAGAAGAATAGTAAGAGTTTAAGTTTTCTGATTTTTAAGTTTTGCAATTTGGATGTGTGGTTCTCCTTTTTTTCTTGGTTAAATCGATATTCAAAAGTTCCAAGATTTTAGTGATGCTTTTGTTTTAGAACAACAACGTATCAGTTAAGTTTTGGGATCATATTTTAATTTGCTATTTTGAAATTATTTTAGGAAACACATTTTTTCAAAATATTTGATGTAAATATTTGTTGTTTTGAGAGTCAAATCAGTGGATGGTAATCTATTAGAGTCTCTCCGATCTATTTCCTGGGATCGTAGCAGAGACATGTATTATACATTTTTTTTTGCATTTTTTTTTTTGGGTCAATTTAGTCCATGTCTGTATGGAAAGGAATTTCATGTTCATGGTGAATATATTCATGTATTCACCAAATTGTAGAAATCACATAGTTGTTATGTGATAAGGGAACAAGTTTTTTTACATATGGAATGTGCAAAAGTTGTAAGTGCCTTGAATATTTTAGAATTGGTAGATGAGTTATGCTCAAGTTTTAAATCCATGCAAGAAGAAAATGAGGTGTAAATTGAAAATGAGTAAATGTTGTTTGATAGTTATGTTTTGGGTTGTTTCGGGTATTCAATTTTACATTCGAGAAATGACCAAATTATCTAGGCATTTTACTTTTAGTGCAGAAAAGTTAGACTGGCCTTGTCTTTAAGTTGCTGTTGAAAACTGAAATGTCACGACAGGAGGTCAAGAAAGTTCATGTTTCTTGAGAGTTTTTAGTGGGTAGTGGGAAAATCAATTATTTAAAAATCTGAAACAGGTTGAAGATGGATCCTAGAAGGTGTGTGTGCCCTTTGATGTAACTTAGTCGAGTGATTCATTTCCTCCTATGTTTTCTAAGGTGAGGCTTTGCATCATTTTGGTATCAGAGCTGAAGTTAGTAGATCCTTGTTAATTTAATATTTTTGATTGAAAGAAGAGAGTTGAAAACATAACAGAAGAAGTTGAAGAAACAAGAACAAGACACCATCAAAGACATTCTATATTCCGAACAAAGTGTAAGTGCAAAAATAAGGTATGCAAAGCTGTAGTTCAAAGTGGTTCATTTGAAAATATAATCTCAGTAGAAATGGTTGACAAATTGAATCTTCCAAGAGTGCCTCATGATTTACCTTATAGAGCATATGAGTTAGGAGATGAATAGTTGATTGATGTGTTTTAAAAGCCATATGTTTCTTTTAATATTGGACCATATTTTGATACCATTGAATGTGATATTATGCCTTTAAAAGATTGTCACTTGATTTTGGGAAGAGCATGGCAATATGATAGGTCAACCATATAAGATTGTAGAGAGAACACATATACCGTCAACAAGGATGGAAAAAAGATGGTGTTATTTCCATTGAAGGATGATGAAACATGGAAGTAATGAAGAAGTTTAGGCCTTATTGATAGGATAGCATTTCCAATGCATTCAGAAGTTAAAGAGGAAGTGAAAGAAGTTTTGGTGGAGGCTAATGAAACTATGGAGAAGGAAGCCATCAAGAGTGCAGATGCATGTGAAGTTGGGAGAGAAATCTCAACAATGATAGATGTAAGTTTTCCTTTGGAAGGGAAAGAATGTGAAGTGAAAAAAGAATATAAATTGCAGCAAGAAGAAGTGCAACAAGTAACTGTTGATGAGAGGAGTAATGAGACAAGTCCTATGCAATTTGAGTGTGAACAATTTGTGGTTGAAACAGTAACATGTCCTTTGAAAATAGAGAAGAGTACAATGCTAGAAGGTAATCCTATAGAAAATATTTTGGAGGAAAATGATGAAGCCTTAAAATTACATGATGAAGTGAAATGTCAAGAGGAATGGCATGAAGATGGAGATAAAGATTGTGCAGTAGCAAGTTCTCTAGAGGAATCCAATTTATGGGAAGATTTTGCAGCCACCATGGGAGAATGGAAAAGGAATAGTGGTAGTATGGAGACTCGGCATGAAGAAGTTTCCAAAGATGACATAGTAGGTGATGTTATGGACAAAGAAGAGGAGGCTAAATGTGTTTATGAAAAGGTAACAAGTTTTGAATATGTTTATGACAAGGTAATAAATTTTGATTATGTTTATGACAAGGTTGAAGAAATTCAGATTGAGAAATCTAATTTGGTTCCAAGAGAAGAGACTATAGAAAAGCTGGTTATGGGTTATCAAAGGGATGATGTTTTTGTGTATTCTCTATGTATGGAGAAATGACATGTTTGGGAGGATAAGAAAGAATAATTTCATTGGCAAGTGTATTTCATGGAGTTACAAATGTATGCAGTAGTAAAGTTGTTACTGGAAATTAATGATCAACAACAAATAGTTTTTATGTTATGAAATAGAGACAAACCAAAGATTAAGAAAGATAAGTACAATGGAGTCATGGCCAAGAAAATAAAAGATTGCAACTTGAAGATGAATATAAGCCTAAAGTAAAGATGAAAACATGTTTTTGTTTTCTAATATTTATTTTTTCAGGTAGTTCTAAGAAGACTCCAAGGAGACAATATACTTGGTATCCAGTAAAATTGAAGAACGAACCTGCAATAGAAGATGTTTAGATGGATGAGGAACAAAGAAACAAGCTTGGTTCATTACTACAACACCTCATCTCAAGAGGACTTGAGATTCATTCTACAAGGAAGTATGTTGTAGTGGCAAACCAAACAGTTTCTGCTAAAGGAAGTAACAAGATTAAAAATGCTACAAGAAGTTATGCAAAAAATTAAATATCATGTTTTAAAGTGTGTTTAAATTTTAAATGTTTTAATAAAGTCCTATGATTGGTGGCATAAATGGAATAGTGGTCATATAAGCTCTCCAATTATAGCCACTTAGGAAAAAGTTAATTTCAGTTTTATGATGAGTCATTTTTCTTTAAGTGTGTTTTGTGTGTGTTTAATAATTAGGCTAGCTAAGGAATCGACATCTATAGGAAGTTGAAAATAGATTTTGATATCTGATTTATCATGATTCAAAAATGATTTTCTTTTCTTTTTTTGGGCTGATGTTTCATATTCCCAATAGAAGAGAAGGGAAAGTATTATTAAGGTAGATTTTTGTAATCGAATGGGAGGAGATACACCACGAAGAATAGGAAGAGTTTATGTTTTCTAATTTTTGAGTTTTGCAATTTGGATGTGTGGTTCTCTTTGTTTCCTTGGTTAAATTGATATTCAGAAGTTTCAAGGTTTTAGTGATGCTTTTGTTTTAGAACAACAACGTATCAGTTAAGTTTTGGGATCAAATTTTAATTTGTTGTTTTGAAAATATTATGGGAAACATGTTTTTCAGAATATTTGAATGCAAATATTTGTTGTTTTGAGAGTTGCATCAATGGATGGTAATATATTAGATTCTTTGTGATCTATTTCCTAGGATTGCAGCAGAGACATTTATTATACATTTTTATTTTGCACTTGTTTTTTTTTTTTGGTCAATTTAGTCCATGTCTAGATGGAAAGTAATTTCATGTTCATGGTGAATATATTCATGTATTCACTAGATTGTTGAAATCACATAGTTGTTATGTGATAAGGGGAAAAGTTGTTTTACATATGGAATATACAAAGGTTGTAAGTTCCTTGAATATTTTAGAATTGGTATTCGGGTTATGCTCAAGTTTTAAATCCATGCAAAAAGAAAAGGAGGTGTAAATTGAAAATGAGTAAATGTTTTTTGATAGTTATGTTTTGGGTTGATGTGGGTATTAAGTTTTACATTCAGGAAATTTTAATTTTAGTGCAAAAAATTAGGCCAGCCTTGTCTTTAAGTTGCTGTAGGAAACCGAAATGTGGTGACAAGAGGTCAAGAAAGTTCATGTTGCCTAACAGTTTTCAGTGGGTAGTGGGAAAATGAGTTATTTAAAAATCTGAAATAGGTTGAAGATGGATCTTGGAAGGTGTATGTGCCCCTTCATGAAACTTATTTGAGTGATTCATTTCCTCCTAAGTTTTCTAAGGTGAAGCCCTACATCATGAGGTCTTATAGACCTCTCTAGAAAGTACTATATCAAGGATACCCATTATAGACTTGGAAATTTAGATTTTCTCTATATGCAAGAAGTTAAGATTTTTGGGTTCATGCTTTCTTCTACATGTCACATCATTTGGCCGGATGGTATAATGTTTTCTTCTCAACACGATTCTGGAAGGGGTGGTGTACTTACTCTCTTGTCACCTCATCTTCATTCTACTATTATTTCACACAATTTCGACCCCATACGCAGAATCATTTGGCTTTTGTTTTCCATTAACAATTATTCTTTTGGAGTCATTAATGTTTATGCTCCCAATGATGTTGTGGAAAGATCTCAATTGTGGGACTGGATGGCTGACAACTTGCCTCCAGCTACTTGGGTTATGTGTGGTGACTTCAATATGGTTGAGCTAGCCTTTGACAAAAATGCCATTTTTCTTTTTCGCTAGGTAGTTGGGGGAAAGGGAAGCCTAGTACTACATGTGCAAAATAAATTGTACCTTTTTTATCCCAATACTAACCACCACCAATATAACTAGGTTTGGCACAATTGGTCGAACTTTCAAGCTAGATTTGACCACATATTATAGTCTATTGATCATGCCATGATTACTGCACAATCTTTTTCCTCCTTTTCTGAGGATCAAGATTTACCTGTCATTCCCTTTCTAGTTGTGACGTTATCTAACCATGATCCCATTTATTTTGCTAATTCATGGCACATAGCTATCCAAAGAGTTGTCAAATCTCAATTTTTGCTCAACATGCTAGTGCTTTCCTCAACATGTTAGTGCTGATGTATAACTCCACTATTTCTCATATCCTACATGTCTAGAATTTGGAGCCACATTTGCATTCCCAGATAGGGTGGAATGATGCCATTACTAGAACTGCTCTCTTTTTGCACATCTATGAGCAACTGCTAGTAGTTTTCAGAAGGTAGTCTTATGAATCCACTACCACTACTCTCAAAAAAGCTTCTGAGGCTCTCACCCTTAACCCTTTTGATATTGATATGAAAATTCAACTTGGCAAATTTTGCCATGACAAATAGGTTGTAGATAATTATGATTCTTGAGGGGCTCAAATCAAAGCTCACCTCCATTGGTTAGAGGTTGGTGATAAAGCTTTGAAAGAGTTTTTTTAGGCTCTTTGAGCCCATCATACCAATTTTGGGAATAAAATAATTAAACAAGGCACTTCTATTTTCTCCAATCTCCTTGATATCTTGCAAGAATTTGTTCATCAGTATTAGAACATTTTTTCTTTGTAAGGAAATTTGGTCACTCAAGAGGAAGCTCTCAGAAAGTGTATTTCTATTACTCAAAACCACCTAGCAATTGAGAAATGTTTTTTCTATGAGAAACTTCTTACCCTTTGAGACCTTAAAGAGCAAGTTTTCTCCATGGTAGATGATAAATCCCCCAAGTGTGATGGGTTTCCTTGTGACTTTTACAAACACCTCCTGGAGTATATTGGTCCTGATTTGCACAAATTTTATCTTGAAGCTTATCATTCTAAGAGCCTAGGAGATATTATCGAAAAAGGAAAAATTAAATTCATACCTAAAGTTGGAGATCCTGAGGATATTTTCAATTGGCAGCCCATTACCCTTCTTAATGTGTCTTATAAGATTATTGCTAAGGCAAATTGTCTCAAAATTTTCCTTCTTCTTCCTTTAATTGTATGACCTGAACAAATTGGCTTTGTCAAGTCTAGATTTATTCTTGACAACATCATTGCTATCTAGGAAGGTATGGAGTGGGCTTGCAAATCTAAGCAGCCAACTATCTTTTTGAAAATTGATTTATGACTAGATTGAATGGCTTGTCATTTTGGCTATGATCTAGACACTTGGTTTTGGTCTTAATTTGTTGCAATCCATGGAGATGCTAATGCTTGCATTACCATCAATAACTCCCAAACTGATGCCTAATCAGGCAAGGTTTCCATCTAGCTCTGATGCTTTATGTTCTTGTTGCTGAAGGGTTAGGCTTCATGCTAGCCCACTCAGTTTTGTTAGGTTTGAATCATGGCATCTATTTCCCATAATCCTCTTCCTATTTGGTCAATGGCCATTTTGCTGATGATTCCTTTCTCACTCTTTTGGAGGATGAAGAAAAAATCAATAATGCCTTGAATTTCCTTGAAACTTTTTGTTATTCCTCTGGCTTTGCTATTCAATGGCATAAAACATTTAATCATTGCCAATCTTTTTTTCTAGCTCTTCCTTGACTTAACCAGTTTGAATGGAAATGAGTCACTCATAGGGAGATTTTCTAGTTTTTAGGCATTCTTTTTTCCTTTCAAGCATCACCAGTAGATTGTGGAACACTATGCTTACCAAGATTACTTAGAAGCTGGAGCATTGGCTTATGAAACCACTTTCTCTTGTTGAAAAATTATAGATTTTTTGTAAAGTTCTTGCTTCTACAAATGTCTATTATTCTTCTTGTTGCCCTCTCTTATCATAAATTAGAGTGATTGCTCTATGATTTTCTTTGGGCTTCTAGTTTTGATCATCATGGCTTTCACGAAGTTGCTTGGGACTTTCATTGTCTCCCTAAAGAGTATAGAGGCCTTGGCCTTCTCTCCACTTAGAAGCAAGGCCTTGCTCTATGTGTGAAATGGATCATTTGTACCATCACTGGAGAAGAATCTTGGAAGATTCTAGTTTGGCACTGCATTTCCTCTAGGTTTCCTATCAACAAACCTCCATTGAAGAGTATTGGCTTTCAAGACCTTCTCATCATGTGAGAACCCGTGCACATACATGGCTCTTTTGTTATCAAGAGCATATGGAAAGCTTGGGAAGCTATTAAGCCTTGGCTTCGCTGGTTTGGTGATGAGTTTCATGATGGGCTCTCTCTAAACTAGCAAAACATTTGGTGGTTTCCTGTGTTTGCCATCTAGGGTATTCCCCTAACCAAGACTCAAGGCACTAGTGCTTTGCATTTTTTCAAATGAGGCATCAAGACTCATAAATATATTTCCTCTAGGGTCTCCATGAATCTTAGATCTTGGGAAGATATGCAAATCTAGTACCATCTTTCTCGTTTAGATCAACAAACTTTTGACTTATTGCTTTCTACAATTCTAGGCCACTTAGTTCATAAAGTGGGTATCCAGTCTGTTCGACCTTGGTGGACTAATTGGAAGTGGTATCCTAACACTCCTTTCACTAGTTACAAATGAAGGCTAGGTTATAGATGGCTTTCTCCCCATTTGTCGATGGTGGATATGCTCAATTAGAGATGACATTTGCTATCTTCCCTTTCTCAATGGAGAAAATGCTTTGACACTATTTGGAGTGCTATTATAGAGCCCAAGATTGCCCATTTTTCTTGGTGCCTAGCTTTTCAATGTCTTCCCCTTGGGCCTTGGCTCAAGCATATTAGAGTTTTGGATAATAGGTGTCCTTATTGTTGCTAACCAGAGTCTTTCCTACATATTTTTTCGTTTTTTAGATGTGCTCAAAATGATTGGCATTGGATTCATGATTTTTTAAAGGCATTTCGGCCTGAACCCTTTTCTTGGCACATGATTATTTTGGGGGATCCCTAGGATCCCTAGGAAATTTACTCAGATATGGCATACCTTTAGGATAGAGATTTTTTTGACTCTATGGAAAGATAGAAATGCTGTTCTTTTCACTCATAGTTTTCCTGATATTAATATTGCTATGTACACTAAGGCATGCATTTGTAATAATATAATGATGCAGATTCAAGTATAAGCTAACAAGGTGGCCCTTGAGGTGGCCCACCACAAGAGCTTCTTAATCACTGGGGAAATACCCCTTGTACTATTGCCAAGGTTCCTCCAAATGCCTCAATTGATACCTCGATGCCTAGAGGCCACCGCCAAAGGCATACTTCTTTAGGTCGCCGCTCGCACATGTTGCATTCCCAAGCCTCTTGCCTCCACTCTCCTAGTGGTGGTGATGGTGGGTGGAGGAACCACTTGGTTTCTCTACCTCACAGTGACACTAGCTAGTCCCTAGCTCCTCCTCCTAGTCCTCGATGGGTGGTTTCTAGAAAGTGGCCTTTTCACCTAGATTTGGCCATCTCTCCTCTACGGCTTGATATGAAAGATTATGATCAAGCCCCTGATGATGCTACTAATAGCTGGACTATTCCTAGCCAACCTATCAACCCCAAGGATGACTAGGGATTTCATGATTGAGATGAACCACGCACTCAGCTTGCACTACTTTAGCTTCTTGAGGGGTTGCTTCTTATGTTTTTTTTGATGAATAGTTTAAGATTCCAACTTTAGCCATGTGAACTCTTGTGGGGTGATCTAGTATCCCCCGGACCCTTTTTTGTGAATTGTGATCTTAGCATATTTTTATTAATAGAAAAGGACTATTCATAAAAAAGAAATCATCTTTTTATTATGATTAATTAGATTAAATTCAAATCAAATGTTTCTATAGTATTTTAGTACTAAACTAAATTGTTTTTAAAATTAAAACACCATCCTTCCAATGTTGAACATTGTGGGAGACTTATTAGTGAGATAAAAGACATGTTTATTGTTGCTAAAAACAATGTTTCTCAACTTTTTTCCTTGGTTGATAATATCGAATGCCTTGGAATAAATCAACAATTTCAAAAGGAAATAAAACAAGCCCTTGATTTTGTTTACATGTTTATTTATATATCTTCTTATAATAGCATGCCATCCATAAGATTATTATTATTACAAGTCAATAGAATTTAGTAAAATGCAATAGGAATTGGGGTGATACAAAATAGATCACAACACCATGACCTTGGGCTTTCAAATTCTCAAGCTCCATAGATACCTTTTTTCTTTAGGTATTTACAAAAAAAAATACCTAATGACGACACAACCCAAGAACAGAATGGACACAACAAAAAAGGGAAATTGTATTAACTAAGAAAATAAGCTAGTACAAACAATACAGAGAAAATAAACTTCAAGAAATGCCCTAAGGGCTTACAATAGCATAAATTTGGAGATAATTTCTCCTTTCAGTACCTCCTCTCAAACTCCACTCCGAACTGCCTTTTACAATGCCAGAAATCTCCTTAAATAGACCTCGGAGGGTTAAGGACTGGGAGTACATTCTAGAAAATGCTAGTAGGCATCCATTGATCAAATAGAAGGTTCCAGAAGCTGCATTAGAAGTTGACACAAATCTAGAAGAATCTAGAAATGGTAACCGAACTTTCAGGAGGCATAACTTTTGAACTGTAGCTCTGATTGTCGAACCGTTTACATTTTTGAAAAGCTCTCAAAGTGCTCTATAGCCCTATGGACCAGCTTCACTCGTCCCCCATTTTTTGGCCCTTTTTGAGGTCATTTAATTCCCCTAACCTAACTTTGAAGCATTCTTAGGAGGTCTCCAAAACCTGAAAAATTGCAATAACTTTCAAACCGTGGGGCCTTTTGACCTGATTCTTTTTCTAGAATGCTCTAAATCACAATTACATTCATCTAGCCAATTCAAACCTTCTAGGTCACCAAAATGCTGGCCAAATTGCATGATCCTATTTTTCCAGGATTTTCTATCACACTGATAGTTGAACTGTGAGAGTTGGAACCTTTATTTGACCCAAATGGGTATCCAAAAATGAAAAGACATCAAACAGAAACTAAGTCTAAGTAAATTTTTTGGGTGACACAAGATTGCCCTTATACCTCTGGATGCTCCTGCATCAGACACCCAGGGTAGATTGAAAAGTGACCCTGTCACTTTATGAATGGTAGAGGAAATCCCAAATGGGAAACCTTAGTTGCTGAAATCCAAGTTGAGTCCTCAATTGGTCGTCCTTTCCATTTGACCAAATACTTTTCATACTGCCTATTTCTAGTACTCCTACCCACACGATGATCTAGAATGTCTTCTATCTCCTCCTTCTTAGAAGCAGGAATTGGACATGGCTCTAACACCAACTCCTCATTTGCACCATCATCATGATACTTTGTTAAATTTGCAATGTTGAAAATGGGAGAAATCTGAATACCATCTGGCAGCTCCACTTCATATGCATTTCCTAAGTCATGTTTCTTCAAAATTTTGCAGGGGCCAAATTTCTTCATTTTTAGCTTGTTGTAAGTACCGGCTGGAAATATTTCTTTTCGTAAGTGCACCATGACTAAATCCCCTACTTGGAATTTCTTATGTCTTCTCCTTTGATCAGCCCTAGCTTTATACTCTTGATTCATCCTGGTAAGGTGTGCCTAAACCTCCTCATGTAGATGCTTGATATGTTCAGCAAATTCCTCAGCTTCAGCACTTGTCCTCTCCCCTTGTTCTATCTTCCTCAATTCTGGTGCAGTCCTTGGGCTATTCCCATATACAATTTGGAATGGTGATTTTCTAGTACTCCTATTTATAGAGTTATTGTAAGATAACTCTGCTTGTGGTAGAATCAAATCCCATCCCTTGGGCTTATCCCCAACTAAACATCTCAGCAAATTGCCCAGACTTCTGTTTACCACTTTTGTTTGGCCATCAGTCTGTGGGTGATGCGTGGAACTGAATTTCAAGTCTGTTCTCAACTTTTTCCATAATGTCCTCTAGAAATACCCCACAAATTTAGTATCTCTGTCAGAAACTATACTCCTTGGAAGACCATGTAGTCTTACCACCTCTTTGAAAAACAAGTCTGCAATATGGACAGCATCATGAGTTTTGTGGCATGGAATGAAATGTGCCATTTTGGAGAACCTATCAACCACCATGAATACTGACTCATTACCCCTTTGTGTCCTTGGCAATCCACAAACAAAATCCATACTTATGTCCTCCCATGGCCTTGATGGAACAGGCAATAGCTGATATAGGCCAGTATTTTGACTAAACCCCTTGGCAACTTGACAAACTTGGCAACTCTGTACAAACTTCTTCACATCCTGTGAAATTTGAGGCCAAAAATAATCTTCTCTAAGAATGGCAATGGTCTTATCTTGACCAAAATGTCCTGCCATCCCTCCACTGTGTTTCTCCTTAATCAGATTTTCCCTCATGGAACTCCTTGGAATGCACAATTGACTACCCTTGAACAACATGCCATCCTAAATCAAATAGTCTAACCACTTGGTTCTATCTACAGCAACAGGCTCTTTACAAGCTTTCCATGCTTCAGCAAAATTAGGATCCTCGAGGTACAAATTCTTGAGTTCATCAAACCCAACTACTTCAACTTGCATTACTGTAAGCAATGATTGTCTCCTACTTAGTGCATCTGCAACACTGTTAGATTTTCCACTTCTATGCTTCAACACAAATGTATAACTCTACAAGAATTCTACCCACTTCATATGCCTCTGATTCAATTTACCTTGGCTATTTAGGTACTATAATGCCTGATGGTCAGTATACAAAACAAATTCCTTTGGCAATAAATAATGCCTCCATTTCTTTAAGGCCTGAACTATTGCATAGAATTCTTGATCATAAACAGAATACTTCTTCTTTGCATCATTCAATTTTTCACTAAAATATGCAATAGGCTTACCTTATTGGCTTAATACAGCCCCAATAGCGTTGCCACTGGCATCACAATCTACCTGGAAAACCTTTCTAAAATCTGGAAGTGCCAACATAGGCTGTTCTGTTACCTTCTTCTCCAGCAATTCAAAACTTCTCACAGCTGCTACAGTCCATTTGAACTCTTTTCTATCCCCTCTTATTGTATCAGTTAGGGGTGCACATATGCCACTGAAATTCTTAATAAACTTCCATTAAAAACTAACTAGACCATGAAATGATCTTACCTCACTAGCAGACCTTGGAGTAGGCCATTCCAAGATGTTTTTACCTTCTCTGGATCCATTTTGAGACCTTCAGGTGATATAACAAACCCCAAATAGACTAACTCCCTTTTTGCAAAGATACACTTCTTCAGATTAATTAACAGTTTCTCTTCCCTTAGCCTTTCAAGGACACTACGAATATGCAGTAAATGTTCTTCCAAAATCTTGCTGAAAATTAAAATATCATCCAAATAGACAATAAAAATTTTTCCCAAGAACTTCTTAAGTGCCTCATTCATGAGTCGCATGAAGGTGCTTGGGGCGTTCGTCAATCCAAAGCGCATGACTAACCACTCATAAAGACCCTCCTTGTTCTTGAAGGCTATTTTCCACTCATCTCCTTCTCGAATTTGTATCTAATGATAGCCACTCTTGAGATCTATCTTTGTGAAGTACTGAGCTCCACTCAAACAGTCCATAAGATCATCCATCCTTGGCAAAGGAAATCGGTACTTGATGGTTATCCTATTTATAGCTCAAGAATCTGTACACATCCTCCACTCTCCATCCTTCTTTGGTGTGAGTACTGCAGGTACTACATATGGACTCAGGCTCTCTCGAATCAAGCCCTTTCTCAATAGCTCCTGAACCTATCTATTTAGCTCCTCTATTTCAGTAGGAGTCATCCTGTGAGAAGCATTGTTAGGCAAACTAGATCCTAGAATCAGATCTATCTAATGACTAATTTGCCTTATTGGTGGCAATCCATCTGGAACATTATCAGAGATAATATCTCCAAAATCCCCTAGTAAATTAGAAACTTCAAGTGGTATTTCACTACTTCCTTCTTTATCTTTCCTAGGAATCAAAGCATAGCACATATGCTGATGTTTCATGCCATCTAAAAAATTTCTTCCATCAACAAGACAAATCCTAGCACTGCTACATACCTTTTCACCTTCCTTTTTCATGGGCTTCAATTTGTGGCGAACTCCATCCTTTGTCAGAGAGTATGTGTTTGCATGTCCATCATGCATTGCATGTCTATCAAACTGCCATGGTCTACCCAACAATAGATGGCAAACATCCATCGAAATAACATCACAGAGAACTTCATCATAGTAACTCCCAATTTTAAATTTCACTAAACATTGTTCACTTACCAGGACCTTATGATCATCTTTTACCCAAGCAATTCGATAAGGCTAGGGATGTTTCTCCCTCTTGAGCTTCAGCTTAGAGACCATCTCTTCTGATACCAAGTTATCAGTGCTACCACCATCAATGATCATGTCACAACATTTATCCTCTCTGGTATAGAACAAAATCCTCTATTGTCCTAGTTCAATCTCACCACTTAGTAGGACTCTTTCATTTACCAAGGTCTCTCCTCTTTTTGCATCCTCTAAATGTGATGATTGTGCATCCTCATCCACATGAACAACCCTAGCTTGGCCCTTAGCTCTCCTATCTGTCCTTCCTTGTGATTGAGGGCATTCAAAGGCATGATGACCTTCTTCATTGCAATGGAAATAGATACCACAGAAGCCTCCTCTTCCTTGTCCAAGTCCTCTACCTCTTCCTCTTTGATTTCCAAAGTCTTGGTCATGGGAGTGGTTGAAACCCTCATTCCTTTGGTTCCTGCTAGTACCCTCATCTTCATTTTTCTTTTGGGTTTCATTATGACCTCCAGATGATCTACCGCTTCCCCTTCCTTCTTGACCACACCCTCTTTGTCTTCCTAAACATTTTATTCAACTTCTCTTCAACTTGTAGGGCAAACTGGTATGCCTCTTCAACGCTGGTCATTCTTACCAGCCTTAATTCCTCCTGGATGCTAGGTTGCAACCCACTGATATAATGAGCAATCTTCTCCTTATTTTCTTCTGCATGCCCTGCTCTAATCAAGAGTTGGTAAAATTCCTCTGTATATTCCTGGACTGATCTTCCTACTTGCTTTAACCCATGCATCTTCTTAAACAAATCAAGCTCGTAGTCCACAGGAATGAACTGCTTCTTCAATTTGTCCACCATGCGATCCCATCTTGTGATCTTCTCCTTTCCTCTTCTATTTCTTTCCAATCGAACCTCTTGCCACCAGATTTTGGTATGGCCTTTCAGTTTGGCCTTTGCAAACTTAACCCTATCTGGGTCCCTGATATCCTCATACTCAAAGTATTCTTCCAGTTCATTGGTCCAATCAATCAACTCATCTAGTTTCAGATTTCCTAAAAATACACCCACTTCAATTGTAGGTCTTTTCCCAAACTTAGTAATGGCCCTAAAAAGCCTTTCCTCTGCGTGATTCAGAACTTCCCCATCAAATTCCTCTTTTGGTCCCATTACTTCTTCTTCATTGTCATCCTCACTATTGTCACCTGCAGCAACATTTGCTCCTCTACTAAGCTCCTCTTGCAATGCCTGCACTTGCCTTTGGAGGGCTCTAACCTCCTCAGGATTAGTAGCTCTAGCCCTTCCACCATGTTCTCTTCATGGAGGCATCTTCTAACTCGAACCTAAAACCATACAGTCTTGGTGCAAACTGCCTCACAGTCGGTGCTCTGTCTACACACTAAGGAAAACTTGCTCTGATACCACTTGATGACGACACAACCCAAGAACAGAATGGACACAACAAAAAATAGAAATTGTATTAACTAAGAAAATAAGCTAGTACAAATAGTATAGAGAAAATAAACTTCAAGACATGCCCTAAGGGCTTACAATAGCATAAATATGGAGATAATTTCTCCTTTCAGTACCTCTTCTCAAACTCCACTCCGAAATGCCTTTTACAATGCCAGAAATCTCCTTAAATAGACCCTGGAGGGTTAAGGACTAGGAGTACATTCTAGAAAGTTCTAGTAGGCATCCACTGATCAAATAGAAGGTTTCAGAAGTTGCGTTAGAAGTTGACGTAAATCTAGAAGAATCTAGAAACGGTAACCGAACTTTTGGGAGGCATAACTTATGAATCGTAGCTCCGATTAACGAACCATTTACATTTTTGGAAAGCTCTCAAAGTGCTCTATAGAACTATGGAGAAGCTTCACTCATCCCCCATTTTTTGGCCCTTTTCAAGGTCATTTAATGCCCCTAACCTGATTTTGAAGCATTCTTAGGAGGTCTCCAAAACCTGAAAAACTGCAATAACTTTCAAACCATGGGGCCTTTTGACCTGATTCTTTTTCTGGAATGCTTTAAATCACAATTACATTCATCTAGCCAATTCAAACCTTCTAGGTCACCAAAATGATGGCCAAATTGCATGCTGCTATTTTTTTGGGATTTGTTAGCATACTGGTAGTTGAACTGTGAGAGTTGGAACCTTTATTTGACCCAAATGGGTATCCAAAAATGAAAAGACATCAAATAGAAACTAAGTCTAAGTACATTTTTTTGGGTGAAACAGGATTGCCCTTATACCTCTGGATGCTCTTGCATCAATACCTATCTCTTTATGTTTATGTTTTATCTTAGTAAAGGTCAAATGTTTGCTAATAACATGTATTTTGAAAATCTTTGTTTTACAATTTGTTTGGAGCATAATTAGCATAGCATAGGCAGAGATGTCAAGATCAGACTAGGAAAGGTAGGGAAATTGTTCTTCCAATTTCCTATCATTATTACATCCAATGAACAACATTGAAATTAGAGGGTGAAAGTATAAAGCTATGTCACCTTTTAGGCTGAATAATTAGAATGACTGAATTTGAGTATTTCTATCTAAAATTCATTTTTTTTTCAAACATATGATCTTGTTAAATTTATTCTAGCCAAGTTCTATATGATCTTACACTTTTCCAATTGGAAATGTCTATTAAATGCATGTTTTATACAAGTTAGTATCAAATTACCAAAGAAATTAAATTATTTTAGAAAAGTAACGTTTCAACAACTCTTACTATTTTTTATGATTTTTTTTAATAACATATAAACACTATTTTATAGAGCTCATATTCAAGAATATTCTCATATAGAGTTCATAGTGTTTAAATTAGATATAATATATTGTAATTAAAAAATTCCACAAGTATGCATTTTAACACTCGAGAAGATGTCAATTTTGAGACAAAAAAATAGTAAATCATATCAAAAAATTGAAAAGTTATATGGCGTTCTAGAGGAGAGAGTCCACTTCAAGATTCTATAATTTTTATTTTGGTTGGAATAGATTTATTTTCAAAAATGTGGTGGGAGATGAAAACTATCAGTTTGAATCAGTTAAAATTTGAATTGTTAGAAAAGACAAAATATAGGTCTAAAGTCAATTTTTGTTTTTGATTGCTCTAGCTACATATATTATCTATAGCATAATCTGAGATCAAAAGGAAATAAGTTTATTTCCTTGTAGTTTTGTGGTAGGAACTAGACCCCTGATTTTTAACCTTTTTTAGCAAATAAAAAGTTATCTTTAAAAAATAGGAAAATCTATCATTTCTTTTTGCAAATAATTATTAAAAATTATAATCCTAAACTTCATCCATTTCTACACATTTCATTAGTTTTCTTTATTTTCAAATTCTAAATAATAATACAAGATTTATGTCATTAAAGTTGAACATTTATACTTTTGTTAGCCTTTTCCTTTGTAAAAGGGTGACATAGGTTTGTACTTTTACCATAGAATTTAGAAGAAAACTCATCTTTCTATCTATCTTATAGACAACCCTTTAAATAGTATTAAAAACCAACATAATGTGCACATAAAATGTCATTGGCAGTGGCCTTATTTTGATCCTCTAAATATCACATACAAAAAATAATAGTTTCTGTTGTTGCTTGTATGAAAATGTTGAAGCATATGCACTTATGTCAGCATTCACTCTTGACAATTTGATTTACATGGTATGCCAAAGATTGTTTTTAACTATCATGCCATGATTTGCAACAGGGCTCAAGAATCTCAAACACAATTCTAACTAGGATGAACAAGAATACCATTAATATTAAGAAAAGTCAGTTCTAATACCCAAATTGCTTGCACATCACATGCTTAAGTCCCTACTATCATAAGGGTTTCAAGATGTAAATTATAAATCTTAGTTATAGGGAAAAAAATCTAAGTTTTCTTTATAAACTTCATTATACCATTTATCTTCATTACCAATATGCACTATGGAAATGGTATTGTCTCATAACTACAATAAATAGTATGTTAAATAGGAACCTTTATGGCGAGTTATCATTGAATATATTCTTAATTTAATAGTAAGTAAGTGCATCAAGTTGTGGTACCAAACAGATGAAACCCATTTTTTTCTTCTAACTTTCAATAGTGCGTACAAGCATGTGCACTTTTTAAAACCCAAATTATTATAAATGGGCTGCAAACCCACAACCTATTCATTTTTTCCTCATTTTCCAACTTCCTCTCCTCACAGTGCATACACAAATTCAAAAAATTGAAGATTTTTGCTACCTGCCTCTTCAATATGCCTCCTCATCATCGAAGTTCGAGATCACAATCACGCCATATGTTTTTTAACCTTCTTTTTGCACTGTTTTATATGTTTTTTGTATTATTTTGTAGGTTTTTTTAAATTTTTCTTTAAATTTGTTTATTTAGTTAGATTGCAATTGATTTTTTATTAGGAAATGTGAATAATGAACTAGCGAATTCCCAACAAGATCAAAACCAAAAACCTCAACAAGATCTAAACCAAAACCCTCAACAAGATGAGAATCAAAACCCTCCACAACAAGAACAAGAAATTCCACAACTTGCACCAATTGGAAGACCTCCTCCTAGCACACAAGAAAACATAATATATGAAACGAAAAGAGGCAAAAATGAATTGGAAGCACTCATTGGTAGGTTGAGAGCTTGTGGACAAACCAATCCAATGAGAGCTCAATTAGCATCCTTGCTCAAGTCCATTATGACCCACATAGCTTCTGTTAGTGTTCAGTTAGATATTTGGTGGGTTAAGAGGGATGAACAAAAAAGATATTATGCAAAGAAATTATCATAACAAGATGTAAAAAAAGAAGATATACCAAAAGGTAGAATTTGTGCATTATTTAGAAAGACTGGTGAACAAAATACTGTTAGAGAGACAACTAAATGGTTCCCCATCCATTGATGCATACATGAAGGTATTAGAAATAATTTTCAAGATAGATGTGGATGGTTTTTGATGCCCCTTCCTACAATAATCACGAGGTCCCAATGTATTTCTTAAAGAAATTATATTGTGAGTTTTTCCTTGGGGAGATCCCCAATTTTTTTTATATATTAGAATCTCAGGGTAGAGGTGGGAGGTCATCATTTGAGAAGCTAGGGGCATATCATGACCCTAATGTAGTTAGAGCACCTGTGGTCAAGCCACAGGGTGAGCATGTGACTATTCCTTTAGTTGTGAAGGAACATGTAGAGGGCAGCACTCTAGGGACTATTAATGCTTTGACATAGACCCTCATTCATTGCACAAGTTCATTAGTTAATGAGGAGTCTTTTGCATGTCGCGGTCACATGTGCACATCATGCAGATTCTTATGCACATTTGGCAGTCATGCTAGAGATGGTGCAGATGATGGGCTAGTCACTGATTAGTTCCTAAATGAGACATTTGGCATTGAAAAAAAGGTAAATTAAAATTATAATAAACTAATTTTATCATATTTCATATGTATAGTGAATGACTAATTAATTAGCATGTATTGACATTGTTCAAAATTCAAGGTTAGAGTGTTGGTGGCCATAGTAGTGATCACCTGGCCCCATTTTTCAACCCATTGATGAGTCTAGAGGTATGTATCAATTTAATCATTTAAATTAATACATATATTTACTAAGTAATCGTATGAAGGATTGAGCAAAAAAATTATGCATGTGCATCAGTTCTCTATATGACCGTCGACATTCACTATGGACTTCGAGCCTAGATGTGATATGAGATTCATAGAGGTACATTTGTTTCATGTTAATTTAATTCATTCGATTATATTTGTTTCATGTTTTATGTTACATGTAATGTCTATTGTATGAAATGCAACTCTTAACATCTGAGACTCCTCATCTTCGACAGTCTCTCAATTATGGAGTGGATGTAGCTATGGCTAGTTCACAGCCATTGATTGAGGTATGAAATAATTTTCTTGCTTTTAGTTGTTATTTATAATAGTTAGTATCAAAATTTCTAATGTTATTTATAAGTGATTATATTTATTGAATTGTTGTAGGGTCTTGTTACACCTGATCATCCACGAGCCTTTGAGGTGGACTTGCATAGCGACTATATGATGGAGGTAAGAAAATAATTAATTTTGTGTGTACATATATTTGATTTTAATGTATAATAATTATTGATTCATATCTACTTTTTTTGTATCAGCTCAAGTTAGAGAAGAGCCTCAACAAGAGGACGAGCGAGCATGTGAGGAAGTCCCCATCATCGCCATCATCTCCCTCCACACGATAATCGAAGACCTTTAGAGATTTGTTTCCTTCCCCTTGTAGGAAGGAGAATATATAGTTGATAGACATACATGTATAGGCATCAATGGACATATATGTTGGATTTTATGTCAGTGGACAAATTCGATGTACATTTGATGTATATATGACATTTTATATTTGATGTGTGACATTTATTTGATGCATGACATTATTAGAATTATGACATTATTGGTTAATATATGATATGTTTGTTCATGTACGACATTATTTGTTATCATCATATATAATGTGTTTGTTAATGTATGACATTATTGGTTATTATTTTATATTATATATTTGTTCATGTATGACATTATTGTTTATCATAATATATTATATGTTCCTTCATGTATGACATCATTGGTTAACATAATATATTATATGTTCGTTCATGTATGACATTATTGGTTATCATAATATATTATATGTTCGTTCATGTATGGCATTATTGGTTATCATAATATATTATGAGGTTGCATAGGTACTTTTACCCACACCCCTGGCACTCCTACCCATTTACCCAAGTACTGGGTACACGTATCCCAAGTACTAGGTACTCGGTGGAGAGCATCATAGCTAAGGACCTTGATTGAATTTTTATTTTTTTTGGTTTGTGTATCAACTTGTTGTTTATCAAGCTTAATTCAATACCTAATCAATTCAAAACTTTGATAGAATATTGATTAACAATAAACTTTATCACTGTTTAAGCATAAGTTTATCATTTCCAATATGTCATTGTCATATGATTTATGATCTTGTTCATGTTTAAACCTACCTTCTATGTTATGCATCTAAACATTTATCATAAATTATTATTACAAACATATAACAAATCTAAAACTGAAAACAATACATTACATTTTCAAACTTTATCACTATTCTTGATTTGAAAAATCAGTCATGACTCATAAATTCAGCATTTCTATAAATATAAAAGTATAATTAAAAATAAAGTTTGATATACCCAAGTACCCACGTCCCCTATTATAAAAAATAGTTGTATTCATACCCGTACCCTAAGTACCCCAAGTACCCCCAACCCCGTGCAACCTTGTACATTATATGTGGATCTTGGTGTTTTCTGTACACCTATGTGGTCTATAAGATCTCTTGCTACTTAGAACATCCCTTGACCTTGCCCAACCTCATCAGGTTAACTGAGGAACAATATCCCTCCAAAGGTTTTATAGGTCTACTAGCACTAGTACAAAAACAACAATATATTACTAAATAAACTACTAAAAATTGTAGATATGTGACTAATTTTGATCATGTGACCAATGGTAGTTTATTGCCAGACATTTATCTCCTAACCAAATTTATGACTAAACTATTTTAATCATTGATTTAGTCATTCATTGTTGTTAGTTGATAGTTTATTTTGTAGT
This sequence comes from Cupressus sempervirens, assembly GCA_028749045.1. Lineage (NCBI taxonomy): Eukaryota > Viridiplantae > Streptophyta > Pinopsida > Cupressales > Cupressaceae > Cupressus > Cupressus sempervirens. The sequence goes on along the minus strand of CM053784.1, from coordinate 53,950,230 downwards.
TTATGTGGTAATTTTGGTAGTATATATGGTAGTTGATTTGATAGTTTAGTTAGCAATTTATTTGGTAGTATATTTGGTAGTTTATGTGGTAATTTTGGTAGTATATCTGGTAGTTTATTTAATAGTTGATTTGATAGTTTATTTAGCAGTTTATTTGGTAGTATATTTGGTAGTATATTTGATAGTATATTTGATAGTTTATTTTGTAGCATATTTGGTAGTTTATTTAATTATTAATTTAATCATATTAGGGTATAGTGGAATCGAACCACCATCCTCTTACTTGTAAAGTAGGTGCTCTTCCATTGAGCTAGTACCTTTTAAAGAATAGTGATGTTATTAAATGCATAATATAAAGATCAAGAGAGTTTTTTCATTATTAGATTCATTACATGTGATTTGTTCCCCTTCTTATAATAAAGTTGTGGAACAAAAAAAGAAAAACCTTAATAGTAGTAGGAAAGTGTAAAAAACCTATCCTTTCATTTCATAACCAACAATAACACTACCCAGATTGTGAAATAGTTTATTTAGTAAATTATTAAGTGTTTATGTAGACGATCTTCATGGCATCATCTTCTTTCCTAAATACTAGTCACCCAATTGTTAGCCTAGCCTTCTTTCTTGATCAAAATTGTTATGGTAGTCATATTCTTCCAAATGACATCTTAGAGGTACAAATACAAATACAATGCTTCTTATTATATAGAGCCATGGCTCAAAAAGGAATTACAAAGTCAATTTGAAATGCTTCCACACAATCTTCAACTAGTTCAATTCCTGGTTGAATAATAGACAAACACTTAAACACCCAACATAAATTTGATCAATAGTGATCATGAGATTATGTAAGGTGAATGATAAGAAAAAAAAGAATCTTTATTGTTTTACAAACACAAAATGTGGGAGAGGGTTCCAAGACCTCTTTAAGACACATCCAAACAATTCCCTTTGACACAAATCATTTTTCAATCATTCAAGAAAAAATCTTATTGTCCACTATGATTAAGGGGTAGGGGAGTCGGCGGAGGCACCCCCTCTCTCTTATATAATTATCTCAAGATATTGAGTGACACTTTGTTATCTATTTATAGCTAAATGTGAATTCTTTGATGATAAACTAGAACATTTATGGTTAATGGTATGCTCTTACAAAATACTCGAATAGGACTACATACTAAAACTCTTTATGACACATGAGTTGTAGGTGTTCAACTTGGTTATGAACTATTTCAAAACTTACTATTTAAGGTAAAAATAAAGTTTGATGACCAATCACATTAAGTATATGTTTCAATCCAAATATTTTACCACCCAATGCTTTAGTAAATACATCAGCCATGTTGTCATTTTTAAACAAAATTACAACTCTTTCTTTTTTAGATGAGGCTTCTCCATTTAAATTTTAAACTTGTATGCTTATTGGGTACTTGAGCGGGTGGTCATTGATATCAAGGATATTATTTGATTTGGTCAAATAGATAACTAGATAAAGAATTATTGGAGCACTCATTTGAGCACAAAAAAATAATTCTAAATTGTTCAATTAGAAAAACTATGAATAGAAGAAGTGCAAGAAATAAGAAAAACATTATTACGATATTGCTTCAGGAAATGACACATATATAACTTTAAAAGAATCAAACAAAAATGATTAAATAAGTGACATAACTTTAAAAATATAGATAAGAATTCAAATGGATTAGTGATTTTTCTTATGTCATCAACTTTGGCTTGGGGTATGTTCCAATAGACTATGCATGGAACTGATTCTATATCCTTACCAGATTTTGCATTTTTTTTTAAAGAAACATGCAACAATCGGTTATTTCTCTACAAGTTACAGTTTTGAATTTTATAGAACAATTTGCATTGCTTGATTGGCATAAAAATAGATTTTATTGGGAAGATCTTAGCTTAGAAAAATATGGTTTTAATGCATTTGAGATGGATGAAAAATCTCATTCTTGAGTGGGCTTTTTATCGGCCATGTAATAAATGTTGGATTCCCCCACCATTTTGAATATAACCTTTAGTTTTGTACAGATTTTTTGAAGTAGAAAAGGTCTGATTTTTTTTTGGACAGATTTTCTTGCTTTTATATATTTTTTTCCAAATTCAGATTTGGAGGATGTGGGCATGATTGGATGATGATTTGAGAAAGAGATGAAGGCTCTATTTTAAGAGCATATGCATTAAATATTTTTTTAGATTAGAATGAGGGCTGAAAATGGTTTGGATTAATAAAAGAAGTGTGTATTTTGATTGCTCAAAAATGAAGGTTTGGAGTTTGAAATTTTTTATAATTTTAAAATCTGATTTTGTATTAGTGTTGTATTCTTGGTGAGTTAAAAATTTAAAGATTGAAATGCATAAATGAGAATTGTTGAAGCCCCTATTTGTATAATGAGCTTTGCTACAAGCAATACTTTTGAATGATCACTGAAAAGACATGTTTCAATAAAAATGAATATGCCCTTGAGTAATGTTGTCTCTATTCATTAATTATATGTTTGAAATGATTTTCAAATTGTAGATTAAAATGTGGATAATGGGCTAGTTCTAAAGTATGTAGATATGAATCCACCGTCAAGCGCCTTGAGTGTTTAAATCCTTAAGAAGAAGTTAGTGTTGATACCTCTGCATCGCATTTACCCCATGTGGAACTAGTTAAGATTAATCCACCCAAGCTTAAAAATAAAAATCTATACACAGTGAGAAGATTAAACAACAATTAATAACTATCCTTTCTACATGTTATGAAGTTGAGCATACAAAACATCATTTCTATATCTTCTACTCTCCTTTTCTTCTCCTTAGGAAATGTACTAAGATTATTTCTTTAGTAACAAAAGCTTTTTGAACCTACCTACTCATGAGGGTTTGTTATAGGATCATCACACCATGTGGATAAATAATTGTGTTGGCCAAGAAAATTATAAGGATGTCTTCCCCTATGTACTCTATGTTGGTGTATCTTGAATCTATGCACTAGTAATTTCAATGTTGACCCTAAATTAAAAGAGGGGTAAAATTTTTATTGAATACCAAAGAGAGTAGAACAATGCAAGAAACAAAGAGATCTATAGAGCTTTATACTAGGCCACAAGTTGATGCAACATTTGAGATAAATCAAGGGGAAGTATCCTATGATCAATAATGTTCCAAGTTAGCCCATGCTCGGAGGCTCATTTAGCCAAACAATCAGCCACACGATTCCACTCATGAGGGATATGCATAAAAGACACAGGATCCAAAGAATTTCATAACTGAGTGATCTGCTAAATAACCAGAGCCAAATGCCAATCCACATGCACAAGGTTCCTTCTATTCAATAAATTCACAACCACCTACGAGTCAGTCTCATAGATAATTCTTCTCCTGCCACATTGATAGCATTGTTCCACTACATTCAAGATACCTAGGGCTTCCATGAGGTTATTAGTATGATAACCCTTGTATATATAAGACAAAAATTGATATCACTAGAACTATCATGCCCAACTCCCCCAATATTAGTTGGACCAGGATTTCCCTGAGAAGAACCATCAGTGTTGATTTTAAGAACTCTAGCTTCAAGAGGAGTCCAATACCCCTCATGAGTACCAACTACTTTTAATCTAAATATAATTCTATGAAGTGGAAATATTATATAAGTTGAGAAGAGATTTTGAATGATTATGAGTTAAAATTGGTGGTTGTAGGCACTGCACTGCTAGTGGGAAGTGCACTTGGAGAATTCAATCACAATGAGTGACAATTGGAAGTATTTTCTTGGCTTCTTATGCAAGATGCTTATTTTGAAAGACCTTAATTTATTTTACATTATTTAAATCCTTGATTATGAATAAAATTCCTATCATAAGGATCAATGTATTCATAACTCTTAAATGATCTCATGCATATTGCTTGTCACATGTTATGTAAGCTTTAGTTGTTATAATGGATTGGCACATGTATCTCCTTTCACACAACAAGACAATAATTGAGGCCTATGATATGGTTTTAAATTCCCCTCGCAATCCCCAATCCCATCAAAATCAACCAAAGATGTTTCCTAAAGATAGGAAAATTGACTAAATCTCATTACCAAAATCTATAATTTTCAGATGTAATCGACACAATTCAACATTAAACTGAAATCAAAGACCATTGGGCCTCTTAATAGATTTGCTAATAAAAATAAATGAATTTTTAACAAAACCCTAACAAAAAAAATTTGATCGCAACAATTTTTATTGTCTAAACACCCAAATGAACAACTTGAAATATAAGAAATCTATTGCATACGTGATATAGTTGTCTACTTCGAGTCCAGATCTGGTCAGAGTGGAGGCCAAAGATAAAAGTGGAGAGCTACTCAAATGCAGGAGAAGAAATAGATTCAAAATGTGAAAATATTTTAGTTTTGATAATGGTTCACTATTGTGACATGTGAATGGGGATAGTCTCATTTTGGGGCTAGGTTCGAAGTTAAGATGCTAGAAGTCCCTATTGTGTAGCTAGATGAGGTACAAATTTTGTGTTGGTTAAAATACGGTAATGAAACAATTATTTTTTATTTATTGGGGATGTAAAGAATTTTATTATTATGTTTATTTCAACTTTTGGAAAATTAAAACAAAAGTAATGAATATTTGATTAGATATGAAGGAAAAAGTGAAAATTTATAAAACTTCATTTATTATGTCTTGGGTTTATGTTTGTTGTTATGTTAAGGTGCAATTATAGGTGTCAAATATAATATCATCTAAAATCTCTATAAAAATAGAATTAAATGTTTAAAGGAATATGTAATACAATTCTTGACTATACAAATATTAGAAAAATTTACTTTATTTCTTGCATGTTAAGAAAAGTTTCTACCTAATCATTGTTTTTAGATATAGACATTTAACATATGATTATTTTTAATGTAATCATAAAGATTCTTTGTCTATCATTTCTTTACATTAGTTTTCTATAGTTTGTATTTTTTGCATTTTTAATTTACATCTTTTCAATTAATGTTATCTAGTGGGGTTGTGGTATTCTCCTTTCTATGGGAGAATAAAGCTCCATTTTGGGTACAATGCAAAGTTGATTTATCTACTTGATTTAATATGTGCCTATTCAAATAGAAAATTGTTATTATCTCTATTTGTTATTTATCTATAGATATAATTATAACCATTAGTTCTTTGTTAGAGCTTATTTATAAGGGAACGTGCATTTGTCTACATCATTGTTTGGTATCGGGGCAATTTGCATGGGAGTTTACATTGATTGGGAAAGAAGGGGTAGGATGAAAAAAAAACCTTGAAGAAACATTAGAGAAGTGTTTAGAAGGATAGAGGCCCTTGAGGATAGAATGCAATTAGTAAATATAAATTAAGATTTATATTATTAATCAATTTTTATATATTATCTAATAAATATAAAACATGATAAAATTATATTTACATTATCATATTGTAAGTATTATTTACTGATTCATGTGTTATAAATCAATTATTAAATATACACTTTTATAATAGAAAATAGAAAAGATATGTGTATGATTTGAAGGGGAATTGGCACATGTGATTTTATTTTTTGAGACATCTTGGGGGATATTTATAGAAAAGGAGAGTTGCTTTTTTTAATATACTAAATTGAGGGATATGATTTTTTTTCTTTTGTAATAGTCAAGGGAATCACATGTCATTTTAGAGACAAATTATCATTGATTGGTGTGTTTTTGAGCTCATCTTTAATTGGTGTCTTTTTTAGTTTATCGACAACCAACATATTTTTAAATTTATCATTACTTGGGGTATTTTTGAGTTCATTATTGAGTGCAATAGGTACTTTTTATGCACCAAGAAACCTATGTGGTAAAATGGCCTACTTAAGTAGGGTTCTCATAAGGGGACTTAAGCTCTATGCATTATGATAAAATTTGAAAGTAAAAAAAAAATAGGAATAATATTTATTTATATTGGTAAACTATAAAAAATAAGTTGGTTTCATTAGAATGTATTAATATTTAATAATTTATCCATTGATCATTCCTTTAGTCATTTGTTTAGGTGACTAATTATCAGTGGTCAATTGTTTAGTCGTTTATATGATAATTTATTTAGTCACATATCTTTGTTTAACTTTATGATTTTATATTATGACCAAATTAATCATTTATCTATTCACCTATATTTATAAATCATATAATATTACTATAATTTTATTACTTTTAGTCATGTGACCAAAATTTTGTCTTGTGACTAAAAGTTTTAGTCACGTAGTCATTTATTTGCCAAAATTCTACTAGTGTAGGGTACCATAGCACTCCCTAGTCCAACCAAGGTTTCCATAATGTCCTAAGGTGTTATTGGAATACTTGTCCTATGCTTAAATGGATAACAACAATGGGTTTGTACCTAATTTTAAGATTTCTTTACAAAAGGGCTACAAGAGAGCCCCTAATTAGGTCTCCACCCAGATTTCTAGGGCCAATAGCTCCTTTTTATTAGAGTTTCAAAACCTATATCCTTAAGAACAATTCTTACATAGGACCCATGCTCAAGGATTTTTAAGGTCTCAGGGTGTGTATAGGCCATACAACAAAAATAGAAAAATTGAGGGTTTGGTAGGGTTTTCTTGGCTACCTATTGTCCCCACTTTTAAGACACTTTTCACATGTCATGAAGAATCCTCCTCCACAAGTTAGAACCTTCTCATACCCCTTTTCAATCTCTCATAAGGGCAAGTCTTCACTCTTCAAGCTGTGCTCTTGAGAGCTCTTTCTTTGTTGATAGTCCCTAGCTAGGCATTGCCTAGCTCGCCTAAGGCTTGGTCAAACAATTCTTTGCACTCATTTTTAGGGCCCTTGCTTGCATAATATAATACATTAGGGTTTGTAGCCTTGAAATCTGGAAGACCATGGAACTTACACAATGGAGACAAGAATTACAACCCTTTCATGATAAATAACTAAAAAACTGGTAGCAGACAGGTATCTTTGAAGAAATTTACAAAACCATTCAAAACTTGGTCACAAACTATAACTATTGCATGGTGAATATAGAGGCTACATGTATCTAACGTTTTTTAGCTATTACAAAGAACTTTCACATATCTATTGCTTGATCTCATTCAATCCATGTCTCTAGGCTTAAGGCTCTACTTTCATGGCATTAATATCCTTGAAAGTGTATTATGCCAGTGCTTTAAGATAATGGGATGCATGTCCCATGTTGATCTATGAAAAACTACTTTCCCAAACCTTTTTGTTCTTTAACTTCTTGAATTTGATGTTTTATCTACTATACACATCATCTTTCACATCACTAACAAGACAACCATGAACTTCATTGTTTTGACATCTTTTGGAATCGCTTTGCTCATTTAGGCTGTGAATCTTGGAGCACCTATTTTCATCTTCTTTAACTCTACTATTGTCATAATGCTATAACTATCACATTCTCCAAAGGGAAAACCTCAATATTTCAATGTCTTATCCTTAATGCTATGATAATTGCACATCTTAGGACCTCTAGATTTTTTAGGTTCTTATTCATTAGATCACCATTCATCATAACAATATAATAATATATTGATATAGTATAGCCTCAAAATCACCATATATCACTAGTGCACTGACATGTATGCAAAAATATTTGAAAGCCTTTGTTGAATTCTCAGTTCATGCTAGGTGAAACTAGTAAATTTATTATAATAGAGTTCAACATTGAAAAAATAGGAGTAGATAATAAGTTTTCACAAACTACCACCCTACCACCACCTAAATGGCATTTGGAACTCCTCTTCATAGCTTTAGAACTATGATTTTTCCTTTGTGGTTATCCCTTTATGAAATAATTCACAACTTCACAACTCATTGTAGTATTTGATTGTGAGTCATCTTGCATGTATAGAACTATGTGTTTTGTTAAAAGATCCTTGAAACATTTTAATTTATTACTCCTACTATAAATAGTACTAAATGTCTTCTATTCTATTACACATGATTACTAGATTTATTAAAATTTTTGTCTCACTGTGTCTTATGTTTTGTTAAATTCGCTATCATATGATCCATTAAATTAGTTCTTATATGCCTCTACCATAAAGGTCCTCCATACTTTTTACCATATGACTATAATCTATGTGATATGGTAGTAAACTAGCTTTTAAGAGGTTTTTCATTATACTTTAATCAATCATTGATCTCAATTGGACATCTCTATTCCATTTGCAGATAACTACTACATAGGCTTCTCACATGTACTTTTTCACTTGTTTGGATTGAGCACTATTGTTGTGCTTAGTTGAAAGAAAAGTCAGATGATTTTAAAGATTGTCATAATCATACTTTGCCACTTGACATTCTTTTACTTATTCCATCTACGTAGGAAATTCTTTTTCTTTCTTTAACCCTACCACAAAGCCCTATAAATGAACACAAGATGGCATCACAAAATCAAAATGGAGTAAGATCTCCAAAAAGTGAGAGAGGTTATTGTAGGTTTCTACAAAATGGTCCTATAGGACCTTGAATTACATCCATACATCACACAAGCTCTAAGATATGTCCCGTCAAAGATCATTTCCCTATGGCATTTAGTGACCCTTAGGGACATTTCGGTTTGGCATGCCTAAGAATGTTCAAGTGCTCAACGGGATGGGATGAGATTGGGATGAATGTTTACCTGGCCACCCGAAGCTAACATAATAGATAGTTTGATCCCATGATGAACAGTGAGGGGGATTTGGCAGTTGGCAACTTTGTACTGGCCAACACTACAAGTGTCAACATCATCCCAGATGGCGTCAAAAAATCAAAGTGAAGTAAGATATCCAAAAAGGGAGAGAGGTTATTGTAGGTCTCCAAAAAAAAATCCTATAGGACCTAGAGTCACATCCATATCTCGTACAAGCTTCGAGATATGCCTTGTAAAAGATCGCTGCCCTATGGCATTTAGTGACCCTTAGGGACGTTTCGGTTCAGCATGCTCGAGAAAATTGGAGTGCTCAATGGGATGAGATAAGCTTGGGGCTAGGGTTTATCTAGCCACCTAGAGATAACAAAATAGACAGTTTGATCCATGACCCTTTTTCCACTAAGTTGCAAATTTGAGCAACTTTTACAACTTTCAACAATGCAACTTTGCACAAAAAGTGCAATGTTTACATTTTTCATTTGATTCCCCATCTAAAACTTGGAAAAGGTTCAAAAAAAATAAAATAAATTATCTCCAAATGCTCAACCCTTCACCAATTCCCAAACTCCTACCATTCACAAATCAACAAGCTACAAGAGGTTAAATCCTTCATGGTACTTAACCTAGGGCTTGATTGGAAAAATCACAAAACACATCCTCCAATATTGAAACCATAGAATCTTAAAAAGGACCCTACTAACTACCATTTCCCAAGTAGGAATGAAATTTCAACTAAGGAAATTGCAGTTAGAGGCCCATTTTTGCTATGTGCACCAAAATATTGTCCTAAAAACCTAGTTTCACTAAAAATGCAATAACTTGAGTTAGAAAACACGTAGAAAAATGAGACAAGAAGACAAAGAAATTTAATTCAAAGCTCTATATCAAAACCCTATCACATATAGTCAAAATTTTTGTACATTTCATGCAGTGTGCAAACAACAGTCAAAATGACTTGAAAACTAAATTTTTTTCTTTGCAACTTCTTCCAATCCGTATATTAATGCCCTCCAAAATTAGCACAACCACTTGGAACTCTTCTTCACAATTCCAAAAATCCATTCCACCCTTCACCTTAGTTATTACAGCAAGTTTGAGAGTTTTACACCAATTTCTCTTCAGAACTAGGTTGAACACATGATGATGTTCAGCTTAGGCCCTACAAGCAAAAATAGTAAACCAACTTTTCTGCCCCTAAAACTCTTCCATATGTAAGAATACACCCATAACTTGCTTCCCACCAAATGGCATCAAGATCTCACTCTTGGATTGCAAGTTAGCGGGCCATAAGTGCAATCAAGTCAATTTATAGGCTTACCCAGGCAACCCTCAGTAAAATGGCAATATCTTACACAAATGAATAGATAAAAATCTCAAATCAAATGAAAATGGAGGATACTTAAAATACCTATCCAACCATGTCAAATTTTCACATGTTCCAATCTATACATGTCTATACAACAACAAAACATAATAAAAATGATAGAAAATTAGGTTTTTATTATTTCAAAAGACATCAAATCCGTACAACCATCACCCACTAAGGCCTGTATGATCATCTCATACATATATGGTTACATTAAAATGTTTATAACCACATTTAAAATGGTGGTTGTAATGTACACTTGGTTTTTCAACAAAATTGCAAAGTTGTCAGCATTTTTGCAATTTTGCAATTTTGCGTTGACATCTTTTGCAATTTTTTGTAATTTTTGACATCTTAACTCCTAGACAGCTAAAACTTAACCTAGTGACCCTAAGGACCTTTATAACCTTCTAAGAAACATAAAAATTCTTTTTGACTTGAAAAATCACCTATATTGCACATTTTTGACCCATTGGTTCAATTTGGCACTTTGGCTTATAATGGCACCTAGAGTCCAATTGACCTTACATCTTGGGTCTTATTTCATAATTTTGCAACCTTTTTCCTAATTCACAACTAGGATGACACATATCTATTTTCCTTGGTGCCCTACACCAATGATCATCCAACTGGACAAGTTTGGAGTGCTTGGGTGCATGAAAATGCATTAAATTTGATGCCATAGGTATAGTAGCAGAAGATCTGATTAAAGGAGGCCATGGTTTTATGTTAAAAAGTAAAATTAATCATCATAAGCATGGTTTAGGATTAACTAACAAGTCCTAGAAGTGATTTCTTGGTTAGATTTGAAGAGGCCCTAGTTTTTGGCCTTGTTTGTTGAGGGTTTCATAAAAATCACATATAGAAAGTTGATGGGTTCAATCCAATTGAATAATCCTCACTCTAGGATCATATTAAGATATGTTACTAAGTTTTATGGTCATGGGATAATTATTTCATATAGTTCCTTTGTAAATGGAGGAGTTTTTATCCTTAAAAAGTGGCCCATAGTGTAATAGCAGAGACTTGGTCCAAAACAACCATACCACATCTTTTGATATGTTATAGAGAAGCCAAATGAGTATCCTAATATTTAATTTATTTTCTTAATGTTATGAAAAAATGTGAAGAAAAATGCAAAAGGACAACATTTTATGCCTAAAAAGAGGCCCATAGTGTAATTGTCATCGAATGATAGTTGTTCCGAGCCTCTAAAACTTCAAACTTGTTTTTGGTTGGTTAGAGAAACCTATACTTGGTGTTCTAATTTTTAATCTACATTAGTAAGTTTCTTTATCTAGATTTGAAAATAGTGTCTCATTGACATTATCTAAGGAGGAGCATGAAAATAGGATTGACAAACTCCTATCTAGGATGGTAGACAAATCGTTACAATGTAAAGAATGAGGAAAACAAGCCTATATTGAAGAAGCATGAAAATTTTCTCAAAGATTTACCAATTAAATTTCTAGACATTATTCACTTTCACGCCAAAGGTGAAAACATACTAGACATGCTTCACAAGATAATGATCCAGATCCAGAAATCATTAAGAAAGAGATCTTACAATTTCAACAAGATAAATATTAACAAAAACTCATGAAATTGAACTTGGATAAAGAAAAAGAAAAATGCTTCATGCACTTATTCTCTCAAGGAGTAAAATTTTCACGCAACCTCAATGTTGACAACTTGATTCAAAAGGAGGAACCTTTACTTTTAGAAGTTGTTATGAAACAAATGGAAGAAATGAGGAAGGATATGTTACACATGAAAAAGGAGCAAAAGAAACCTAAGCCATCTTTTGCACTTGAGTCTATATGTCTATTTCCTTTTGACAAATACTTATAAATATATCCTTTTACTTGTAAGGTTGAATTTTTTAAGTATGACAAATATGATGGTAATTGAGATCCTCATTATCACATTAGGGATTTTTGTGCACTAAGTATGAAATTCTTACATGAACTCACTTATCTCAGAAGCCTTTTTTTCTAGAAGTCTTAATGGGCAATGTATGGAATGGTTCACAAAATTCTGTCCTCCACTTATGTCATTTGATAAAATGGAAAAAGGTATTTCCAACATTATTTCTATAGTATTCAACATCCAATCACTATGCTAGACTTATGAAACATCAAACAACACCAAGAAAAATATTCTATTTCCTTTCTTCAGTGATGGAGTAAGCTTTATTCATGATATCCAAGGCAAATACCTAAAGATGAAAAGATTGATATATTTATCAACAATCTTGTGCCTTAGTTGCAGCATGAACTTAGGAAACAACTATTTTCTAATTCCTTAAAACTATGTTCCAATTCCTAAAGAGCCTAATGTGATCAACTTGACCAATGACATTCAAAGTACAAATTAATATGCTTCTATAAGAATATTGACTCAAACAAATCTAATGACTCTAGTAGAGGTAAACCATCATGGATTTTGAAATCTAAGCACATCTGTACACCTCTAAGAGACTCACTTGAACTAGTGTTGAATACTTTGATATCGAATAAGATCATTACACTATCATATAACTATAAAACTTATGAACCCAAGGTTAAGCCTAAATTTTGGAATGACAATCACTATTGTATCTATGCTAGGAATAAGGGTCATAAGAATAAAAATTATGGTGCAGAGCACCTAACTTTCATTGATCAATATGTTTATAATAAGGTCAGGGGATATATTTCATGATCTCCCTATGACCCATCCATTTTGTTAAGGACACAAGACCCCTTGGTGTGTTTATAAACCTTGGGCATCATTTGGTCATAATGGATGATATGTTAGTCATTTTATATTTTTTTAGGTGTGTCTTAGGGGTTTGGAAGCTTAATAAGGTTTCTAAGTGTTAATCAATTTTAAATGCAACATTTCTTGTTATAGCAGCAAAAGTTGCTTAAAAGATGTCAGTAACTTTTACAATTTGCTAAGCAACTTTTTGGTTTAGGAGTCCCAACGGCTCAAACCATTTGATGGTTGAGTGGAATGATTGGAAACAACATATTTAGGCTTGAGACATTCAAAAATAGATAAAGAGGGAAAATCCAATTATAAACTTGCCTTCAAATCAATAAAATATACTTGTTTCAGTGCAATTTCTTGATATTTTGCAAGTATGGTACAAAAGAATAAGAGGTGGATGATGACCTTTCTGATCTAAAAGTTGATGCTAAGTGTCTAAAGGATTTTGGTAGTGGTTTGAAGTTTTTATCCTTTTTCTTTCAAAAGTAATCAAATTTATAAGCTTGCTGGTCTGACAAACCCTCAATTTTAGGGTTTTGGCATTCAAATGGCCCAAACTTGCTGATCCACTAGTGGAATTTATTCTCCACTTGTATGAAGCAAGTTAGGGATGTGTACTATAAGATTTTTATAGTTTTGGAATAGGAATTGAAGGTATTGAATTTTGGGAGTAAGTCCTAGGTCAAATATCACCATGTATTTGACTAGTTTTAAGGAGACCGGATTAGATAAAGAGATGGAGAGACTTTGACGACTTGGTGATCAAAAAAATTGTCCTTTCTTGAGTTACTAAAACACCTTGGAAGAGGATTTTTGATTCTATGCACCCATTCCTAACCTCTTGCTTTGAAACCCAAGCCTAACCTAGCTAATTAGGCCTTTGGACTTAGTCAGGGTTATGATATGATGGAGTGGAGTCAATCTTTGCAACTTTGGGGTTTGAGAGAAATTGAAAAAGGGTATCTAAAAATGTGATTTTTTCATTAATTCTTTTTATAATTTTTGAAGTTAGTGGCAAAAATTAGGGATTGGAGACCTAATAGGATTCTAGGTCCTTTCTTGCAATTTGTGTTGTGGGTTGTTGGGAGTGCAATCAGTGGTGGATTTTTCTTAGTTGGGTTGTGACTAAGTAGTTTCTAGCCTTTGTTGGAAGTTGTGAGGCCTAGATCCATAAAATCCATATTTTATCCAAATTAAGGGAACTTGTGTATGGTGAGTCTTAAAACCCTTATAGTAGATCCTTGCAAAGGAATACACTTTTTAAAGTGAAACAAACCAATTGTTCAATCCTTTGAACATCTTGAGTGTTGGTTTTGGGGTTGGGTCTTAAGGTTGTGCTTCCATTGTTGCATTCTATATCAAATTATATGAAACATAAATACCTCATTCAAGATCTCATTGATGATAAGAAATTTTGGGTGGATGGGATCATGACTAATACTAATCATAAGGTTTTCAATGAACCTAGGTACCTAAGCATGAACAAGAAGAAAGTTATAGGAAGAAAAATAGGATGCAAAGATCAACTACATATGATTAAGCCAACTTGTGAGAACATAAACATTATTAGGTCTAAAGGGAAAAAGGAAGGCTGCAAATCAAACACTGATGAACCACCTATGATTATCTTTAAGGGTGTGGATTCTTCCACACAATCACAACCTTACAATCTTGAGACTAAGAGTGAACAAACATAACAACCTATGGTCATCTTTAAAGGATTTGACCCTTGAACCCATACATATGCTAAAAACTTGAATCTTGTGACTAGGAGTGAACCAAAGATCATACACTTTGGTCTTAACACTTCCAAACAGACAACATCTAAAAAATTTATAAGATGTGTTTTATAAGTTTATGAATCAAAAATAAATCTATTTTGGAGTTTATCTTAAATAATTACAGATGACAAAAAAAATAAAAGATAAAAGCATGTTAGTCATAATATCGTTATTGGTAACAATGTTCCAAATGCAAAGAATTATTTGTTTGAGCTTCTAGCAATGATCAAGTGGCTTACTGAATGGCTTGATGAGTCTTGGAAACTTCTCCCATTATATCCTTGCTTTCGCCAGTTTCAAGTTTCTGGTTAAATGCACACAATCATGACTTTACATCACAAAGCATTCACATTCTAACAATTTTCATGTTCTTTCATTTCATTTTGATCTAAACAACAAATTCTAAACTTTCACTTATTCAAATAACTAATCTAGAAATGGGTCCTATTAAAGAATCTAATATAAAGTCAAATATTGTATCTAGATTCTAAACAAATCAAAACATAAAATCTATGATTTCATCTTATCTCATCATTTACACATAATAACAATACCCACCTTGTCATGTGGATAGTCTTAGGGGAGAGGTTGCAACATTGTATTTGGATCCAATTAATCACTCTTTCTCTCCCTTCCTCTCTCAATATTCAATCTAATGAACCAACTGGATCTTCTCTACATTTTAATGTCTCAAGTATTGCCTCATGGTCTAACTCTCAAACTTTCCAAAGAATCTTATTATGTGGTTTTCCACCATATTTTATCAAGTGGACATTTGATGTGCTAAAAAGGTTTGAATAATGAAGAATCTTTTTCTCTGTTTGCCAATCTTCGAATAACCACAAGTTAGGGTTCTATAGAATATTGTCTAAGCCATGTGCCATTTACAACCATTGCATCGATATGGTACTCTAAACCTTCACCATATATAATTGAGTGATCAATTTTGTATTTGGCTTGGACACAATGACACAAATAATAATCTATCCCTTCTTCATTGCCTTCAGGTGCAATAATAGCAAAAACATGGCCTGCAATGACAAATGTACAAAATGTGGTCACTAATTCAGAAAATACCTAGATAGAAGTTATAAATTTACATATTGAAATTAAAAAGATATATAAATATATATAGTACCATGTTGCACTAGATTAGACAAGCGATCAAAGTTAATAGACAAATCCATCTCTACCATTTCTAGTGCTTGTGGGGGATGATAGGTGTCAATTGGATCCAAAACCCGTATATCCCATTTGTCCACCCATTTAGTCGACTCATAGTCATCCCAATTTTCCTCTACACATGATGGATAATAGCATGCCATTTTTTGTGTGTGGCTGCTCCATAAACTTGCATCAGAGCTTCTAAAAGAGTGCAACTCACTAGATCCTGTTAGTGTGCAACAATCCTCATATGGTGCAATGTTAGTATTATCTTTCAACCAAAAAAAATATGAACCATAGACTCAGCTTCCTTACCTAGACCCATTGTAGTGTTACACCATTGGATGATGGATTTTTCATCTATCAATATTGCTCCATCTTTGTACTTTAGTTCTTCACAAGCTAAAACTCTTTTGATGCATGTGCCTGCACCATCGTGCTCTCCCTTTCCATGACCAGCCTTTGTGAAATTCCACATATATTGAATTCTACACAACCTGTGCATCTTGCTCAACCAATAGAACATCTATGCATTATTGAATTGAGATGCATAATTTTCTAACCAAATAATGTGCTGATGATATGTTATGCCCCTATTAGCCAAATCTCTATAAAATAGTTGAAAACAACCATTTACAAACTTCATAGAATGTGATCGATCATCGTTGATATAAAAATGATACTCCCTCAAAATCTTCCTATCATCCTCTGTTCTTGTAGGTGAATGCATGAATGTTATGTGAACAAATATGGAAACCCATTGAGAAGTATAATACTTTTTTTGCACCTCATTTTGTGGTTGTAGTGTGTAGTTCTCTGCGAAGTCTACAACCAAAACAATGGTATCTAATGGAAACGTATCCTTGCACAACTTGAATCGCAAATCCAGCCATCAAGCTTTATGTGTATAGCTTGCATACTCATAAATAATCTTTTCATGAAAAATCTTCATGAACTCATACACTGGAATCTTTTCAATGACTAAATCACATCTTTTACCCTGTTTCTCATCTTTTAGAGCATATGTCACTATCTTAAATTTTTTGTAATCTACTATTTCATTTCCAATCGCATGTGTACTATCCATATGTTCACAAGTTGATAAAAGTTGCAAAGAACCACAAAATAAGCATGTACCATCCAAGCATGATGTCTTGTAAAATTGTTGGCCATCCCCTATTTCACATAAGATTTTGGATATGAATTTCCTTGAAGATCTTGGTGGCTCATTTATGACACAATCTTGAAAAACAAACTTAGAACACAAAAACACACGTATATGCCTAAAAACATCAAAATAGTTAGGAAATTCAATATGTATCCTACAACAAGAAGTTGTGCATGTGTGATTTATCTTCACATAAAAAGGTTTACCCATCTCAAAAAAAATTTGACTTATTCGAACTTGAGGATACATACCAATAAATTTTGCAAAAAAATGTGTCTAAGTTGAGTCCAAAAAATGTTTTGCATGTGGGTCATGATTTTGGCTACCAATCCTCCTTCTTACAACATCTATTTGATTAGGAGAAACAAGTGTGTTATTTTTCCAAAAATCTTCGATCAATGATTTCTAAGCTTCACTAATTTCTTTATCCTTTCATGGTAGTCTATCGCTAAATGTTCATAGCTCATTTTTTGTTGGATCTTCTAATCTCTCATGCCTTAGCATGACTCTCCTTAGAGTACCTCTACCAATTTTCAATATTTTTCTTGTCTTTCTCATGAGTCAAGATTTCTTCATTTGGGTACTTACTATTGTCAATGTAAGTACTCATCTTGTGATATTACTATCTTTGGTGTGTGATTTAGAACCCACTTTGTCATAAGCACTCATTAGATTCTTTACAATGCTTTTCTCATTTGAATCGTCCATCATTCTTAGCCCAAGAATCATCATAATAGGCCTAAATTTCAAATTCCTCATCATTTCAAAAAATAATTGGCATCAACCTATAATATTTAATTCTTCAAAGAATAATCTTCACATATGATTAACTTTTTTTTGACAAGTATGCTTGCTAATCTTGTTAGGCATTGATTTCAAAATGTTAGTATCAATATCGATCAAATATTTTAGTCTTGTAAAACAAATTATAGAAGGTGTTGTAATCTCTTCCATTCCCTCAACATTTTGAACATCAACATAAGGTTGAGTTTTTTTCATACCTTGAACCAAAGATGATGTGTCATGGCAATAAGATGCAAAAGATGGAATATCACCTACTTGATATGTTGATGTTGTGCCTTTAACATGACATGATGGAGTGTGTACATTGTCAAATATACAAATTAGTGTTTCTTCAACATGAGAGGAAGATATGACTCCAACATTGGAAGATATTGTAGCTTCACAATTCAATTGTCTTCTTGACCGTAATAGTCTCATTCATTCTCTATCTTTCCAATTCTTCTTCTTTGTTTATTTGTATTAGTGGTTCTTGATCCTCTTTGAAAGTCAATTCTTCATTATTTCTTTGCAATCTTTTTTGTTCACATAGTAGTTTCATCTTATCTCTTTTAATTGCCCAATCTCTCTCCCTATCTTCATTTGTTTGAGTTTTTGGTTTCTTCCTTGGCATCATGATGATTTCTACATGTCAAATTATTCAAACATCTGAATTACTTACAATTTATAAATTACAAATCATTCAAATACATATAAAATTACAATCATTTCAATGAATACACAATATATAGAAAACAACTTGCCAAATTTCTAACCATTTCCAAATAACAATTCATTCAAACATACAAATTTCAATGAATTCACTATATGTTAAACAACATGTCAAATTGTCATCAAATTTGTATCTATATATAAACAAACAATATTTAAAAAGGACTACAATAACCTTTTCTATCGA
Organism: Cupressus sempervirens; assembly: GCA_028749045.1. Lineage (NCBI taxonomy): Eukaryota > Viridiplantae > Streptophyta > Pinopsida > Cupressales > Cupressaceae > Cupressus > Cupressus sempervirens. Next base: position 53,931,617 of record CM053784.1, on the reverse strand, counting down.
AAGAATATTAAAAAAGCTGATCCAATGATTGAATTTGGTGTTTGCTAGCTTCAAAAAGTCTTCAAATTGTGTTTGCTAACTTCCAACATCTTGAAACTCGTGTTTTCTATCATAACAACAAAATGCAAAAACAAACAAAAAGCAGAATATGGATCAAAAGGGAACCAAACTTGCTTTGTGACCATTTTTTGGCGATTTCACATAGTGCGTACACCTTATAGCGCGTATGCACTGTAAAGTGCATATGCACAATAGTGCATACGCACTATGTCAAAACACATCTCTCCCTATCCCACCATCCCCCATCTCCTTCTCTCTCTCTCTCTCTCTCTCTCTCTCTCTCTCTCTCTCTCTCTCTCTCTCTCTCTCCTACTCTCTGTCTCCTCTCCCATCCCCTACTCTCTCTCTCACTCTCCCTCTCCCATCACCTACTATCTCTCACTCTCTCTTTCCCATCTCCTACTCTCTCACTCTTTATCCTCTCCCATCCCTACTCTCTCTCGCTCTCTCTCCTCTCCCATCACCTACTCCCTCTCTCACTCTTTCTCCTCTTCCATCCACTATTGTCTCTCGCTCTCCCTCTCCCACCACCTACTCTCTCTCACCCTCTCTCCTCTCCCATCCTTTACTCTCTTTGTCTCACACGCTCCCATTCACCCCCCGCTCTCTCTCTCTCTCTCTCTCTCTCTCTCAGGCTACCCTCTCTCCCCTCTCCCATCCCTTACTCTCTCTCTCCTCTCCCATCCCCTACTCTCTCTCTCTCTCCCTACTCTCTCCCCTCTCCATCCCCTACTCTCTCTCTCTCTCTCTCTCTCTCCCCCTCTCCCACTACTTAATCTCTCTCTCCCTTCCCCTACTCTTTCTCACCCTCTCTCCTCTCCCTTCCCCTACTCTCTCTCTCATACTCACATCTCTCCTCTCTCTCCCTCTCCCACTACCTACTCTCTCTCTCCCATCCCCTACTCTCTCTCTCCCACCCCCTACTCTCTCTCCTACTCGCTCTCCCACTACCTACTCTCTCTCTCACTCTCTCTCTCTCGCATCCCCTACTCTCTCTCACTCTCTCTCAAGTCTCTCATCCCCTAGTCTCTCTCTCCTCTCCCATCCCCTATTCTCTAGATTTGTCACACACACTCTCATTCCCCCCCCTCTCTCCCTCTCCCACTCCCTCTCCCACCATCTACTATCTCTCTCTCTCCCTCTCTACTCTCTCTCTCCCATCCCCTACTCTCACTCTCTCTCTCCCATCCCCCTACTCTCTCTCACACTCTCTGCCATCCCCTACTCTCTCTCTCTCACTCTCTCACACTCTCTCCCATCCCATACTCTCTCTCTTACACACTCTCCCATCCCCCCCTCTCTCTCCCTCTCCCACTCCCTCTCCTACCACCTACTCTCTCTCTCCCTCTCCCACTCCCTCTCCCACCACCTATGCTCTCTCTCCCATTTGCTATTCTCTCTCTCCTCTCCCAACCCCTACTCTCTCTCTTTCATAGACACACACTCCCATCCCCCCTCTCTCTCTTCCCCCATCCCCTACTCTCTAGATCACTCCCCATCCCCTAATCTCACTCTCTCTCTCTCCCATCCTGTACTCTCTCTACCACCCCTACTCTCTCTCATAGTAACACACTCTCTCTCATCTCCTACTCTCTCTCTCTCTCTCTCTCTCTCTTACACACATTCCCATTCCCCCTCTCTCTCCCTCTCTCACTCCCTCTCCCACTGCCTACTCTCTCTCCCCCATCCCCTACCCTCTCTCTGTTTGTCTGTCTATCTGTCTCTCCCCTCTCCCTTCCCCTACTCTCTCTCTTTCACAGATAGACACTCCCATCCCCCCTCTCTCTCTCTCCTCTCCCATCCCCTACTCTATAGATCTCTCACACACACTCCCATCCCCCCCCTCTCTCTCCCTCTCTCTCTCCCTCTCCCACTACCTACTCTCTCTCTCTCTCTCTCTCTCTCTCTCTACTCTAGTCTCTCTCTCCCATCCCCTACTCTCACTCCCACTCTCTTTCTCCCATCCCCTACTCTCTCGCACACTCTCTCCCATCTCCTACTCTTACTCTCTCTCCCCCATCCCACACACTCTCTCTCTTCCACCCTCTACTCTCTCTCTCACACTCACACTCTCTCCCATCCCCTACTCTCATTCTTACACACATTCCCATTCCCCCCCTCTCTCTCTCTCTCCCACTCCCTCTCCCACCACCTAATCTCTCTCCCCCATCCCCTACTCTCTCTCTTTCACACACCCACACACTCCTATCCCCCCCTCTTTCCTCTCCCATCCCCTACTCTCTATATCTCTCACACACACTCTCATCCCCCCTCTCTCTCCCTCTCCCACAGCCTATTGTCTCTCTCTCTCTCTCTCACTCTTTTCCTCTCTACTCTCTTTCCCATCCCCTACTCTCTCTCACACTCTCAAACTCTCTCCCTTCCCCTGCACACACTCTCTCTCTCTTACACACACTCCCATCCTCCTCTCTGTCTCCCTCTCCCACTCCCTCTCCCATTGCCTACTCTCTCTCCCATCCTCTACTCTCTCCCTCTCTCTCTCTCTCTATCTTTCTCTCCCCTCTCCCATTCCCTAGTCTCTCTTTCACACACACATACTCATCCCCCCAATCTCTCTCTCTTTCTCCTTTCCCATTGCTTGCTCTGTCTCTCACTCCCTCTCCCTCTCCCACTCCCTCTCCCACTTCCTACTCTCTGTCTCTCTGTCTCTCTCTCTCTCTGTCTCTCTCTCTCTCTCTCTCTCTCTCTCTCTCTCTCTCTCTCTCTCTCTCTCTCCTCTCTACTCTCTCTGCCACCCCCTACTCTCTCTCACATTTTCACACTCTCTCCCATCCCCTACACTCTCTCTTTCTTATACACATTTCCATCCCTTCTCTCTCTCCCTCTCCCACTCCCTCCCCCACTGCCTACTCTCTCTCTCCCATCCCCTAATATCTCTCTTCAGCTACTCTCTCCCCCCTCTCCCATTCCCTACTCTCTCTTTCACACACATGCACTCCCATACTCCTCTCTCTCACTCTCCCTCTCCCACTCTATCTCTCACCACCTACTCTCTCTCTCCCCTATCCCCTACTCTCAATCTCTCTCTCCCCCATCCTATACTCTCTCTCTCTCTCCCCCATCCCATACTCTCAATCTCTCTCTCCCATCTTGTACTCTCTCTTTGGCACCCCTACTATCTCTCACACTTCATCTCTCTCCCATCCCCTACTCTCTCTCTCTCCGTCTCTCACACACACACATTCCCATTCCCCCCTCTATCTCCCTCTCCCACCACCTACTCTCTCTCCCATGCCCTACTCTCTCTCTCTCTCTCTCTCTCCCATCCCCTACTCTCTCTCTTTAACACACCCACACACTCCCATCCCCCCCTCTCTCTCCTCTCCTATCCCCTACTCTCTAGATATCTCACACACACTCCCATCCCCCCTCTCTCCCTATCCCACTGCCTACTCTCTCTCTCTCTCTCTCTCTCTCTCTCTCTCTCTCTCTCTCTCTCTCTCTCTCTCTCCCCCTCTCTACTCTCTCCCCCATCCCCTACTCTCTACCCTCTCCCATCCCCTACTTTCTCTCTGTGCCACCCCTACTCTCTCTCACACTCTCACACTCTCTCCCATGCCCTACTTTCTCTCATACACACTCCCACGCTCCTCCTCCTCCTCCTCCTCTCTCTCTCTCTCTCTCTCCCATTTCATACTCTCTCTATGCCATCCCCTACTCTCAATCTCTCTCCCATCCTGTACTCTCTCTGCCACCCCTACTCACTCTCTCACACTTCCTCTCTCTGTCATCCCCTACTCTCAATCTCTCTTTCCCATCCCATACTCTCTCTTTGTCACCCATACTCTCTCTCACACACTTCCTCTCTCTCCCATCTTGTACTCTCTCTATCACCCCTACTCTCTCTCACTTCCTCTCTCTTCTATCCTCTACTCTCTCTCTCCCCTTTCCCATCCCCTACTCTCTCTCTCTCACACACACACACACACCCATCCTCCCTACTCTCTCTTGCTCTTGATTTACCTCTCTTCTTCCCTCTTTATGCACTATTTAGGTCTCAATAGTGCATGCACACTATAGTGCACATGCGCTATTGAGACAAAAATTTAAAAAGCTTTAAATAGCCCGTGCACACTATAGCGCACATGTGCTATTCAAACCTTTTCATTCTACCAAGCCTAAGGCTTGGTTTTTCCTTGGGGATCCAACCCAAAGGTTTGGAGTCTATAAACTAGTCTGAGACATGTTTTTTTGCAAACATACAAAAAATGATTGATTTTTTATTTGAACTATTTCAAACCTTTCATCTATAATTTCTTTTGAATGTATTTCCATTTTTTGTCAAAAACCAACATGTACTAATTAGGCTGTAGATTTTAACTCATTCATCCAATTTTGCAACAACTTAATTTTTTAGAAACTAGACTCCATTCTACACTCTTTGAAAAAAAGAAGTTTTGATTTTAGATTAGTTTTCAATCATTTCTAGGGGGAGCACACAGATATTTCATGTTTTTGGGATGTGTCTAGTTAAAAAATTCATTAAAAAAAATACACATTATAAAATTACCTGAAAAATCTAGGATAAACTACAGAGTGTTAAGTAACTTTTGACCAAAGTGATTAAAGAATTTTTTTTTAAAAGTTAAAATTTTTGGGGGGCCACACTTTGTACCGTGTTATGTTTTTTTGGAATAAACAGTACCACTTTCTGTGGCCCCCTTTTTTGAAGACCTAAAACTAAACCATTTTGAAAAAGAATTAGTAGTTTAGAAGCTAGGTTCAAAGGACTACTACTTTTGTTTTTGTCATAAATTAAAATTTTGAGCGTAACTATCTTCAAATTCTTGTTGAAGTTCAAAAATTGCTGATTTAAGAAAAAAGGTGTCCACTTATACCCCCCTTTTGGCACCACAACTTGGTGCACTTACCCTAGCATCTCTAACTACTTAGAGAGTTTGATATACATGAAGATTTTATTGGCAGTGATATAGAAATTTAAAAGAAAAGTGTGCTCTATCTACGAGAAGCAAACAATTCACAAGATTACATCATTACTCATGATCATATGACAAGCCACAAGTATTTATGAAAAGAAGAGGATTGTCTATACCTTTGTAAGGAGTGTCTACGAGTTGAATTTATGGAGGTTAAATGGTATCAAAAAAAATGAAAACCAGGAATTTCCCTTAGATTGAAATAATGAATACTTAATTTGGACCTGACATCCTATCGATTATCTTAATATCCATTTTGCTGAAGATTCATTCTTGTCTAAATAGGATCAATATCACTACTGTGTTCTGAGAACACCTACCCCATGATAATACCAATTTGGAAATAATATAGTAACACATTAATGAGGATTTGAAATGAAATAGTCAAAGAGTGAGAGAGTGCATCAAAAACACAAAAACTTGGTGCAAGAATAGTGTGCGCACCATTTGTAACCATAATAACACAACACATCGTCAATAATGCCCTAAGGAAACTGTAATGCACTTCTTTGAACAACATAATTTCTTGTAGCACATATGTATTGTGAAGAACCTCCTTATAGCAATATCGTGAGAATGCTCGAAATAACAGAATACAAGTGATAGCAGAACTCAGAATGAATCTACTGATCGCAGGCCACTTCGAGGGGGTAACCTCCTTTGAGCAAGCTCAATACAATAATTTCGTCCGTGCCCATCAAGGTCCTCAACCTATTCTTATATACTGGGTACGATCTAGAAAAGTAATACTACCTATGCATGTGGGATAATAAAATATACTCACGGGACGACTTACAAAGCATATGCGTCCAACAACACTACTCTAACAAAATAAACAGAAGGAACACACAGGTTCCTAACATCCCCTCTCCCTTAGAAAAAAGCTTTGTCCTCAAAGCTTAAGGTGTGGAAATTGTTGTTGAATCTGAAGAAGGGGTTCCCAGGTAGCATCCTCTGGTTGCATGCCATGCCACTGAATCAAGACCTCAGAGATGGAGCGAGAGCGAAGCTGGCGAGTGCGCTGGTCAATGATTGCCACCGGCTCTAGGATAATGGATCCTTCCGTATCCATTTCAGGGAGAGTAGTTTGTGCTCTGACAGTGGTACCCAGAACTTTCTTTAGACAAGAAACATGAAAGACTGGATGAATGCGGGAAGAAGGAGGAAGTTCCAGTTTATAAGCAACTGAACCAATCTTCTGCAGAACCTTATAAGGCCCATAAAATTTTGGGGCCAGCTTATGACGCCCTTTCAGCTTTAGGGAGGATTGTTTGTATGGCTGTAGACGAAGAAAAACCATATCCCCAACTTGAAATGAGCGCTCAGAACGGTGTTGATCTGCTTGCTGTTTCATCCGATTACGGGCCATGTGAAGATTATCCTGTAAGGTACGAAGAATCTGATCCCTGCTGCGGAGAACTATGTCAACTGCCTGGACTGGTGAGCTGTTGGGAGTGTAGGGAAGGAGTACTGGAGGTGCCTGACCATAGACTGCTTCATATGGAGTCATTTTAGAGGCAGTGTGGTAAGAGGTATTGTACCACCATTCAGCTAAAGGGAGCCACTTGGCCCACTGATGTTGCTGTTCGGAAGTGAAGCAACGAAGATAAGTTTCCAAGCATTTATTGACAATTTCAGTTTGACCATCAGTTTGTGGGTGATAGCCCGAACTCATCTTCAGTTTGGTGCCAGTTTTCTGAAATAGTTCAGTCCAAAAATGACTGGTAAAAGTTGCATCACGATCTGAGACAATGGAAGAAGGGAGTCCATGAAGACGAAATATCTGGTCCATGAAGATTTGTGCAACAGAGGAGGCAGTATAGGGGTGGCTGAGGGCACAAAAATGACTATATTTCGAGAGACGATCAACCACAACCAAGATCACTGTCTTGCCACCGGATTTAGGAAGCCCTTCAATGAAATCCATAGAAATATCAGTCCAAATCCATGTAGGGATGGGCAATGGTTCGAGCAAGCCAGGAAGGAGGGTCGTTTCACCCTTGTGGCGTTGGCAAGTATCACATTCAGCCACCATCTGTTGAATCGTCTGTTTCATCCCTTTCCAAAAGAAGTTTCTCCTTGCTCGCTCATAAGTTTTGAGGAAGCCTGAGTGCCCTGCTGAAGGAGAAGCATGGAGTTCATAAAAAATAGCTTGATGTAGAGCTGGGTTCTGAGGAAGCACTAGCCGACCCTTGTATCGAAGAGAAGCACCATCCCAAGAGTAATGTGGTATAGCAGAAGGATTATTGGCGAGCTGGTGAATGATTTGAGATAAAGAAGAGTCACTGTCATAGCCCTGCTGAACAGATGCTAACCAATTGGGAATGGGCATAGAAATAGCGGAAAGGGAAGCTTGATTATCAAATGTGCGAGAAAGAGCATCTGCCACAATATTCTCCTTACCCTTCTTGTAGGTGATCTCATAATCATACCCCATGAGTTTGCTGACCCATTTCTGTTGTGTAGGAGAGGATACCCGTTGTTCCAGGAAGTATTTCAGACTTTGGTGATCGGTTCTGATGCAAAAATGACTCCCTAAGAGGTATGGTCGCCACTTCTGTATAGCATGCAAAATAGCCATCATTTCTTTTTCATAAGTAGAGAGGGCTAGATTCTTACCAGAGAGGGCTTTGCTAGTGAACGCAATAGGATGGTCATCTTGCAGGAGAACAGCACCCAATCCATTGCCGCAAGCATCACTCTCAATAGTGAAGGGTTTGGAAAAATCTGGCATCGCGAGAACAGGTGTACTGCACATAGCCTGTTTCAGTTGTTCAAATGCAGTCTCAGCAACAGGGGTCCAGGAGAAGGCATCCTTTTTTAACAGAGCTGTCAATGGTGCTGCAATTTTTTCGTAATCTTTGACAAACTTGCGGTAGTAGATAGTCAACCCCAAAAAACCCCAAAGGCTCTTGAGAGTTTTAGGATGCGGCCAAGTTTTCATGGCATCTATTTTTGTAGGATCCACCCGCACTCCATGGTGTGCAACAATATGCCCGAGATACTCCACTTCCTCCTGGCCAAACACACATTTAGATAGTTTTGCACAGAGTTGATGATCAGAGAGAAGTTGCAAGACAAGCTCCAGATGATGGAGATGCTCAGCCCAAGTTTTGCTATATATGAGGATATCATCAAAGAAGACCAGAATGAATTTCCGGAGGTATGGTCGAAATATGTTATTCATCACTGCCTGAAATGTTGAAGGAGCATTCGTGAGGCCAAAGGGCATGACTAAAAATTCATAGTGACCATCATGTGTGCGGAAGGCAGTTTTAGGTATATCCTCCTCATTAACCCGAATTTGATGATACCCAGAACGAAGATCTAACTTGGAGAAAAAATGAGCCCCATGAAGTTCATCAAGAAGTTCATCAACAACTAGAATGGGAAACTTGTCCTTTATAGTGAGATGATTAAGTGCTTGGAAATCAATGCAGAGTCGCCATGACCCATCTTTTTTGCGAACAAGCAGAACTGGAGAAGAAAAGGAACTGGTACTAGGGCGAATAATTCCTTGCTTCAGTAAGTCACGGACAAGTATCTCGATTTCGGTCTTCTGATAAAATGGGTAGCGGTAGGGCCTGATGTTGGGCGGAACACTGCCAGGAAGGAGCTGAATACGGTGGTCCTCTGGACGAGAAGGAGGTAATCCCACAGGTTCAGCAAATATACCAGAATACTTGTCCAAAATGTGTTGGAGATCGGCAGGAGTGCTAGAGACTGTTGATGGCTGCATCTGAATGGAATGGAGCTGAGCGATGACACCATGTGAATTCTTCTTAAGAAGTTTTTCCATACGGTGTGAAATAATGATGCTGAGAGACCCTGGTTGTAAGCCTTTCAAAGTGTGTTGGTGCCCCTCGGCTGAAAACTGCATCCAAAGTTCAGCAAAATCCCAGAGAATGGGGCCAAGAGTGCGTAACCATTGGGCACCCAAAACCACATCACAGCCACCTAAGGGTAAGGCAAACATGTCAGAGCGCATGTTATAATCTCCAATAGAGAGACGCACATTGCGAGATTTCCCTTTACAAGGTAAAGTGCCCCCATTGGCAATCATGACTTCAAAGCTAGAGCAGGGATGGATAAAGCAATCAGCCTGTTTGGCTATTTGTGGATCAATGAAGTTATGAGTGCTACCAGAATCAATGAGTATAGTAAGAGGGATCTTCTTGAAGAAACCCTGGACCCGCATGGTTTGTGGAGTAGTGACTCCTGCCAAAGCATGGACAGATATCTCTGGTGGAGCTTCTGGTGAAGGAGGTTCAGGCTGGTGAGGCTCAACCGCATCATCCACTATTTCCTGAGCATCTACATATTCTTCCAGTTCCGGTGGAGAATCCACATCCAAGAGATAGAGCTTTTGCTGAACACATCTATGGCCCCGAGACCATTTCTCATCACAATTATAACAAAGCCCTTTGTCTCGCCGGACTCGCATCTCTGTTTCAGAGAAGTGCTTGATCGGAGTAGTTCTGGGAGCTGGTATGACTGGAGGGTTGTGAGAACCTATATTTCTGAATGGAACAAAATTAGATCTGGAGCGTTGTAGAGCACTAATCTTGTCTTCTGCTAACTTAGCCAACCCAAGGGCTTTCATCATTGTAGTAGGTCGAAACATTTTGACTTCTGAGCGAAGTGCATCCTTCAGACCACTGACAAAACAACTACGGAAGAATTCATCAGACAAGCCCTCTGTGTGATTAGCTAATTTTTCAAACTCTGTCTGGTATTCTCTTATAGTGCCTGTTTGACGCAGTTTAGTTAGTGCTCCTGTGAAATCATCAAAGGAACTAGGGCAAAAGCGCTCCAGAATGAGGGTGCACAATTCTCTCCACGTTGGGCCTACATTAGCCTTGATGTACCAAAGGAACCATTGAAGAGCTTCATGTTCCAAATGAAAAGATGCAAGGGGGGCTTTGTGGTTATCCAAAGTATTATGCAAGCTGAAATACTACTCTGCCCTATAGATCCATCCAGTCGGATCAGAACCATCGAAGCGTGGAAAATCAAGCTTTGGTCCACGGAAATTGCCAGAAGAGGACCCAGTATCTCCTGAATGGTTTCGGCTCATGGCTGACTGCTGAAAGTTAAGACCCAGAATTTTGTCATCCAGATCTTGAAGTTTGGTTTTGAGGGATGCAATTTCCTCTTCCATGATTTTTGCTCCTGTACGCGTAACAACCATAAAACAAGGTTTTTTTTTTTTTTTTTTTTTTTTTTTTTGGAATGGGTAGAAGACGAGAAACAAAAACTTTTTTAGTTACGGCAAACTTGGATTTGGGTAAAACTCATATAGGAAATGGGTGTTCGACGGGTGGTGGGAGACTATCTGGGGACAAGGGAAAAAGAAAAATGAGGGTTTCAAGGGTAGGGAGGCGAAATGAGGCGAACAGTCCAAGAGGGATAAGGGAGCAAAATGAGGAATTGAATCTTGTGGCTCAGTTTGGTGGCGATTGGATGAGAGGTGAAAAAGATAGGGCAAACCCTAAAATTAGATAAATGAGGGATTTAGGGCTTTGATATGTAAAATTTGGGGTTGGGTCGCCAAGGAAGGAAGTATGCGAAATGATATTGCAGACGTTCTACGGAAGGATGAGCAGAAACAGAAAGCAAACAAGGAAGCTACGACTAAAAAACAGAAATTTTTTTTTCACAGACAGAACAACTGAAAAGAGTTATTGCAATAACAAGAGATATTAGAAGTGAGAGGAACCTGAAGGCCACGACAGAAAAAAAAAAATTGATGTAATTTCCACCCAGCGAGCCCAAGAGAGTGCTCTGATACCAGATGTGAAGAACCTCCTTATAGCAATATCGTGAGAATGCTCGAAATAACAGAATACAAGTGACAGCAGAACTCAGAATGAATCTACTGATCGCAGGCCACTTTGAGGGGGTAACCTCCTTTGAGCAAGCTCAATACAATAATTTCGTCCGTGCCCATCAAGGGCCTCAACCTATTCTTATATACTGGGTACGATCTAGAAAAGTAATACTACCTATGCATGTGGGATGATAAAATATACTCACGGGACGACTTACAAAGCATATGCGTCCAACAACACTACTCTAACAAAATAAACAGAAGGAACACACAGGTTCCTAACATGTATTCTCACAACACTAAGTTGTAGAACAAATTATACATCCTCTTGGCTCGAGTTCACCCTAGTTGCACTTCATCCTAGCTCCTCTTTGTACCCAACCACATACAGGGATCATAAAATGATAAATGAAGAGCAAGGGAACAATGTAATGGTATGGACATGGAAAAATTGGCATCTCTAGCCAGTACTAGCATCTTTCAACTCCCTTCTAGCTCTCCCTCTACACTCTTTCAACTCCTTCACAACTCTCCACATGGGAATGATCAATGTTGACCAAATAGGGAATGATTTTCTTTTCTTTTCTTTTTTTATAATCATGTGAGCATCACAAGTATGATGCCAAGGTCAGTATTATGATGGTGTTAGGGGAACTTGGTAAAAAATAACATAAAAATCAAACACAAATAATGTTGCCACCACAAATTGCCATCACAATTTGACCCCAAATGTTGTATTGAACCTAGTGATTCAGATTCAATTTTAACATAAGAGGGTGATCCCACAATAATGGGTTCCACTTTTTGACCAATTTTGACATTGAAATCAATATTTTTGCAACTAATGTCATGTTTAATTGACTATATGTCATAAACTATAAATAATTTCAAGATGAAATAAACTAATGATTTTGAGTACTCTGTTCCTACTTTCTAACCATATTTTTTAATCTAAAAAAAAAGTTTATTTAGGTCAATTTTTTCATCTCCTTCGAAAAGTGGTATATAATAAAATTCAATATTTTTAAAGAGTGACAGTCCATTTGACACACATAAATTTTTTTATAAAAAAAATAATGATGCAATTCTTTCGGTGTTAGATTCATAACATCAATATCCAGAGGATGCAATTGGTTTGATTCATTTTGGTTGAATATTGTATAGTTTATGAAGTTTTGAAGTGACACGAATCGTAATTCAGACATACATTCCGTTTGACACAGATAATTTAAAGTCAATTTATCAAAAACTTTTTTTTTTTTGAATAGAAAGGTATCTCAATAAGCTAGTTCCTACATATTTTTCAAAAAAAATTTGACCTAATTTACTAATTTTCCCAAGGTGTCAAAGTCAGTTGATGCTGAATTGGTAATGAAGCTATAATGAGTTAAACTCATATTTGAAAGTCTTAATGAATATAATATGTATTACAATTATAGTTGTTGGAAAGCTTGCTCCGAGTAGCACAAATTGGAATTTTTTAATTTATAGGAGGAGATCATTCAATCTCAATTTTAGGGGTCAAAAGAGCCAATTTCATTTTTTCTCTAGAAAATAACACCAAAAATTTGTAATTTGAGATGTTCGTACGAACTTGTCTAATATGTTCGTACGAGCACATGTTCTCACGAACGCATGAGAAAATAATCCGACTGCCAAAAATTTATTTTAACATGTTCGCACAAACATGTATAATAATTTGTGTTCGCACGAAAATAAAAAAAAAAGGGAAAATTTATCAAGATTCAAACAGAAAAGTGGAATTTTCATCACAAAATGACCATTGCAAATATGTTCGCACGAACATATTAACTAGGTATGTTCGCGTGAACATACCTTATTAAAAGTTAATATGTTTGTGTGAACATGTATTGTACCCCAAAAGTGGTACCCAGTATTGTGGGTTCACCCAAGAAGAGTTCACATATAAGAGTTCTATGAACAAAAACACCAAGAAGACACCTCTGAGATTGTTAATGGACTGAATTCTAAAGAAATCACTGAATTGAGAGACTTGAAAATTGAAATAAAGAGAAGTGTTGAAGCTAAAGAATTTGCAGATTTCATGAAGATTTTTCATGATAAAGTATGAAATAATTTGGAAGATAGTAACCTTGGATATATAAAAGGAGAGCAAAAAATAGGAAAAGACATAAATCTTTTGAGCTTGGAGATAAAGTGATGGTTCATTTGAAGAAGAACATATTTTCAGTTGGAACTTACAATGAGCTAAAAAGAAATAAATTTGGTTCTTTTAAAATTTTGAGGAAATTTGACAATGGAAGTGATTTTGAAGGTGAATTACCTAGACATATGGACATATTCTTCATTCTCAAGTGCATCCTTAACTATTTTGGGCTCATATTTGTAACCAAACATGTATCATTATTTAATATATTTCTTGTCATAACTCCTAAATATTTATCTCCAATGATTTGATCTGGTGTATGATGTCATCTTACATACTTTTCTAGTATAGGTTCAAATCTTCTTCTTGTGGTAGCTTAGTTGGTTTAGCATGTTCAATCTCTTCATGTCCTTCTTGATGTATCTTTGGTTGTATTGCAAGTTCATCCATCTAATGGTCAAAAAGCTCTACCTATTTCTTGGCTTCGAAAGTCTAATGCTCGATAGGTTGCTGGTGCTCAAGAACACTCTACTAAGAATCGATGTCATCCTCAATCTATTACTTCAGCTAGTCTCATGGGTTTAGGAATGGTACTAGGTTCTTCTTTATAGACATACACAATTTTTTTTTTGTAATCTTTAGTTTCCTTCTTTCATTCCTTCTTGCATTCCTCTTTATTATTTTTTGCAAATTCATCAATTGTAACATTTGTACTTTCTACAATCTTGTTAGTGTTAGAATTCAAACACTTATATGCCTTACTCTTTGTGGAATATCCTAGGAATATACCTTCATCAATTTTTACATCAAGTTTATCTTTCCTAGTATCTTTGATAATATAACATTTTCTTCCAAAAAATTGAAGTAATTCTTATTAGTTGCATGACCATACCAAATTTCAAAAGGCTTTTTATCAGTACCTTCCTTGACTTGTACTTGATTCAAAGTATAAACAACAATACTTATAGCTTCTCTCCATAATTTATGTGAGACATTCTTTTACATCATCAATTTTCTTCAATAAAATCGATCCAACCCCTTGATTCGGTAGCCCAGGAGGGGATAGGGCCTCGACTATCTATTATTACTAGGATGGATAGGGCCCATAATCCATTATAGAGCTCTTCCTTCTTTTAGTGTCCTGTTTGTGGTGGAGTTCTAAGTGTAGATATTTGCCTTATAATACCTCTATAATTGCAGAACATGTTGAATTCTATAGATATGATTTCTCCTCCTCTATCAGATCTCAAACATTTGAAATTCTTTCCCATTTCTTTCTCAAAAGCCAAATACCACTTGAACATTTGAAAAATATCACATTTTTCTTTAAGAAACATCATAGTCATCACCTTAGAGAAGTCATCAACAAATAAGATAAAATACTTATCACCATAGTAGCTTTGCACTCCAATAGGACCATATAAATAAGTATGAACTAATTCCAAAACATCATCAAAGAGTAAACTTTGCTCTTGAAACTAGACTTTGCCATTTTTCCTAACTAACAATTTTTGTACATCACCCTTTTAGGTTTACTCAGCTTGTCTAATTCTCTCACTCTCTTCTATATACTAATTTCAACAAGATTATCAAAGTTCACATGACACAACCTCCTACACCATAGCCAAATATCTTCAAAATGTGAAACCAAACAAGTTTCATAAGATTTTTCTAAATAGAACAAGTTACCTCTAGTTTTCTCTCCACTTCCAATTAGTTCACTAGTAGCATAGTATATCTTTGTTTTTCTATTCTGAAAGTCAACTTTATAACCTAAATTGACTGAGCCACACTCAACAAGTTATATTTCAGACCTTCAACCCAATATGCATTGTCACACAGATGATCTTATCATTGACTATAATTGATCTCCTTTACTTTTCACATAACATGGTGCATCATTTCCAAACTTGACACTACTTTCACTATAATGTACCAGCTTATCAAACTTACTTGTATCACCAGTCATGTGATGTGAACATCCACTATCAATTATCTACCTATCTTTCTTTCTTAAATGTGAGAGCAATGGAGTTTTCCCATACATCTCATCATCACATTCATCTTTCATAGTAACATAGAAAACTTCTTTATCATTTTGATCAATATAACTATTAGTAGTTTCTTAAGCTATGTAACAAGATTTCTTACCTTTTCCCTTGTAATCTCTATTTCCTCAACTCTATTGTCTCTCCTTCCTTGATATTTACTATCCTTCCTTTCACCCTTGTATTCTCTATCAAGATACCTTTTTGTAATATGACCAACCTTGTTACATGTTATCCAAATAATTTGGAGTTTACCTTTGTATTTTTCCTTTCTTTTTGGTATCCTTTTAGCCAATAATGCCTCAAGTTCATCATCTAATCCACTATCACTATTTACATGTGTTGGTGTAAATAAGTATTTACTTATTACACTTACTTAAGTTTACTTAGGTTAATGTATTATTTAATTATTTTGTATTATTTTATTTGTGAGACACTTAGGAGTTTGTGCACTCTTGTGAGTTGTCTTGATGACATCATAGGGGTCTGCACCTCTTTTAAGCACATGTTGTCTACAACACAGGAATCGTCTACACACATATGACACTTTGTCATTCTTATCCATTCATCTAGAATGTTGGATAAGGTGCTTAGTTGTCTTAACTTTTGGTTGTTTCTAGAGACATTCTAGGTGCTTCTTGAGAGGCCTTTATATACAGGCACTCCTAGTGTGTTGAACATAACATTCTGAATAGAGCAATGTATTCAGACATACTCTGATTAATTGATCATATCTATTTTTGGTCTACAGTTTTGCTTATGTTTGAGTTCTTAGTTCCTGGGTGAATTTTTCCCTTAGGAAAACTCTTACATGGTATCAGAGCAACTTGGAGATTTTCTCATCACAAGCTATTCAAGACCTCTTGCTTGCTTCATCACCTTAGCTTGAATCTGGAGTGCTACAAAAATTAGGAGCATCTAGAGCCAGATCTGATCTTTCCATTACGTTTGGAATGCTGAACCGATGAAAATCGACTACAAAGCTACCTACCTAGGCCCAAAGTCGATTGTGAGGCATCTTTTTTTTGCAAATCGACACCTAAATGACTGATTTGCAAAATTTGTATGATCATTTCAGATCTGTATATTTAATTTTCAGATCTACACTTTTTTTCATCTGCATCTCTGCTATTTTGTTGGATCTACATTATTTTCTAGAAATTTTTTGGCCATGGGACCATAGGAGAAATTTTTTGCAGGTGAAGATTAAAACTTGTTGGTGCAAGTATGATATTTGCATCACATTTAGAAGGTCCAAAAACCCCTAGATCAGATTTTGTTTCATCAAAATCGGACATCTGAGGCAAAATCTAGAGCAATTTGTTTTTTGGAGGCACGGCGACAATTCAAAAAAAAATAACAGCAGTAGCGATTTTCAAACAACGATATCTTCCTCATATGGACTCCTTTTTGCGAGGATTTTTTTTTTGTTTTGGGGTAGGATTTCGTGATCTACACATTGGTGCAAGTGGTTTGAGATCTCTATTTCTGATTTTTTTTGCAACTCCAAAATCTCAAATTTTGCCACTTAAAATGCTTGGTACGGGCTCATCTGGACTCCAAATCAAGTTCCATTTTTTTGAAAGTGCATATTTTTTTGTCTAGTTTCTAGATCTGTAATCACATTATAGGTTTTGTAGATAGAAATACTACTTTTACAAATAGGCTCTAAATTGGGAAGTGGCTTTCAAGTGCCAACAACATCTTTTTCAAGGGGGGTTCTTTGTTTTTTTTTTTTGGAGATTTCTTTGATTGATCCATCATGGAAGAGGAAGATTTGATTGAATTAACCCCACACGACTATCATGAATGGAGCCAACTTGTTATCAGATATCTTAGTTAGCACAATGTACTGCCCTATGCATCAGATCTTGAGTATAATGTTGATCAAATTGACATCATTATCTCTACTCTTTTTTGCCATATGGATCTGGTCATTTTGGATTTACTTCTTGCCCTTCAGGCCACTGATGCATATGTTTATTGGATGTTTCTTTGGGAGCATTATGGAGATCCAACTATTCCTCCATTCTCAGAAGATCTTCTTCCACCAATTTTAGTTGACTCCTCTTCAGATGAGATCACACCTCTAGCTCTTGTTGCTCCTACTGATCCTATTTCAGCCACAGGCACTTCAGAATCAGTGTAGTAGAATACTTTACGTCTTCCTACTCTACCTTCATGTGAAGACTTCCTTTCAGACATTGCACAGTTGTTCGTGGAGTCTCACATTGAAGATGTGGGAGAGATTATTGATGACATTCATCTTTTTTTTGAGGTGAATATTCCATCCTTTTCCATAGTGACAGATTCATGTACTTCAACACTGCAGGGTACACATGGTCTTCCAGGTGATGATTTCTTGCTAGACATTTCAGCTATGTTCTTGGAGTCACACATAGTAGACATGGGAGAATTTTATGATGATTTCTCGCTTCTCTTTGCTGAGGCAGATTTTTCTACAGTTATTGCACATTCTCTACATGACCAATCCTTCTAGGTTGGCATGATTGTGGATTCTTATGTACAACATCTGCAGGAAGTCTCTTAATCAGTTGAGAAGACTGTTGGTTTCCTGAGACAGGTTTCAGAGATACCACTCATCATTGAGATTCCTTCTCCATCCAGGGGATGTATCTTGTAGGTATCCTTGATCTTGTTTCTTCCAAAGGGGAGGAACATCATACAGAGGTCATGGATCGGCTTCTACATAGGAGCATTCTTCATTGATTGACACACTACTTTGAAGAGGGGGGGGACTACCTTGTCTCCTTCTTCTCTTTTTTTGGGGGGCCTTTTTCCTCATAGGAGGTTTTTTCCTTCTCCATTCTTTCTTGTATATACATGGATGTATGTCATAATGGGGGGTCTTGATTACTCCATCCATCCATGCATCCATATTTATCTCTCTTTTTGGGGGAGGGTTTTTCCCATGAGGTTTTCCCTCTTTCTCCACTTTATGGGAGATTTGCATTTTCATTATGTACATGGGTACCTAACATGGCCTAGTAGCCGGGACCCATTATGCATCTTCATCCTAGTTCATAAGCTTAAGGGCATTCCCCTAAGTTTCACTTAAGGGTGGGTGCTGGTGTAAATAAGTATTTACTTATTACACTTACTTAAGTTTACTTAGGTTAATGCATTATTTAATTATTTTTCATTATTTTATTTGTGAGACACTTAGGAGTTTGTGCACTCTTGTGAGTTGTCTTGATGACATCACAGGGGTCCTCACCTCTTTTAAGCACATGTTGTCTACAACTTAGGAATCTTCTACACACATATGACACTTTATCATTCTTATCCATTCATCTAGAATGTTGGATAAGGTGATTAGATGTCTTAACTTCTGGTTGTTTTGAGAGACATTCTAGGTGCTTCCTGAGAGGCCTTTATATACAGGCACTCCAAGTGTGTTGAACACCACATTCTGAACAGAGCAATGTATTCAGACATACTCTGATTAATTGATCATATCCATTTTTGGTCTACAGTTGTGCTTGTGTTTGAGTTCTTAGTTCTTGGGTGAATTTTGCCCTTAGGCAAATTCTTACAACATGAATGATTTTCTTCTTTCCTCTATACTCTTCAAGAGTTAGTCTTGATTTGAAAGCACTTCCAACATTAATATGTGTGTAATTATCAAAATTTTCCAACTCAAAAGATGTGAGTCTACCAACTAAGCTATGCAATGCTAGATAATTACCATACAATAAAGAGATTATCTTGTATCAGTTCTAGGAAATTCTAAAGTCCAATCATTGGCACTTTGGAAGATTCATGAACACTAAGGAAGAAAATAAATATATGGAATCATAAAGCTTCTAATAAGGAAGAACACAAATATATGAAATCTTAAGACTTCTAATTGATTTGAAATTTTTATTTTCTTATATATTCAGTATTTTTGTACTCATTCTAAAATGTGTAAATGAAGTTATCTTTGCCTTCACAAAGTAACAATTTTTGATGATAATTAAGAAATCAGATTCATACATGCAAAATTTATTTTGTTATTCAAAATTAATTGTGATAATATATAAATTACCTTTTTACATTTGTAAATATAAAGAGATTAATGCAATTAGAATGTATATGTTTTTTATAGATAAATTATTAAAGTTATATAAAAAGATAATTAATACAATGAAGGATGTATAATAACAATATAATAATAAAATTCCCAAGAAATTCTACTAAGACCAAGGCATACAAATGTTTGAATTCTAACACTAAAAAAATTGTGGAAAGTGCAAATGTTAGAGTTGATGAATTTGTAGAGAAGAATGAAGAGGAATGCAAGAATGAACTTGAAGATTATAGAAATTTTGTCTACATCTATGAAGGAGAATTGCAAAGATCTTTCAATACTTTGAAGTAGATGAGGAATTAAAAGATAACCTAGATTATCCTAAAAAGAAGGATGAGATCATTGAGAAGGTTTTGGATAGCAGAATAAGTAAGAGTATCAGAGGAAAATACTACATGTAATACCTTAATCAATGGAAACATAAACTAGATGAAGATAGTTCATGGATAACACTATCTAAGTTGGATCTCAATGATTTAGGTCAGAGCATCAGGGTTGTTTGATGTGGACATCAATTTTTTACTTTCCCCAAGTGTCTGATGTAGGAGAATCTTGGGTTAATGAGAAATCTTGCATCATCCAAAAACATTTCTTATTTTCTATACCTATTTTTTGTTTCTAGTATAGTTGTTGTTACCTTGAGTTTTGTGCTATGCATAGTTAGCATGTTGTTGAAGACCTATTTTAGTCCTTACCCTAAGAGCACAAAATATTTTGTCTCATATTTCTCGAGTTCTATGCCATTGTTTCTGGTCTCTATTTCTTGTTGTTTTCATCCTACAAGACATGTTGAGAGTCGACTCCTAACTTGTGTTTGGACCTATTCTTAAGCGCATGTGAACAATTGATACCTTTGATATATGTCTCAAATATTGGACCTATATTATAATTAAATGCATAACTAACTGACTTATGACTTAGCTAGCTATATAAGCAATTGGATTTGATGTAGGAAAAAATGAAGTAGAATGGTAGCATGATTAGTAGATGGTAGAGAGGATTTTTCTTTAGGAATATGATGTTGTAATTCTTTGTATAAGGCCACAACCTAGAAGGCCTCACAACTAAGCATGTTGTTTATTGTTATTCTTGTTAATCAATCAGTAATTATATGAATTCTATGGTCACTTTTCTACAATTATGTGTTTAGCTTCCATGTGTACTCTAAGTAGGGTGTTAGCAAATTTAAGTTGAGTTTATTCTTCTTATCTCTCCTACCATTGCCTGTGTCACCCAGGTACCCAGATAAAGGCCCTCCTTTACTAGCTTCAAGTGGGAGATTAAACCTCCAAAGAGTTCTTCCAGGCTCTTAGAGATCTTCATACCTTGGTGGGGATAAAGAAAATTAATTAAGGTTAGGATATCATTTTCAACCTTCTTGACATTCTTCAAGACTTTGTTTGACACTATGAGAAAGTGTTCATAGCACAAGGAACTTTAGCTGCTAGGGACGAAGCTTTAAAGGATTGTATTCTAGTTGTTCCCAATAGGTTTTTTTATTGAAGAACAAAATTTTTGTGATCAAATTATTTCTCTTTGAGACTTCAAGGAAGTTGTCTTTTCCATGGAAAATGACAAAGTTCCTAGGTGTGATTGCTTTTCTTATGAATTTTATAAGGCTTTTGGGATTATGTTTGCATCGACCATCATAAGGTCTTTTTAGAAGCCTTTCATTCTTAGTCCCTCATAGACATTATTAAAAAGGGAAATATCAAATTCCTTCCCAAATCTAGAGATCTTGAAAATATCTGCAACTAGAGACCCATTACTTTGCTTAATGTCTCTTACAAGATAATTTCTAAGGCCTTAGCCCTTAAAATATGTCATCTTCTACCATTGATTACATGGCCAGAGAAGACTAGTTTCATCAAGTCTAGGTGCATCCTAGAAAACATTATTCCAGTACCGGAAGGCATGGAATGTGCCAAGAAATCCAAGCAATCAACTATTTCTCTCAAGATTAATTTTTCCAAAGCTTATGACTATATTGAAAGGCCTTTCATTCTAGCTTATTCTTTAAGCAGTTGAATTTCTTCAGTATGTTTGCATCCTTTTTTGGGGTGCATCTACTTAAACTACTATCAATAGTCAGCAATCTAAGACTTTTGGTCTCTTTAGATCAATATGCCAAGGTTTTTCTTTGGCCCTTTCTCTCTACATACTTGCATCTGAAGGCTTTGGGTACTTACTCACCAATTCAATCTCTTCTGGCCTTTTCAAAGGAATTTCCCTTCCCCAGTCACTTGATTAGCTTGTCAATGGAAAATTTTTTTATGACTCTTTTCTTACCCTTTTAGGAAGAAGATAATATTCACAATACGCTGTAATGCTTAGACACTTTCTACTTGACTTGCAGATATGCCATTTAGTGGCATAAAATACTTTCTTATATATAGTCTTTCGTGCCTACTCCACAATGGCTCCTGCAATATGATTAGAAGTGAATTCACCATTGGGATATTTTTCATTTCCTAGGTATTCCCTTTTCCTTTCAAGCCTTGCATGTGGAGATGTGGAATGCTATTCTTTCCATGATTGGGAAAAAGCTTGCATATTGGATTACTTAGCCACTTTATTTGGCTAGTAAATTCTAGTTCTTCTCTAATGTTCTTGCAGCCACCCATGTTTATTATTCCTTGTGTTAGGCCCTTTCTAAACCCTCTTATTTAGAGCTAGAAAAGATCCTTGGAGACTTTCTCTAGGCTTCTCTAGTTGACCACTCTAGCTTTCATAGAGTTTCCTAGGAATTCTACTACCTTCCCACAAAATCTAGAGGCCTTGGTCTTACTCTACCCAAAAGAAGGGTTTAGTTTTATATGCTAAGTGGGTCATTTGTGCCCTTATGGGAGATGAAGTCTAGAAAATTCTTCTCAAGCATTGCATTTCTTCAGGTTTTCCCGCTAAATGATCAGCCTAGAAGGGGATTAATTTTCAAAGCCTTCTTATTATGATAGATCCCATATAGACATAGGTAAATTTTATTGCTAAAATAATTTGAAAATATTTGGAGGCTATCAAGCCTTGGCTTCGAGATGGTTTTCACAATGGGCTCTCTTTGAACCAACACAATATTTGTTAGTTCCCCCTATTTTTTGTCTAGGGTTTTGCACTTGCCAAGATGTAAGGGGTTAGTGCTCCATGTTTCAAAAACATGTCATTAGAAAAACCAAAGACTTATTTTCTAGAGCCACTATGAGCATTAGATTTTGGGATGACTGAGGTCTAGTTTCACCTTTCTCATCTAAATCATCCAACTTATGATTTATTTTTCTATGCTAGTCTACCTCATTTTCTTCACAAGATTGTTGTTTAGCCTATCAACCCATGGTGGTAAGATTGGAAGTGGTATCTATTGAATCCTCTTAATATCTACAAGACCAAGTTGAGGTATCATTAGCTTGTTCCTCACTTGGCCATGGTTGTCATTCTCAACCAGTGTTGGCATTTGAAGTCTAACTAGAAAACTTAAATACTTTACTTTCTTACTATCTAGTCCATTATTACAGAGCTAAGATAGCACACTTTTCTTAGCATGTAATTTTTTAAAAAGTTTTTCTTTGGAGCCTGGTTTAAGCACATAGGTATCTCAAACTCTAAATGTCCTTTTTATGCTCACCTAGAAACTTTTTTGCACATTTTTTTTTTTTGCTATCATACTCAACAATATTGGAGATGGATTCATGACTCTTTTTGGCTTGAATCCTTTTCTTGGCATACAATTTTTTTGGATGAGTCATCTATAATTTCCTCTAAGTTATCCTAAATTTGGCATGCTTTAAGGATGAAGATTATTTTCATTCTTTGGAAGGATAAAACTATTACTCTTTTCACTCACAACTATCTAGATATAAAATGTATCATTGTATAGTAATGCTTGAATATGTAATAATATGATTATGCATATTCAACTTCAGGATAATGAGGTGGTTCTAGAGGTGGCCCAATGTTAAGAGCTTTTGCAGGCTGCAAAATTGGGGTAGTGCCCCATGTATAGTTTCTAGAGTATCATG
This sequence comes from Cupressus sempervirens, assembly GCA_028749045.1. Lineage (NCBI taxonomy): Eukaryota > Viridiplantae > Streptophyta > Pinopsida > Cupressales > Cupressaceae > Cupressus > Cupressus sempervirens. Next base: position 53,908,490 of record CM053784.1, on the reverse strand, counting down.
TGGTATAAGCTATAGATAAGATAGTCACAAATGTTAATCAATTTGATATGTGTTTGCAATATTTACCTGATTTATTTTTAAGGAGGAAAAGGTAAAGGAAAAGAAGTTGTTGGTAATGATCAATTAAGAGTTTGCAAAAAATAATAATTTATTTGAGTTTGGTAGTAGCAATAAATTTATTGTGGTTAGTAAAAGAATGAGTTACATAAGTAAATCTAAGTAGAATTTAGTTTTTTTTTTTTTGGCTAAAGATTTATTAGTTAGCAATAAACATGGAATTAATGTTTTGAATCCTATCAAATGTTCATAAGTTCTTATGGAACATCTTCTTGTTACCGTGGGTGTTTGATGTAGGAGCATCCTTGGGTCATTGGGAATCTTGCATCAAACCAAAATAGTTTTCTTTATTTTCTATTTTCTAGTTCAAGCCTGAGTGTTCGTGGGTGCAATCATCTAATCTTGCATTCCAATTTATGCAAGCATGGTTTCTTGATAAGGACCTATCATGGATCACATTTCTAATTAGGTCATGTATCTTTATGTTTCAATTGTATGAAGATCCAATTCATTTTCTCAGGTCGCATGTCCTATGTTAGCTCATGAGTTGATTGGGGTAAATTTCTTATGTAACAATCACCCTCAATTGCGAGGATTCATGGATTTTATTGGGGGTTCTTTGATCATGTGTGGACCTATATCTGAGGTTGCTAGTTCTATTATGCTTAAATAATATGTTTTTTCATCTAATTTAAGAGGTCAATCCTATATTTTATAACACTTTTCATGACTTAGAAAATTTTGATATTTGAGTCAGCTTGCATGTTGTGATGGCTATTTGTGTAATCTAATACATGTATATCGAAAGAGGGATGGAGAAAAAGAAAGAAGAAGATCATTAGGAAGAGGCATGTTGATAGAGTTGGTTTGCACTAGATTATTTGTATTGGTTGTAACTAGGAAGGCCTTACAACTCAACATGTTTGATGTTCATTCAAATGATGTAATTGGATCTTCTATTAATAAAGGAGTTATCTTCAATTGTATCTCTTATTTCCTTTCCACCATGTGACTCTTAGATGGGGGTTTGCTCATCTCCTTTGAGGACTCACCAGCCTTGTACCCCATCAGTATCAAGCATTGACAAGTTGATATTTTGGTGCAATAACAACCGTAATAGATAACAAGATAATTATGCATTATAAATAAAGGTAAATAGATTTTGGTTCAAGTTCTCTTTTCACAAATCAAATATAATAATAATAAAATTTGACCCCAAAATTTGTGAAAATAATCTAGTTTAGATTCAAACATTCTTGTTACACAACTACATAAGAAATTAGGAAGCTAAATTATGATTCAAATGATATGCATTGCCATTAAATACTGAAATCAGTTAAATAATTTTTTTTTTTGAATTTCTATCACGTAATTTATTATAAGTATAAAGTAATATTATTGATCATTATATTCATTAGAATTCATTTATTTCTTTGCAACATGATATAATAAGAGTTAGAAGTAATTACAAGTACTTATTACTAATCCATTATCATATTCAATATAATTCAATTATTTCAAGATATTATTATTAATAAGATTTAAAAGTAATTGAAACGTAACAAATGAATATAAATCATCATACATCATATTTAATCTATTTCATTGATAAGATTTAGAAGTAATTTAAAAGTAATATACCAGTGATGTTATTGTCATATTTCTTACCTATGAACGTACCTAAAACCATGCTATATAAGCAAGGTTTCATCCCGAACCCAGACCTTCAAACATTAGAAGAAGATTAAAAAATGCGTTCCATATACAACGTGGCAATGTACAAACTCACAAAGGATTTCAATGACGTTAATGGGTTGAAAAGTTTCACTTGAGGACAGGAAGTCAATAGTGAATAATAAATGAAAAACACACTTTAGATTGGTAGCTAACCCATCCTTCGTAGCATATCTTTGTTTGGATAAAATCAACAAAACCTCCACATGGGAGATAGATGCTCATTTTTGCTTTTGGTAAGATGTTATCATCAGTATAATCTACTCCAACTCACACCATCCATTATTGTGGTTATTATAATATTTTCAGATTAAAGTTTCAGTCTCCTTTGGCTGCCCTTTCGTTGTAAAGCAATTATGAGATCCAAATATGTATATGCTCAAAATTCCTACAGATCATATTTTACTACCAGCACTACATTTGCGTGACTTGTACGCTTTGCTTGTCTTGAGTGGTGACTTTTTCTAAAACTCCTTTTCAAATTCCGTTAACCTAGTTTTAACCTACCTAAAAAAACGTTTTGGATATTTCACCGTTTTCAACATATCTGAGGCCGGTTTATAAGTTGGTTCCTCACATTCAAAGAGTCATTGTTTCATCTTTCACTCCACTGTAATATCTGTATTGTCTCAAACCAAACATTTGACATTTAAGAAAAAGGATTCAGAGCCTTGATTCCTACGTGAGCATAACATCTCCTCATCTATGACGATTTGATCGCATTGCCAATGATAACATTCCAACTGTGGTGCACACTCATTCAATGCGATGGAACAGTATATTCAGTTTCAAAACTTCTATCCTACTTTTATTATATGAGGCTCAATAGCTATGTAATACCGCAATGATTCAATCTTATGTGGATAGAGGTAGGCATCTTGTAACCACCATGATCATTAAAAATGTGGGAAGAATCTTAGCCAGAATTAGTTCTGTGATGTTGATTATAATTAGTTAAGAAATGAATGCAACCGAGTGAGAAAGCCAAACCATCAAGGAAAAGACAATGCCATCAATGGAAAAAGAATAATCATTCTTTCATTGCAACAAGAGACACAACACTTCATATGACAGGCTATTGACAGGCCACAGTTCAACATCATGGTTTAAAAAATGATGAAATATGTTTATGATAACTTTTTTTTATAAAAAATTTCAGTTAGGTATTTGATTTGATTGGATACAATCTACCTCAAACCTACAAATACAAATATCGATTTATTTATTGAAATGAATGTATATTCTTTCAAAAGAGCTTGGTGGACAGATCTACGGTCCATATTGGAGGTTCGATTATTACTGAATTTTAGTTGTATTTGTGTGATTGTTTGAGAAAACATAATATTCCTTCTAGGGTTTGGATGACGTTGGATAAGTGGGGAACAGTGGAAGTGATTGCGTCATACTTCACCCTCATGATTCATTTGAGTACAAAATCGTAAGCATTTTTATAATGTACTACGGGATAAGCATTCTATTTCGTTGTCATGCTTTGTTTTCATGCGTATACTTACCTATAAACCTTCTCAGATGATTGGAACAGATTATGTTTTGTTTTATTTATTTACTTTATAATATAAACACATGGGGGAGATACCTTCTGGAGTCTTAACAAAAGATTATCGAGAAGATACTACCTATTGGGGTCCTATATTCTACTATAATACGAGTTAAAAAAGATGCAGCTGCGAAAAGAGAAGTTTATTTACAGAAGAGAGCTACACACAAATAGTTCAATAATGGAGGCAAAAGAGACAGTGCCATGATCATTGAAACAGTCTACTTATATAACAGTGATTAACAGTACAGCTGGCATTCAGTGCTCATGATATAATGCACAGCTTTTCTGTATTAATGTTTTAACTTTTTACTCGCACAGGTCCACATGATTCCAATTCTAGTTATTTATCTGCTGGGGATATACTTCATTGATTCAAATGGTGTTTTGCGATAAGATGCCTGGATGCTATCATAGGAGAAGATACACGCCTTAATTGCTTGCCCTTTCTGGTTCTATCATAGGAGGCATTTTTGGCAGTAGCCATTAAATAAGCTTCGACACTGAAGTTATAATAATGTTGAATGGCGCTGATAGATATAACATTATTGATTGGCAGTGGGAATGCGACGATAGGACACGTATTAAGGAGAATACTGGTGAAAGGCGTCCGCACATGACGTTAAGCCATAATGGCGAGAGTATCGAGTAAGATGATTGTCTTGTGATACCCGTCTTTGTTAAATTCAGGCACCCCTGCAAAATCAATGCCATGTCAGCAATTTCCATAAAATGCGAAAAAATCAAGGTGAGTCAAAGTTTAAGGAATATTGACCAGTCAACAGTAGTTGATTAACTATCATTAACTTTAGTATAAATGACACACACACACACACACACGCATGCACACACACACACATATATGATCAAATCTAAAAGAAACTATAATTTTGTTACCAAAATACCATGATGTACCGATTATGTTTACCATTTCTACAGAAGCTCTAGAACTTGTCCTAAAACACAAGGGCGAGAATATTGTAAGAGTGTTTTACCACCCTTCTACGAAGCTGTTAAGCTTCTCTGGAATCTTTCTTGAAATGAAAGATACCCAGCCTGGCAATGAGGAAGTCTAAATAGGTAAAACCAATAAAGTAATGGAATTGTGCTACACATTGTCTACAATTTAACTGGACAAGTACCACATCTTTGCAAGACAAGTAACACAAATTTTGTACCCAAATGCAAGATGATATATTTCAATCAATTACATAGGAAAAGTAATTAAGCTCAATAAGTTTTCTTCTCATATATCCATCCGGAAGCCATATCACATGTTAAAGAAAACTCTTTCCAAAAATCTAGACGTCATCTTATAATAGTAAGGTCGTACAATCACTCTTAGTGAATCATACTTCAAATAAATGTACTCATGTCACAATAGACCTAAATGATGATCACATTGTCAATAAGCTTTACAAGGCTAAATTTTTGCGTACAATATTTCTAATTATCTTATCCAAAGAAGACAAACTCCGCTATGGGTGCGAAAAATAACATGTATTAATCATAACTATATAAATCACATTCTTATAAATTGGACCTTTACTTTACAAGAGAAAAATTAAAACAAAATTATACTTCTTCTCTTTAAATTCCATATTCTACACAACAACTTCTCACACAGGGAAATTTAATGAGTAATGAAGACATATCTCATAATCCTTCATTTGTAGGAATATGTACTTGTAAGGATTGTCGATATGTCCTCAAGCAGTTCACCATGTACATAAATAAATTCTTATATCTATGAAAGAGAATCAATATCTCCTTTTAAGACTTCTTATCTAGTTGTTTCCAATAAATACCACTATGAATCATTGCATCATATCCAAGAGTTCAATACCATTCATCTATATAGGAAAGAAAAGCCTTCAACATAGCTTAGCTTATACTACTCTTTCACTCATGGCCATAAGTAATAAATACATTCAATTTTCATTCTACAACCACTTCCAATAGAGTATATACACAAGAATTAGTCATTGTAATTCAATTCAAAGATGATAAAAGAAATAGTATTTTAATGCATTCTAGTCATATTTAGGTTTTAAGCGAACATCTGTAGGGCTTCCAGGTAATATATTCAGTCATACCTAGTCATAATATTACGACTTTATTAAAAGTACACCACTCCATTCCACAATGAGAGTTTCATTTCTATGTTGACAACTAATCTTTTATTGCTATCTAATTTTGCATCATTCATTCTATTGGTCATGGTTCAACTAAGTTATTTAATCTTTCAAGGCTTATTATTCAAGAAATCATACACGTCTTTAGCTTAATTCAATAACTTCCTATTTTCCCAACCACTATCATTTTAAGAGAACATAGGTGCCACAATAGGATAAACGTTTCGATAAGATGGGTGATTGTTTGCTAGGATTCTATAGTCCACCCAAATATTTACTAAGAGGTGGTTAAAGAAGATGGAAAGGTATCACAATGTGGGAATTGAAGCACTCTCCACAAGTTCCTTTTCATGCATTTATGGATTAAGATGAAGACAGCTAAGAGTTAATTTAAGAAAGGGAACTTTCTTGAAATTGGAGTTTTATACATGTCATTTCTAATTGGTAGTTTATATATAAAAATAATTACATAGTCTGTTCAAGTGCACAACCATACACATGCAAAAATGCTCAATATATAAGCCTATTTGCTTGTAGTTGATTTACATCCAGTTTAAAAGAAAAGAAAAGAAATCTATCAATAATTAACTTGACTCTACTCACATTTCTGAAAAGTCTAATTGAAAATATTAAATTTAGTAAATTGCACAGGCAAAACCAACCTGGTTAACCAATGGTTGCCAAGGCTTGTTTCCCAAAACTTTCCTTCTAGCTCCCCTAGTTGCTTCTACACTCCATACCTCTTCCAAGAGTTTTCTCCCTTTTTTATCCAATCAGTAAAACTACAGTACCTAAAAATGATGCCCCCTCTCTCATAAAAATCTTCATTGATCTTGTACTTCCAAATGCAGGAAAGGAATTTTCTACCTGTTACATTTACCACACAATCCCCCATAAAATAATGTTTTCCATTCCCTCTTAACTCATGTTTTAGAGCTGTTGACACCCCTCCCCTTTGTGAATTCTTTAGGTAAAAATTCAATTTCACATAAACCAACAGGAATCGTACTTGCTACTTGATTTCTTCTTTTCAAGACTAAAAATTCCTTTCTCACCATCCTTGACCTCATTAATGCTTGCAAATATTTGACTTCTTAACTTCTTAAACTAGTTGCACATTGCATGGAATCCAAAGGGGTTTTGAATTAAAATGATCTGAGGAGAGGAATTGTTGAAATTTCTTCAATTCTACCACTCTGTAACATGATCATAGCAAAATTTTGAAGTACCTCACTAATTCCATTCATGATGATGTTATGCAAAGAAGAGATTAAGACCTTCCAAGGTGGAATATCTCTAACAATCGTTTAAGAGGCAGTGGAAGAAGAGAAAAAATCATCTGCTCATCTTCTCAAGTTTTAAAAAAAATGGTCATGCAGAATAACAACTTCAGAGTTCTTTTAACAAAATTTGTAACTATTTTTTTTTGTTAAAACTCCCGTCATGACTTATAACAAAATCATTATTAATGTTTTTGCATTCTAATTTAAGTAAAATGATTTATTACTTTAATCTAAGCAACAATTTAATACCAAATTATTCAGTGTCTCGTTAAGTGGGTCATGACAAGGCAACTATAGATACTTCTGCACATGTGAGTTCTATAATAGGCTATCAATGATTCTAAAGTGTTAGTAGTGAATTTGTGGAGTAATGATCATGTTGCTCGCTACAACTTGCAAACAACGTGTCTTTACAAGTCATGATTATATATATATACATGAGTAAAAAATTAGATACAAAGAAATTTGCAATCGTACCTTAGGGTGCAATGGGGTACACCAAAGAGGTTTGTTGGAAAAATTTGGAAATCCTTTCAAATAGAAAATTCTCAAATAGAGATATGATCATAGTTCATTGTCAATTTTTTTTGAAATAGAATGTTCTCAAATGTAGACATGATCTTAGTTCATTACTAGGATCTAATTCAATTAGGTATTATTTATGTCATGTTTAATGGTTGAATTAAGGTTACTAATATAAAGTATAGTAGCTCCACTAATCCTTTTGAGCTACTCCTATATAATTCATATACCATAACTCTATTCACACCTATATAAAGTACCTTTCCTATGCATTCCTTTAATATCAAGAACATCTAGAATCATTTTAGTGTCTACCTATAAATCATGTTATAGATGTCATTGGCATTATGATATTTATCAGTCCTACATAAACTATTTGCAAAGTAGATGATACCGAAAGACACAAATGCACAATTACTATTCTTGATATATCAAAGTGTATTATTGATATCACCCTATGGCTTGAGCTTTTTGATGTTGAGGGCACTACTACAAAACCCTCCAATACTCTTGGCAAGGAAAGACTCTAGATAGTATATCTCTAAATACAATTGTAATAAATCCCAATATGTTAGAAACCACTACACTTAGAACATGGTATACCACAAAAGCACTTGGCAATGCTCCAAGACCCTTGTCCAGTGCCATCTCAACCACTTTGAACTTTGATAGTCTAGTACTTATCTCATCTTTTCTCTATAGAACCATTTTCCAAGAGGAATCCACATATATCAAAGCAATTGTAACAAAACTACATATTGAAAACTTCTACTCATGCCCATGTGTTGTGGAGAGTAAAAAATGTAAGAATGAGGTTGTTGGACTAGCTCACTCATAATTGTTGTAAATGAGCACGACCACAACTTCTAAAACAATGCTCTTTTCTAAATGCAGTGTGTTAATAAGTTTGGATTTTTTGTAATATAGTCATATGTACACAAATTTTACAATTAAAAGAAACTTTGTATTTCATCTCAACATTTTATGATTATGAAAAAAAAAGCGTAGTTATGCCAACCTTGTACTCTTGAGTGATGGGCATGTTTGCAATTGGAATTACAAGGTTATAGGTTTCTTATGCGATGTCATTTTGTCAGAACTTAAAAATGGCACTAACAAAAATGTGTATAAACTATGCTATTCCTTTTGAACAAGATTACTTTTAATTTTTTGCAAAATCAGCTAGACCATGAATTTTACAACAATATTGTTCTCTCTATGTAAACTACTAACATGTTTATTTTACTAGTTCTATATTTGTACATACAAAACTCTTCAAATTTAAAAATATGTCTAACAAATAACACAAATTAAAATAAAAAATGAAAAAGCTAAAATACAAATCTCCAATCATCTCATTGAACAATCAATCAATAATTTCCCTTGACAATGGTGTAATAATCTCTCACTATTCCCTAGAAGATCTACAATTTTTACCATTGAAGGTTATTTCTACAAGATCAGTTGTGTATGATGTTCTAGGGCCTAATGCACATGCTTGCACTACCTCCACCAAATGTGAATAGATTTCTTTTGAAGGGATGCCATGAAAAGGCTCTAACAACATCATGATGGTCATCTAACCTAATGCTATTATGCCATATTTGAAGGAATTTGTCATTCCCTTATGGCCTTTGAATATCTGAATAATGGAATTGCATATAGATTCAATTGTCCAAACGAACATAGTAGATGTCTTATATCATTAATCAATCTAGATACCTACTACCTAAATAAACCTAACATTTTAAACTGCTAAATACATGGATTAAATAGTAGTAAAAATAGATTTTACATTTTTGTTTCCTATTAAATTTTAAAAAGTCCATTTGAAGTTCGGAACAATAGAATGCATTTTTAAAAAAAATTGTGAGAAAAATATAAAACCTTAATAGGGGATAAGTACCATAAATTTGTGAAAGGACAATCTACTAAATATTTTCAAATATTATGGTAATTGACACTAAGTTGATCTTAGAGTCCTATGTTAGCTCTTGGATCACCACAAGCATTGACTACAATCTTCAACTATCTTTTTTTTTAGTTTTCTTGATATTTTATTTTTCGTCTCCATATTTTCTTTCCTTTCACGATCATCATTTTGACATGCTCATGGAGGAACGCACTTGAATATTTAGATAAGCTTGGGGATAGACCAATTGACTTTTACTTTGAAGACCTTGTATTCTATGTTGTAGTCTATTAGATCTAGGTACTACCATTTATTATATTACTGAGAGTCTCATAGTTAAATAATTTCATAATTTTTATTTTTTAAAAGTTGAAATTTGTAAAACAAGGCATGTGCCTTCTCCATTCTCTAAAATTTTAGTTACATGCTTGCATCCAGCAAGGAAAATCTAAATAAATTGCAAACCACCTAGTATTACTAACCTATGTGAGGGATGAAGACTATGAAGAGTCTACAATTACTCTCTAACTGAGACCCATCTATAAATTCAACCAATATGTATGAATGGAACCAAACCCAAAGATGCCACTCTAATTGACACCAACACACAATTTTTTTATAGACTTTAGGTAACTATCCATGTCATGATGACCATTCAATGACAACGATTCAATAATCCTCCAATGGAAACATATGTGGATAATAAATATTCTGAAGTTTTCTAGATATCTCATAGGTATCTTTGTGAACTATACAATATAAGATGGTTGATGATACGAAAGTAATCCATATATTGATATCATGGCCTAATCTATGAAGAACAATAATGTATATAAGGAAATGACAAATAGTAAGTTGTTTTGTAGTATGAACATCTGGTGATTTCCATTTGTAGATAATGTTATCAAAAGGTAAGTTGTCAGCTTTAACAATGAAAAAAATAGTCGTAGGTATGACAGATATTCCTAACACTACATATTGTTAAAAAAGTGGGTGCATGTTAACTACATATTCTCTTTTTGGTTTTCAAAAGGGCAATCCATTAAGGCATGACTTACAAGAAAAAATTCAGTGATGATGTTTATGGTAAATCCAATGTTTTCATATTATGTGACCACATTAAGGCTAAAATTGGTGAAGCCAAAACAAATAATGCATGGGAGGTTACTGGGAAACTAGACTATATAGTGTCATTTCTAAAACTAAAATGTGGTGAGACCCAGTCCACAAGAAAGCATTTCCATATATTACCAATATTAAATGCAATATGTGACACGATCTGTAGTTCAATTATAACAACACGGTGACGTGGGGGTTTGGAGCAGTCAAGATGGAGAGAGGTTGCTAGTTGACAAGGTGACCTAAAAGAGAAAAATGTTTTACTTAACAAATCATTTGAATTTATTTGAAGGTTTGTTGATGGAAAAAAAAATGTTGCACATGCGACAAGATCACAAACATTTAGCTAAGTTACTATAACATATAAAAATATATTTGCCTACCAAAGAACAAAAGAGGACTACAAATTATTGTAATGAAATGAATAAGGGATATAAACAAATATAGTATTGTAGTGGGAAAAAAAAGATATTCTAATTAAATTCATATTTTTGAAGATGAATTGTTGAAGGAAACTGAATCATATTTATGACTTCCAATTTAATTGTTCATGCGTAAGAAATATTTTATCTTAACATTGAAGATTCAAAATTTAAATTTAGCCTCAACACTTCCAATTCTATACTTTTGCCACTTGACAACCATGATCACCAAAGGAGATTTTAAGTGAAAAATCATCAGTATAAAGTCATTAATTAAAAAATGGTGTTTAAATTCAGAAGCAAGAGAGATTAGGACGACAAGGTATTTTTCTATTTTCAATCAATTGAAAGATTTCACATCATTGTCATATCAAAATTATTCAAACCTATTATCTAATATGGCAGGGGATGTTCCTATTGCCATTAGATTGGAGATTTGTTTAAAGGGATTCATTAAAGGATTGGCATAGAAATATGATCAATTATATTATATTCTAGTTTGATAATTTAAATGTTTAATGATGACAATAATGATTAGTAAAGTTGTTCATGTGATATAAATTAAAATTGCCTACTTATATTTAATACTAGAATAATGATGGAATGTTCACATTCACCTCAATTATTAGTCCACACAAATATTGTATAAATATATCAATTATTAATATGATTTCTATAGTAAATTGATCGTAACCTATATAAGAACATAATATTATGAATTATTTAAGATTGATTTTTTAAAACAAATTACAATTTAGTATTTATTAATAATACTTGTTATAGTACTTAGTTTCAAATTTTTCTAGTCAAATACATGCGATTATATCTTTATTATAATACTTACTTTTTATCCATATTTTACAAATAGTGTTGATATATGACTATTTTATTAATTATATTTTACCAGTCTAATTTTTATCTAGTTCATAATTTGAGGTAAGATGTGGCCACATGTGGCACATACCAATTTACTATTACAACATTTAGTATAATTACCTTACGTTTATCTAGGGATTACATTAGCCTAGTGATAGTGATTACATTTATCTAGTGATTGTTTCTGTAGTCTTGCTATGAACCTTTCTAGGGATTAAAAAAATAATTTTGTAAGCAACATTTAGTTTGATGGATAGGCTAAATAAGAGAATATAACTAAGATGGTGTGCAAATAATCTCTTTTCCTTTAAGTGGTTATTACATTTGAGCAAGAAGCAACAATATAATATCAACGCAGATGAAGATCTTGGGGGTTGTGAAGAGTGTTTGTGAGATTATATAGATTCAATATATTATATTAAAAAAAACTAAGAAATTAGCTGAAGCTGAAATAAATTGATGTCAAAATCTTTCAATAAATCATGACCATAAAAATTAGAGGAGAAATAGGTATTTTTTTCCTTAAACCTAAGAAGAGAAAGAAGATAAGAGGAAAATCAAGAATTCGCAAAGATCATATATAAGTAGTTGGGTTATGATTTGGACAATGATAACAAATGCTTCTCAATGGAAATTAATACAACCCCAAAAGAACAAATCATTTTCTTCTAAATATGGGTGATTGTCTTCGCCTCTATAACTCCCCTTGTTTCCAAAGTATTTTTGTAACATTTAATTTCTTACATTATTATAAGTGTTTTCTTGAAATTTAAACCATAGCTTTTTATTTTTTACAAGTTTGTGTGTTTCTCTATAAAAATTATTTGTTAAAAAAATATAAATAAGTAAAATAATAATTATTAATATTATTTCTTCTAGTACATTTCCTTAATTTTTTAATTAAATAATTATAATAAAATTTGTGTTATAATGCATAGATGCAGACTTGAAAACAGAGCAAAGCAAAGAGTTAAAAAATGCACCAAGAACACAGATCTTGAGATGCAAACACAATAATTTTTTAATTCATTAAAAATTCCATGTTAAAAGAAGAAACATGTACAATATGTTAAGTAAAATTGAACTATGAACAACCACCCTAAAACCCTCTTGATAGTACAGTAACCCTATACAATATACTTATATTGGGATGATATCTTGAACAACAATGGTCTACAATACTAATTTACAAGAATGGAAAACTACAATTTGAGGTATAGATTGAAAGTAGTTTTCTCATATAATACTGAAGAAGTAGTCCTACCATGAATATGGTATTCAATGGTTCCATTAGGAACATATTCATACACTAGCAACTATCTGCAATGCAATAGCCATGTTGAGAATTGTGTCTCAACCTTGCAAGCTTTTTCTAGAAAACTCTAGAATTTTTTTAGAAATTCTAAAATTTGTTTGTGGTAGTTGTCCACATGTTTATGAGTTGGAAAAGGTGTATGAGTTGTTAAAAATGTGTCTAGTCTCTAGAACAATGTAGAAGGGCTATTTTTAGAGTGTAAACAACTCATTATATGACTTTTATGGGGGTCTAAACTAGAGGAAAAAATTATGGATGAAAATGGTATTCTTGGAGTTACAAATGACAAGTGGGTAACATGTGGCATGGTTGTTTTTCCCATGGTTTTGTAAAACCACAATTTTTTTCCAAGTGGCAAATCACTATAAAAGGAGGGCTTGGGGAGGTGTTTGAATCATCGAGTTCAGTTTGCAAGACTAGTGCTGGAAGGAGTATCTTTCTAAGTCTGAGTCCAAGTTTGAGTTGTGGTGATGCATTCCTATAAGAATTTGCATTGCAAGTGTATTGTAATCTTCTTGATTTGAGAATACATTATGTGGGTTTTGGAGGGTGGGAGTTTTCTCCTCGAAGGGTTTTCCATGATAATCATTGTGTTATGAGTTCATTGTTATTTTGATTATATTATTATGCATTTCTTGAGATCTCTACAATAGTTAGTTGAATTTTCATAATCATCCTCTCAAATATTAGTGTAGGAAGTGATTTTGCACACCTTAGCTTCCTTACAAGTGGTATCAGAGCTTGGCCAATTTTGGTTCTATTTGTTGGGTATAGGGTTTTTTGAGCTAATTAAGGTTTGAGTAGGAGCTTATGTAGAGGCTTTTATTTTTGTGTTGTAGGATTACAAAGATGGTAAGCACATTAGGGAGGATTGATGTAGAGAAGTTTTTTGGGACAAACTTTGAAATGTGGAAGCTGAGGATGGAAGATCTATTGATTGATTAGGATCTATGGGATTTAGTCAATGAAAAGAAGTTGAGGCATACATATCCAACTTCAACCATAAAGTATGATGTGAGAGACAAAAAAGCTTAAAGTCTCATTAGGTTGTGTCTTACAGACTCTATACTAATTAATTTCCATGAAGAACCTACCGTGAAGAAGCTTTGGAAGAAGCTAAGTGAGATATATCAAGTGAAATCACTTGTGAAGAAGATTTTCTTGAGGAAGAAGTTGTATTCCTTGAGAATGGAAGAAGGTGGACATATTTTTGAACATCTTGAAAGTTTTAATATGTAAGCGACTTAGTTGACCTCAGTTGGGGTGTGGATGGATGAGGAAGAAAGGTGCCAAATATTTCTATGTTTTTTGCCAAACTTATGGGACAACCTTGTCATGGCCATAGGGAGCACTTTAGTTGTCTTGAAGATGGAGGACATTGTTGGTTCTCTACTTTTTGAAGAGATGAGAAGGAAGGTCTCTCTGAATGCCAAAGAGGCTTTGAGTATTTGAGGAAGGCCAAAAGAAAGAGGTAAGAACAAAAAGCAACATGGTTTTTTAAGTCCAAGAATATGGGGAAATCAAAATCTCTTGGTAAGTCTAAGGTAATCTGCTAGAATTGTGGCAAACCTAGACACTTACGAAAGGACTACAAAGAGGAGAAGAAGAAAAATAAGAAGAAGAAGAAAGATTCTAATTCTGACTTTGAGAAGGAAGATGGAGATGTTTTCAATGTAGACTTGGCCACTTGTGCTAGTGAAAATGCATGGTTGATAGAATTAGGTGCATCTTTTTACATGAATCCTAATAGAAATTGGTTTAGTAAATACAAAAAGTTTGATGGTGGTAAGGTGTATTCGGGTGGTAACTTAGTTCTTGATATTGTTGGTCATGGAAATATTCATGTGAAATTTTTTGATGGTAGATTTAGAAGATTTGATGGTGTCATGCATATCCTAGGACTAGTGAGGAATTTGTTATCTATTAGTACACTAATAGATACAGGTGTGTATGTACAATTTTCTAAAGCAAGTGTGAAAATGGTGAGAGGTGCTATGGTAATAGCAAGAGGAAGTAGATTAGGTACGTGCTATACCAACTTGATGCATGCATGATTAAGTGCAATAGTACTTCTGATAAGACTATGAAGAGGACTACTTTGTTGGAGAAGGAGAGGATTTCTCTTTCAATGGATGGTCATGGTTTCTAGGTACCCAAGGGTGCTCTATCTACTAAATCAAAGTTACCTATAGAGAAGACTATGTTATGGCACTAGAGACTTAGCCACATGGTAAGAAAGGTCTATGAACCTTAAACATAATTTTTTTTTTTGATGGGTTGAATGGCTACAATCTTGATTTTGATTTTTGTGAGCATTGTATCTATGGTAAACAAAACTGTGTTCATTTTACTCAAGTTCTCATAAGTTCTCATGTATTTTGAATCTAATCCATTTGGATATATTTGGTCTAGTTGATGTTTCTTCTATTGGTAGATTAGTTTATTCTATTTCTCTCATTGATGATTTCAGTAGAAGAACATGGGTTAATTTTCTTAGAAGTAAAGCTAAAGTTTTTAGTCATTTTAAACAATTTAAAGTAATGGTTGAGTTGCAAACTGGAAAGAAGATAAAGCATTTAAGAATTGATAATGGAAATGAATATTACTCCAATGTTTGTGACACATTTTGTAAAGATTATGGTATTAAAAGAGAGAAGAAAACTCTATATTCTCCACAACAGAATGGAGTTGCGGAAAGAATGAATAGGACCTTGATGGAGAAGGCTAGGAATATGCTGAGTGGAGTTGGACTAGAACAAAAATTTTGGGCTGAAGCTATAGCTATTTCCTACTACTTGATAAATAGGTCTCCTACATTAGCTCTTGTTGATAAGACACCAACTAGAAGCATGGTTGGGCCACAAGCCTTCACTTAGACATCTGAGAGTTTTTGGTTATGAGGCATATGTTCATGTGCCAAAGGAGAAGCAGACAAAATTGGACAATAAAGCTATCAAATATATCTTCATTGGATATGGTTATGGTGTGAAAGGATACAAGCTTTGGGATCTTGTTTCACAAGAGGTATTTTATTCCAGAATTGTTATTTTTAGAGAAACTAAGCCTTCTTCTATTACAGTGTAGTTAGAATAGATAGAAGAAAATAAAAATGTGATTCAACTTCTTGTTACACATACAAAAGTTGAATCAAGGCCCTTAGAAAGACAAGATGTTGAATAGAGCTCTACAAGTTCTAAATCATTAGAGGAAGAGGGAGAACCTAATCATGAGCCTAAACCAAATCTTGTTTGAAGGTCTAGTAGACAGAGGAAAGCACCAAAAAGATATGGATATTCTCTTGATGATTGTAGGTGTATATTTTCTTTGAATGCTAATATTGATGAACTGAAATTTGTAGAAGAGGCTCTTGGTATGAATGATTAAGAGTCCTAGAAGATAGCCATGGAAGAAGAGATGAAAAATCTTAAGAGGAATAACACTTGGACCTTGTACCATTTCTTGAAGGACCAAAGCCTATTGGTTGTAAATGGGTGTTCAAAACAAAGATGGGTTTAGATGGAAGCACTGAGAAGTATAAAGCACATTTGGTTGCAAAAAGATTACTCCCAGGTTGCAAGAATTGATTATGATGAATTTTTGTCTCTTGTAGAAAAAATGACATCCATCAATTTTTACTTTCTATTGCAGTAGCTTATGATCTAGAAGTTGAGCAGATGGATGTGAAGACAACTTTTCTTCATGGAGATTTGGAGGAAGAAATTTATATGACACAGCCAGAGCACTTTGTGGTGAAAGGTAAAATTCATTTGGTTTGTAAATTGAAGAAATACTTGTATGGTTTAAAACAAAGTCCTAGGATGTGGTACTAGAAGTTTGAAAGATATGTATTGAGTTTGGGATTTGTGTGATCCAAATCTAATCACTATATATATTACAAGTCTGATGCTGATTATTTCCTAGTTATTGCCTTATATTTTGATGACATTGTGTTTATTGACAAAGGAAAAGGTTTGATAGTAGAATTAAAATCTCATCTCTCAGGAAAGTTTGGAATGAAAGATCTTGGTGCAGCAATGTACATTCTAGGAATGGAGATTATAAGAGATAGAAAAAACAAAAATCTTTGACTAGGTCAAAGTACGTATGTTGGCAATATTCTAAGAAGATTCAATATGCAAGATTCTAGACCATTGAGTGTTCCTATTACTATGGGAACACAACTTTCTAGCTCACAGTGTCCATCCCCATTAGAGATGGAAGAGATGAGTCGAGTACTGTATTATAGTGTTGTTGGGAATTTGATGTATGCTATGGTCTATACAAGACCAGACATTGCCCAAGTAGTGGGATTACTTTCCTATTATATGTCTAATCCAAGAAGAGCACATTGGGATGTAGTAAAAAGAGTTTTCAGATACTTGTGGGGTACCTCAAAGTACTCTATATGTTTTCATGGAATAGGAAATGAGCATTCCCTAGATATTCAAGGCTATGTGGATTCAGACTGGGCTAGGGATGTTGATAAAAGAAGATCCACTAGTGCATATGTGTTTAGATTATTCGGCGGTGCAATTAGTTGGATGAGCAAGAGACAAGGTGTGGTTTCTTTGTCCACTATAGAGGCAAAGTATATGGTAGCTACCCATGCCTACAAGGAAGCCATTTGGCTTAAGAGACTATGCTTAGATATAGAGTTCAAATAGGGTACAGTGACAATTTATAGTGACAGTTAGAGTGCAATCTGCCTAGTGAAGAACCCGACATTTCATACTAGGACCAAGCACATTGATGGACAATATAATTTTGTGAGAGATATGGTCCAAGATGGCAAGGTGAAGCTAGAGAAGGTCGAGACTTTGGTGAATGTTTCCGCTGCATTAACTAAGCCCATGGGCACAAAGAAGTTCAAATGGTGTTCAGAGTCTATGTGCCTCTCAGGCCCAAGCAATTAAGTTCATGAAATTATAGATCCCCTAACTCTTTCAAGGTGTTCAACAAGTGGGAGAATGTTGAGAAATGTATCTCAACCTTGCAAGCTTGTTTTGAAAAACTCTAGAATTTTTTTACAAAATTCTAAAATTTGTTTGTTGTAGTTTTCCACATGTTTATGAGTTGGAGAAGGTGTATGAGTTGTTAAAAATGTGTCTAATCTCTAGAACAATGTAGAAAGTCTATTTTTAGAGTGTAAACAACTCATTATATGACTTTTATGGGGTCTAAAATAGAGGACAAAATTATGGACGAAAATGGTATTCTTGGAGTTACAAATGACAAGTGGGTAACATGTGGCATGGTTTTTATGCCCATGGTTTTGTAAAACCACAAATGGTTTCCAAGTGAAAAATCACTATAAAAGGAGGGCTTGGGGAGGTGTTTGAATCATCAAGTTCAGTTTGCAAGACTGGTGCTAGAAGGAGTATCTCTTTGAGTCTAAGTCTGAGTTTGAGTTGTGGTGATGCACTCTAGTAAGAACTTGCATTGCAAGTGTATTGTAATCTTCTTGATTTGAGAATACATTGTGTGAGTTTTGGAGGTTGGAGTTTTTCTACTAAAAAGGTTTCCCCATGGTAATCATTGTGTTATGAGTTCATTGTTATTTTGATTATGTTATTATGCATTTTTTGATATCTCTACAATAGTTAGTTGAATTTGCATAATCTTCCTCTCAAAGATTAGTGTAGGAAGTTATTCCACACACCTTAGCTTCCTTAGAAGCCAACCAAAGATAGCAGGTGATGATGGCCATGAACCCCACTGACAATTGCTACTTCAGCTCGAAATTCTTACTCTCCTTGGTCACCACCCATTTTGAGTTGATTAACTTCAACAACTTTCCCATCCTCTAGATATGCTTTATAAACACATCCAAATCCACCACTAACAAGAATAAAATCAATAAACATGTAAACAAAGGAAAATGAAATGATGGTGCTTGCAATTATAATGGTCTTACAACATTTCAATGATTTTTCCCTTACACTTAATGGAGAAAGCGGTTGTGATCATTATCTGTTGACTTCACCACAATAAATGAAAGTATCCCCATGTCTCAAAAAGGGGCATGTTTTTGTTATAATATGATTCAATAGTGGTAAGTAGTATAATGTCTAGTTAGTAGAATGACAAGCACAAAGTCTCTACAACTTGCACTGTGTGCATGAGGAATTTTTCCAATCGGATGATCAATAACAGTCAAATGTCTTCCACTGTCTCTTATGAAATCTAAACCATGAATGAAAAAAATTCTACTCGCAGAGATGTACAATAAGGATGTCAACCATCATCTTGCATAGAAATGGGGCATCTACAACCATTGATGCAAAAAAATGAATCAAGATTGTTGAGAAAGGGTACACCTTTCAGTGTAAAGATTTGTTTCTAAATAATGCAAATTTTTGTCACTCTCTCCCTAAGCCAATTTTTATCACCTATCTTTAGCATTGCTCCTTTTTTATAGCCCATAAAAATGTTATACATATATGGGGTCTAGTATGGTCTCATCTCTTATGTCATCTCCTATACACTCCATTGTAGATCCCTTAGGTCCTTTTAATTTCCATGATGGATTTGAAGGTCATAATTTCACTACTTAAGTGTAAGTTTGAAAATGGCTCTTCCCTCAAGTTTCATTGTAGGAAGTCAATGCCTTTAACCCCTTTTTTTTCATCGATCCATTTTATTGAGGTTCCACCTTCTTTGCATTTTGTTATTGCCTCTTTCTAGAGGTTTGTGGTGCATCTACCATTGATGAACCCTTGGTGGAGTCACTTTACTCCTTTACAAAGTGTATGCTCAACTCCCTATGAAACATCCTTGCATTATCAACTATTATTACAATATTATTGATTCTTGCCTTGAATAAACTCTTAGATGAGAATCTTGAAGAAACTTAATCCTTATCCCTAGCAATAGATGATTTGCCTAACCCCACTTTGGTTGTCATGACTCTTCAAGCTCATTATCCTCCCCACACAATTAAGAATGAGGGCACAATGATATGATATTGGACAACTACTCAATTAGGCACATTCAAAATGTTTGGATTAGATTACGTGTTTGATTATTTGTCTTTGAGCCTACTACTTTTCTTTATATGTTTATGCTCCACCAAATGACCTAGGTTAATTTGAAGTTATTTGAAAATAGGGAATAATATTCATCATACACTTATTCAATTTGTCTCGACATTATCTAGTCTTTCATATATTGACATTTTCCATTTGGAGATGATGCAAAGTGTTGAGGACATTTAGGCTCTCTTCCACAATGACCCAAATTATTATTTCATCTTTCTTATCATGTTCTCTTCTTATGGCTCAAATAATCTAGGTTATGTGATAAATAAATCATATGAATCCAATATATATCTTGATGCTAGCACTATGAATTTTCCTAACCCTAAATAATTAGATCTCCTTATCTCCTTTTTAATGTTGTGGATGCTATGTGATATTTTTTGCGAGGTAGTACTCCATGGATATGTCATGTAGGGTTTCATGACACAACATCTTTTTCCCCCCTTAGAATATATTATATTCCCTTCTATTTAATTTATATCATTCTAGGGGAGACACATACCTTTGTATCTTATGATCTCTTATTTATTAAACTATATTTTTATTAAATTTAATTATGTCATGTAATCTTTTTAATCTATCTCACCTATCTTGGGGCCAAGCTAGTCACTTTTAATCTATGCATCCTAGTGGGAAGTTTCAAACTACTTCATTTTGATCTATGTTTCCTATATGGGGACTAAAATACGACACCTTGTCAATTATATATTATCTCTCTCTTATAATATATCACAACTTATCATAGGTTGATATTATGATCATATGGTCTCTAAAATAGTATAACCTAAGCCCATTCCAATAGGTTTTATCTTTTGATCATGTCCTAATATCTATAGTCTTTGTCCAATATCAATGATAATTTTTGTATATATCACCCTCCACTTTGAAAACTAACATGTTACATGATAATGCAATTGAGCATTATCTCACAAAGACTTCACTTAAGTATCCTCCTTAGGGGAAACTCTACAAAAATAAAGCACACTTCTTCCTCTTAATTTTTTAGCACATCCCTTATTTGTATGTCTAATTAATATTGCATCTCCTTAAGTTATGCTTACTAAAGTAGAGAACATCCATGCATTCTCAACTATCTCACAAGCTTGCTAATTCTTTCCTTACATGAACTCTTGGATGAGAATCTTGGAGTAACTTCATCCTCATACCTAGTAGTACATGCCACATTCAACACTATTCTAGAAGTCATGTATCATTAATTAGGATCATCCTACCTCTCCATATAATCAAGATTAGGGGAATAGTGATAATGATAGTGGATGACTCTTGAGTTTGGAATGTTCAAATGTTTGGATTAAATTGCATGTTTCATTATTTTCTTTTAAGCCCCATTGCATATCTTTATATGTTTATGCTTCATTGAAGGACCCAAGTTACTTCACAGATACTTGAAAATATGAAATAATATTTGTCATACAACTCTTATATATGTCTCATAATTCTCCACTCTTTCATATATTGGAATTTGACATTTAGGGATGATGCAATGTGTTGAGGGTATTTAGGCCTTATTCCATGGTGACCCAAATCCTTATGTTATCTATTTTTTATCATGTTCTTTTCTTTTGATGGTACAAAAAATTTGGAGTATACATTGAGTAATATATATATATATATCTTGATGTTGGTGCTATGAGTTCTCCTAACCCTAAATAATTAGATCTATATATCACTTTTGTCATTTTGTAGATGCTATGCACTATTTTTTGTGAGGTAGTATTCCATGGGTATATCATGCATATTTTAGTGACACAACATACCTTTTCCATACCCTTAGATTGACTTTTTCTCCCTTCTATTCAATGGAGATTATTCTAAAGGAGCTACCTAACTCTCTCCCCTTTCTTACTTACTATTTTTTTTTCCCTTCAATTTAGTTATCTCATAATATTTTTATATATCTCACCTATCTTGGGGGACCAATCACTCCCTTCTAATCTATGCAACCTAGTTCAAGGTTCTAAGATACTATATATTTTGATATATGTTTCCTAAAATGGGGACTAGACCACCATGCCTTATTAATGGTTTAATATTTCTCTTTTATGACATAATATTGCTAATTTGTATAGGTTGGTATTATAGACTCCTTCTACACTACCATCCATAGCACTTCTTGTGTTAATACTTGAGTTGTACAAGATGACATGGGGTGCATTCATAATGATGAAGTTCTCAAAAAAGTTGACACTTGTTAGCCAATTGGAATTTTAAGATGGTGCAAGGAGGATACTTCCCACCAAAGTTGTGTCATCTTACCATGTACCCTTTGGGATACAAACACCCAAAGGGGTTTGATAATACATGCTGTTGGAATATCTTCCTATAATTAATAACATTTTCAATAGTTGTTTAATTTATTCCATTTGGGTTGGCCTGTGCAATCATTTTTGGCTTTTAACCCTAGCTAGAAAGCATGCTGCAACTACAAAATAAAAGAAATACATTCACATCCAATAAAGGGAATCAAGAAATACATGCTTAATTATTAGACATTGTTGATCGATTGTAACAAATTGTAATCATTCTATGATCATGTCGACCAGGGTTTGTTCAATAAAATCTTGACGACTTGTAAAATGAAAGAAGTTAAAAATACTCAACTTATTTTTTAGTAGGTGAGGAAAGTGTTGGAAATATAAGATGAGTAACTGAGAGGGGAGGAGTGAATCAGATACTACAAAAATAAATCTCAAATCCCTTAGATGTCAGTAAAATAATTCTGTCAAAACTTAATTTTGTTGATGCTTAGCAAACAAAGAAATGTTGTAACTCAATAGAAACTAAGAATGCTTGGTGATTAATTAACATGCAAATCTTAAGATGTTATCTATGATTATCAGTACTTTAACTTAGTTGCAAACATAGAAAAGAAATAGTATGAACACATTTGACACCAAGATTTAATGTAGAAACCCAATTTGGAAAAAACCACCAATTGCAAATAGTTACTATTTTCACTCTTCTGGAGTGATCCTTGTTAAAAGCCAACCCTATTAAAGGTTATAAAACACACAATTAGTTATGACCTTGTTAGAGGCTTTAATCACCCCGTTAGGAGTGTCCTTATCAGAGGTTGTTAGATAATTCAATAGAACTGCTACCTTATTAGAGGATTTATAAATAGTTGTTAAGCCAACTTTGTTAAGAGATTTAGATCACTAATACAATGGTTAGAGAGTAACAATGAGATGACCTGATTTGGATGCAAGTGAATTTGCTGATTATAGATCTCAACTTTGGCTTGTACTTGATCCTTCTTGATCGAATGTATCCTTTCAGCTCCACAAGGATATTCTACAAGCTTATCCTTTTGATTTTCTTCCTCTTAGCATCATCAAATCACATATACATTCCTCACTTTTTTCTCAAATTCTCAACTCGACCTTTTATTTACATCTTTCATTTTGTAAAGTTGGCTCATATACAACTTAGAATAATTGATATTCATCTTCTTAGTTGGCTAGAAATAATAGATAAATTAATTGATCTCAATATGCCAAAATAAGAAAATTCTTTGATAGCCGATCCTACTTAGTAGACACTAACTTAGGATTTTTGTATGTTAACCAAGTGAAGCTCGGTCAACACTACATACTAGAAAAGTTCCTTTGGTAAATGAGTGAGCTTAGTTAGCAATGGTTCCATTCAACATTTCCTTCATTTACTGAGTGAGCTTAGTTAACATTCATTATCCATAGAATTTTCTATGATGCCTAAGTTAACTTGTTAGATGTTTCTTTTTGAACTAGGAAAACTCTAGATCTCTTGGTAGCCATAGAAAAATGTCTTCAATTGCCAAGTGAGCTCAACATATACTAACTGATAATGATATGAAAATTTTGTAACATCAAAGATAATACACAATTAATTAATTGTATCCAAAAATATCCCTCTTTGGCACTGATAGAAACACAAAATGTCATAACAAAATGAAATTTTTGGAACAAAAATAAAGTAAGGAACATATCCTTAGTTTCATTATGATTCATAGCTATGAGAACTCCCTCTATTAGTGTGAACTCTTTCTGTCTTTAGTTTCTCCTCTATCAGAATACTTTTGCCTATAGTAACTTCTTTTGATAGCAAACTCTACCTTTGATATTAGACCAAGTTCAATCTTCTTCTTTGACATCCCTTCATAAAATTTCTAAGACAAAAAACTTCTCCCTCTTATAGAAAAGAATTTCAATGAGATATAACAGTAAACTTCTCCCTCTTTGACAACACATGCCAAAGACAATGATTAATAAATGTCAGTGTATCATAAGTACTAATTCATTTACAATATGCCCTTATCAGTACTACACCAATTGATTGATTTTCAACAGGCACTAGTTGGTGGATCACTAATCTTCCTTTAATGAGCTTCAGATAGGGGAATGACCCCTATCTTAATTCTTAGATATAGAAATCTTTAGGTAATAGCTTGGTGAATATGTCTGCAATTTATTCTTTTGTATTTACATATTCCAATCGGACTTCTTTACCTTGCACTAATTCTCTTAAGAAGTGATATGTTATAGCAATGTGCTTTGTTTTGGTATACATCATTGGGCTCTTTGATATATTGATTACACTAGTGTTATCATAGTATATGACACATGGATCCTCAATCTCTATCTTCATTCTTGACATCAGTTGTTTGAACCAAACAATGTTTGAACAGTTGACTACTACTACCACATATTATGCCTCTACTATGGATTGCGAGATGAAATTTTGTTTTTTTCTTGTCCAAGACACTAGTCTTTTACCAAGAAAGAATGCTTCACCACTAGTGCTCTTCCTATGATCAATACTTCCTACCCAATCAGGATTAGTAAATACTTTGAAGTTCAAATTGCCTCCTATTTTATACCATAAGCCATATTCTTTAATACCTTTTAAATATCTCATGATTCTTTTGATTTCCATCAAGTGATTTTCTTTGGGATTCGTTCAGAATCTTGCTACCATACCAACTGCTAATGCAATATTAGACCTTGTATGCACTACATACTGTAGTTTTCCAATCATTGATTTGTATGTGGTTTGATCTACCTCTTTGGAATCATCATTTTTGAAAAGCTTATGTCCAGTATACATAGGGGTTCCAACTGACCTTGAGTCTTCCCTTTGAAATTTCTCTAGTATCTCCTTGATATATTTAGATTGAGTAATGTAGATACCATCTTTCTTCTACTAAATTTGTAATCCAACAAAGAATTTTATCTCTCCAAACATAGACATCTCAAATTCCTTACTCATTTCTTCTAAAAATGCCTTGCACAATTCATCATTTCCTATGAATAATGTGTCATCAACAAATGTTTCTGCCAACACAATCTTTTTGTTTGGTCCTTCTTTGATATACACAATACTGTTATCATTTGTTCTTTGAAACCCAATCTATACTGGAAGTAATTATGATGTCTTTCATACCAAGCTCTGGGAGCTTTCTTGAGACCATATAATGCTTTATGTAATTTTCAAACCATGTCTCTTTTGGTAGGATCTAAAAAGCCTTCTAGCTATTCAATGTAGACTTCTTCATCAATAATTCCATTCAAGAATGCAGATTTAATATCCATTTGATAAACTTTAAATCCTCTATGAGCTACATATGCAAGTAAAGTTATAACACCTTTTAATCTTGCAATAGGGGAAATTTTTTTACCATAATAAATACATTCTTCTTGAGAACAACCTTTACATACCAACCTTTCTTTATTTCTAGATACTTTTCCATCTTCATTTAGCTTGTTTTTGAACACCCACTTTGTGCCAATTACATTTTTATCCTTGGGTCTAGGAACAAGAGTTCAATTTTTTTTTTTTCTCTACTTGTTCTATTTCTTTATTTGTTGCTTCAATTTAAGTTTCATTATCCAATGCATCTTTAATATTTCTAGGTTCAAATTCAACAAGTAAACATGTACCTTTTAATTTTCTTCTTGTCATTGTTCCATCAGATTTATCTCCAATAATCTGATCAGGTGCATGATGCCTTCTGACATATCTTGCTAACATAGGTTTTTTGGATTTGGAATGAGTTTCACTAATTTCATTATGAAATTTAGTAGCAAACTCGAGTTCCACTATCTATTACTTGGGTCCATTAGTCTCAGTTTGTTCTTGAAGTAGCTTGGTAGCCTCTGACTGTTACTTGGGTCCTTCAGACTATGACTCAAGTTGCACTATTTGCAACTTAGTAACTATTGGAGATTTTGGGGAATTAGTAGGTGAAGCCTCCTTTCTTTTAGATTAATTTGGTAGGGTATCAGGTTCATAGTAAACAAATCTTCTGTAATCCTCTAGCTCTTTGTTACTTTCTTCTTCACTCTTTTCTGCAAACTCATCTATTCTCACATGTGCACTTTCTATGATTTTATGAGTAGACAAATTCAAAAATTTGTATGGTTTAGCTCTACAGGAGTATCCTAGAAATATTTCTTGACCACCTTTGACATCAAATTTTTCTTCTCTAGATTCTTTCAAGATATAATATATTTGCTACCAAATACTTTCAAGTAACTTATATTATGTTTGTAGCCATACCATAGATCATAAGGAGTTTGATTTGACTTTTTCTTCAGTTGTAATCTATTCAAGGTATGAACTATAGTGCTGATAGCTTCTTTCTAGAATTTGATTGCAACATTCTTTTCTATCATCAATGTTCTTGCACAATCCATAATAGATTTGTTTCTTGTTTCAGATATACCATTCTGCTCTAGCATACCAAGGGTTGATACTTATCTTTCGATTCCTTTTTCAATGCAGAATTTATTGAATTCATTTGAGATGAATTCACCACCTCTATTTGATCTTAAGAATTTTAACTTATTTCTAATTTCTTTCTCTACTCTTTCCAAGTACCACTTGGATCTTTGAAAGACTTCAGATTTTTTTAGATACATTACAATCATCATTCTAGAATAATCATCAACAAAAGGAATGAAAATTTTTTCTCCACTATAAATCTATACTGCAATACATCCACATAAGTCTGTATGCACAAGCTCTAAAACTTCTTTAGAATGATAGGTTTTACTTTTGAAACTAGTCTTTCCCATCTTACCAATTTGGCAATTTTTGCATAAACCCATATTAGGTTTCTTCAAAGTAGGAATACCTCTTACTCTTTTGTGCTTGCTTATCTTAACTAGATTATCAAAGTTTACATGACATAACCTTTTGTGTGATAGCCATCTTTCTTCTATATGAGCAATAAAACATGAACTTTCACCGAGATCAAGATAAAATAGGTTACCTTTTGTTTGCTTGCCAGATCCAACTAGATTTTCTTTTCCATCTAGCAATTTGGCCTTTCCATCCATGAATTCTACCTTGAATCCAATGTTATTCAACTGTACTGCATGCAGTAGATTATGCTTTAGTCCTTCAACCCAATAAGAATTATCACATATATTTTCATTGGTTAATGAGATACAAAATTTTCCTTTTAACAAGGGTCATTGTTTCCAAATCTTACACTACCTCCATCATAATGTTCCACATTCATTATTATTTTTTTATCTCTAGTCATATGATGTGAATAACAACTATCAAAAACCCATGAATCATTTTTTCTAACATGAGAGATAAGTGCCATCTTATCTCCTTCATCATTAGATGCATCTTTTACAACAATATACACCATTTCATCTTCACTATTATCATAATATTTAGCCATAAAACAAGATTGCTTACCTTTGTCCTTGTGGTTCTTGTAATTTTTGAATTCCTTCTTGCCTTTGTACTTATTACTTTTCTTTTTGAATCCTTGTTTTCTCTATTTGGACACCTAGTAGGAATATGACCAACTTCTTCATAAGAAAAGTAGATTAGAGGAATTTTTCCTTTGTACTTTCCTCTACCTTTGGAGTATTTCTTTGCAAGTAGGTCTTTAACAATTTCAAGATCACTGTCAAAAGTTTCTTCTATTTCTTCTTCACTTTCTAATTGATTAATTTTTGATTTATTGCCCTTTTCCTTGAGTGAGAGTTTGGCTTCAAATGCAAACTCAATATTTTTGGAACTAAGAACATAGTTATCATAGTTATCCAATTCAAAAGCTATCAATCTTCTAACTAGACCATCCAAAATTATTTTTTTATTTGGATCATATCTCATTTCTTGAATAGTAAACACTAAAATTGCATAAATAAGAAGAAGAGTTTTAAGTACCTTGCTTACAATAGTTTTTTCATCAATGTCTCCTTTGGATGCTTTGATTGTGGTCACACTTGCTTTGATTCTTTCCACATATTTTGCAATATTTTTATCTTCTCTCCTTTTCATT
Source organism: Cupressus sempervirens (assembly GCA_028749045.1). NCBI lineage: Eukaryota > Viridiplantae > Streptophyta > Pinopsida > Cupressales > Cupressaceae > Cupressus > Cupressus sempervirens. The sequence continues at coordinate 53,880,215 of CM053784.1, read as the reverse complement.
TGACCAAAATGACCTCTAAGACTTTCTACTTTGGCTCTTCTTACATTGTCATCTCCTACATAAGTTTCTTTTAGTTTGGTCCACATTTCATGAGCAGTTTTATAGTCTTTTACCTCATCAAATTTGACATAATTGAGAGCCGATGCAATATCAATCATCATGATGTTATGATACTTCTTTTCAACAATATGTTTAACTAATAATGTTCCAGTGGGAGTCTTGTATTCAATATCAAGATATTTACAACTTGAATCATTGATAGTAGCTAAATGTAAGCTCATAAGTCCTTGCCATGCTACAAGATTGTCTTTGTTCAACTTGGGAATCTCTCCGCTATAAGACATGATCCCGATCTTTAGCTTAGGTCCTTGAAAACTTCTCTACAAGCACCAAAAGCTCTTATACCAATTGTTGGAAATGTAAGAGGAGTAAATAAGAGGGGAGGGGTGAATCAATTACTACAAAAATAAATCTTAGATCCCTTAGATGTCAGTAAAATAATTATGTGAAAACTTAATTCTATAGACGCCTGACAAATAAAGAAATTCTATAACTCGGTAAACACTGAGAATGCTTGGTAATTAATTAACATTCAAATCTTAAGATGTTATCTGTGATTATTATTATTTTAACCTACCTGCAAGAATAAAAAATAAATAGCATGAACACATTTGACACCAAGATTTAATGTGGAAAACTAGTTTGGGAAAAACCACCAATCACAACTAGTTACCATTTTCAGTCTTTTGAAGTGAGGCCTATTATGAGCCAACCCTGTTGAAGGTTAGAAAATACACTGTTAGGTGTGACCTTGTTAGGAGTGTCCTTGTCAAAAGTATTTAGACAATTCAGTAGAACTACCACCTTGTTAGAGGATTCATAAATAGCTGTTAAGACAACTCTTTTAAGAGATTTAGATCACTGCTACAATCGTTAGAGAATAAAAATGAGATGACCTAATCTAGATGCAATTGAATTTTCTAATTATAGTTCTCAATTCTAGCTTGTACTTGATCCTTATTAATTGAATGTATCCTTTTAGCTCTACAAGGATATTCTATTTATCCTTCTAATTTGCTTCCTCTTATCATCATCAAATCACATATACACTCGTCACTTTTTTCTCAAATTCTCAACTTGACCTTTTATTTATATCTTTCATTTTGTCAAGTCAGCTCATATACAACTTATAATAATTAATATTCATCTTCTTAGTTGGGTAGAACCAATAGATAAATTAATTTATCTCAATATGCCAAAATAAGAAAATCCTTTGATAGCCAACCCTACTCGGTAGACACTAACTCAGAAATGATTTTCCTATTTTAACCAAGTGAAGCTCAGTCAACACTGCATACGTGAAAAGTTCCCTTGGTAATCAAGTGAGCTTGGTTAGCATTGGTTTCATCCAAAATTTCCTTTATTAAATGAGTGAGCTTGGTTAACATTCATCATCTACAGAATTTCCTTTGGTGCCCAAGTGAACTTGATAGACATTGCCTTCTGAACTAGGCAAACTCTAGATTTCTCGGTAGCCACATAAAATTGTCTTTAATTCCCAAGTGAGCTCGGCATACACTGATTGATAATGATATGAAATTTGTGTAACATCAACGACAAACACAATTAATCAATTGTAACCAACAGAAATATCTTATATTATGTGTATATTTTTTGTTTTCTAAGAATAAATCCCTCTGGCTTGTCAACTAGGATTTTCTGAGGAATTTTCTCTCACCTTAGTATGTTGGATCTTAATAAATACTAGAGACTATGTACTCAATACCTATTCCTTTTTATGTTTGAACCAATGTGTTTATGTCTAGTTGTTTAGTTTAACAAAAAGGATGAATTGTATCTCTTACAACTTACTCATTAGTAAGATTTTTTTAGGAAGTGACGTATTTTATTAAGATCCTTATATGAATTATTTATGTTTGTTGATAAATAGGGTCTTATATCATGTCCTTGGATGGAGAGACATGCACTTTATTTAGGATTTTAATGTCTTTATTAGAACTCTTGTGAGTTCTTTCCATAATTAGATATGATTGTGTTACATTATGTCCAGTGAATTTAGATTATTGTTCTCTTATCAATAGTGAAGGGTAGCTAGTGTATTGTGGTACAAAAGTGTATTCAGATATGAAGCTTTGACTTAAATTAGTTTAACCCCTAGAAATACTATCAAAGGAATTCTCTTCTTGTAAAAAAATTATTTGATATCACATTGACCTCCCCTTAGCTTAGGTTTTTTGTTAAAGGTTTCTCCTATGCATGTGCAAAAAGATGGGGGGCCAAAAAAGGGTATAAGATTCCCATTTTTTCTTGAAATTAGAATATTCTAAAATTTGATGAGAAATTGAAGATAATTAGACTCAAAATAAAAAATTTTCCAAAAATAATTATTTTATTACTTTGAATCTAGTTTCTAAAATGCTAATGTTTCTTGAAAATGTTAGAGATTAAGGTTCTCAAAAGGAGGAGCACAAAAAGTGGTCATGTTTTACATGAAAAAATATAACATAGCATCTATTGTGGCCCCTCTAAAATTTTAACATTTCTATTGGAATATTTTAAATGGCTCTAGTGAGTTGTTATCTAACATCATGCAACTAATATCAATTTTTTTGGTAATTTTTTGTTATATATACACACACACACACACACACACACACACACACAAATATTTTGAAGTGCACACATCCTAAAAATATGAAATTTGTGTGATATTAGTAGAAATCACTAAAATAATATAAAACTAAACCATATTTTTTCTTTATAGACTGGAATTTAGTTATTGAAAAATTAATATGTTTTAAAATTTGGTAAATGGGCTAAAATCGATGCCCAAAATACTACATATTGATTTTTTTTAAGGACAGTTACAAAAGAAATTAGAGATGAAAATTTTAACATAATCATAATTTAAAATAACTTATATGGTTAGATAACTAACAAAGAGATCTAGAATATTCTGTTATCTAATTTTTTTTTTTGTTAAATCATGTGCAAAATTTATTGCGGGAGCACATGGATTTTTCTTTTTTTTAATGTTTATTGGGAAACATATTTCAAACCTATTTGAATACTCCAAACCTTTGTTAGATTATGGTGACTAATTAGGAAAGTACTGTACATACTTCATAAATAGTGGGGTTTAATACTTGTATAAAAGGGTTTAGGGTTGGGTATTTTTCATTATGTTGTGATGTGAAACTGGTTCTTGCGCCGGTATTAAGCTGCAAGGGATTACAGATTGTAATCAGGTTGTAATCACGGGATTGTAATAAGATTGGACTTGCTATTTGGTGGACGTAGCCTAGGGATTGGGTGAACCACATTAAATCTTGGTTCCTTGTGTTCATTTCTGTGTGATCTATTATTTTTTGTTATTGGTTATATTTGCATGTAGTTTTTATTTCTTTCCATGGTTTATCCTAACAAGTGGTATTAGAACGAGGTTGTCTTTCAGTTATCCTCTGCAGGAAAGTCTTATGGTTAAGTAGGAGTCTCACGGTTGAGTGGGAGCGATGGTAGATGAGGGTAAGCTGAGGGTTGACAGGTTTAATGGGAAAAACTTCCAGTTATGGAAGATGCAAATGGAAGACTATCTATATCAGAAGGATTTATGGAAGCTGTTGGAAGGAAAAGCCAAGAATCAGGGAACTATGTCAGAGGCTAAATGGGATCTTTTGGACAAAAAGGCACTCGAAAGCATTCTGTTATGCTTGGCACCATCGATGGCATTTAATATTACAAAAACAAAGGTGACATAAGATTTGATGAAAACGCTAGCGACACTATATGAAAAGCCCTTCACTTCAAACAAGGTATTTCTCATGAAGCATTTATTTAATATGAAAATGGAAAAAAGTGGATCTGTTGCAGATCATTTAAATGAGTTTAATACTATTACTAGTCAGTTATCTTCTGTGGGTATCAATTTTGATGAAGAAATTAGGGCTCTCTTGATTTTGTGTTCTTTGCCTGAAAGCTAAAATGGCTTGGTAATGGCGATGAGTAATTCTGTTCTTGGATCTAGTACCCTAAAATATGATGATGTGATCGGTGTTGTTTTGAGTGAGGAAACTCATAGGAAATCCTTAGGTGGATCTACATCAGGAAGTGCTTTGAATGCACAAAGTAGGGGCAGAATGACTAAAAGAGGAAGTAACTCTAAAAATTGCAGGAAATCAATAGGAAAGTCAAAGGGGAGGAGGTCTCAATCGAGAGGACCAAATGATTGCTGGTATTGTGGGAAACCAGGGCACAAAAAGAAAGATTGCTGGAATCAAAAGAAAAATGACGGAGATAAATTAGATGGAGACAAGGAGGCAAATGTGGTAAGTAACAAATCCGAAGAGGATGCTTTGGTTCTGTCTTTAGAGAGTGTTGATGATACACGGGTTTTAGATTCTGGTGCTTCATTTCATGCCACACCTCATAGAGGTTATTTCATTGATTATGTCCAAGGGGATTTTGGGCTTGTTTATTTAGGAGATAATGAACCCTGTCAGATTGTTGGAAAGGGAAAAATTAAGATTAAGTTGCAGAATGGGAATCGTTGGGTACTACATGAGGTAAGACATGTTCCAAGGCTGAGTAGAAATTTAATTTCAGCTAGGCAACTTGGTGATGAGGGTTGTGTAGTTACTTTTAATGATAAAAATTGGAAGGTTTCAAAACGTTCCCTTGGAGTAGCAAAAGGTGTGAAAGTAGGCACCTTATATCTTTGTATAGGTCATATTGTTCCTACTACTTTGATTGTTTCAGAGAAAAATGAATTTTCAGGAACAATTGCTACAGTTGAGCAGGGAGAACAAATAGCTGTTGTAGATTCTGATATAGCACTATGCCACAATAGACTTGGGCACATGAGTGAGAAAGGTATGAAAGTACTTCATTAAAAGAAAGTTTTACCAGGTTTGAAATGTGTTAATATGGATTTATGTGAAAGTTGTGTGTATGGAAAACAAAAGAGAGTGAGTTTTGTAAAGACTGGGAAGGAAAACAAAAAGGAGAAATTAGAGCTTGTGCATACAGATGTATGGGGACCAGCTCTGGTATCTTCCCTTGGTGGCTCTCATTATTATGTTACATTTATTGATGATGCAACTAGAAAAGTATGGGTTTATTTTCTTAGACAGAAATATGATGTATTTCAAACTTTTAAGAAATGCAAATGCTTGGTTGAAAATGAGACTGGTAAGAAATTAAAATGTCTCAGATCTGATAATGGTGTTGAGTATTGCAGTCATGAATTTGAAGATTATTTCTCCACTAATGCTATTCGTAGACATAAAATTGTTCCAAGGACTCCACAAGAAAATGGAGTGGCTGAACGCATGAACAAGACTATAATGGAGCACGCAAGGAGCATGAGGTTGCATGCTGGGTTGCCCTTACACATGTGGGCAGAGGCTGTCAATACTATAGTATATTTGATTAATAGAGGTCCCTCTACTCCTTTGAGCTGTGGTATTCCAGAGGAAGCATGAACTAGTAAGAAGGCGAGTTATTCTTTTCTCAAGACCTTCGGTTGTGAAGCTTTTACTCATATAGACTTTGAAAATAGAACCAAGCTAGAAGCTAAATTAAAGAAATGTGTCTTTGTTGGATATGGCATTAATGAATTTGGTTATAAGCTTTGGAATTTTAAAAATCTTAAAATTGTTAGAAGTCGAGATGTCATATTCAATGAGAAAGTGTTGTACAAAGATCTGTTGTAGCAACATGAGAAGAAAGAAGATGATTATGTAGTGCTAGATGATACTCCAAAAAGCCGATGTTCCAGCCATTCCTCATGATGTGCAACAATTGCAACAAAAAATAACACACATGTTAGTGAATGTTAGACGGTCAACAAGGAAAATTAGACCTCCACAAAGGTTTTCTCCTTCTTTGTATTCTATTTTACTTACTGAGGTTGGTGAACCTGAAAGTTATGATGAAGCTATGCAGGTGGATACTAAGATTCAGTAGGAGTCTGCAATGAAAGATGAAATGGACTCTATGCTATAGAATAAGACATGGGATCTATGCAAGTTGCCTGTAGGTAAAAAGGCTTTGCAGAATAAGTGGGTTTACAGGTTGAAAGAAGAGGAAGGAGGTAAGAAAAGATTTAAGGCTAGGTTAGTTGTAAAAGGATTTGCACAGAAAAAGGGAATTGATTTTGATGAGATATTTTATCCTATTGTTAAAATGACTTCTATCCATACCATTTTATGCCTTATGGCTACTGAAGATTTGCATTTAGAGCAGTTGGATGTTAAAACAACCTTTCTTCATGGTGATTTGGATGAAGAAATATATATGGCCCAACCATAGGGATTTGAGGTCAAAGGTAAGGAGAACTTACTGTGCAAATTGAAGAAAAGTTTATATGGCTTGAAGCAAGCACCTCGGCAATGGTATCTAAAATGTGACATGTTTATGCATGAGCATGGCTATAATAGGTGTCATTAAAATTATTGTGTTTATTTTAAGAGTTTGGATGATGATAGCTACATTATTTTATGTCTATATGTTGATGATATGCTTGTAGCTGGGCCTAACATGAATCATATTAAGGGGCTGAAATGCCAGTCAGCACATGCATTTTCTATGAAGGATTTGGGGGCAGCAAAACAAATCCTTGGTATGAAGATTTGCAGCGATAGGAAGAACAGAACATTGATGCTATCTCAAGCTGATTATGTTGAGAAGGTGTTGCAACTTTTCTCTATGGAGAATGTTAAAGCTGTCAGCACACCTTTACCTAGTCATTTGAAATTGACTAAGGAGATGTGTCCCAAGACACAAGAAGAGGAGGATAAGATGTCCAAGATACCCTATGCTTCAGCTGTAGGAAGCTTGATGTATGCTATGGTATGCACTAGGCTAGATATTGCACATGTAGTGGGAGTTGTTAGCAGGTATATGAGTCATCTAGGATTTGAACATTGGAATGTTGTCAAGTGGATTCTAAGATATTTGAGAGGAACATTCAATAAGTGTTTACACTTTGGGGGCTCTACTACTGATTTACAGGGCTATGTTGACTCAGATTTGGCTTGGGATATTTATACCAGGCGAAGTACTAAAGGTTATGTCGTGAGCTAGGTTTCTAGGTTACAGAAGATTAATGCTCTATCCACTATAGAGGTAGAGTATGTTGCTGACATAGAAGCAGCCAAGGAGATGATATATCTTCAGTTCTTCTTGGAAGAATTCGGACATCCTCAGAAGGATAATTATTTTTTCACCGATAGTTAGAGTGCCATTAATCTTGCAAAGAATTCAACTCTGCATTCTAAGACCAAACACATATAGTTGCGGTACCATTTCATTCGGTCAATTTTGGAGGATGGACGGTTAAAGTTGGAGAAGATAAATACCAATGACAATCAAATAGATATGTTGACAAAGGTTGTAACACGGGAGAAGCTAAACTCCTCTTCAGCATCGATTGGTCTTTCAGACTGAACATGAATAAAAGAACAGCAAAGTCCAGGGTGGTTTTATCTAGTTGGAGCCCCATGTGGTAATGGTGTTGGTATAGGATCAGTCTCCAAGTGGGAGATTGTTGTTTAGTGTGGAGCTTAATTAGTCCCCAAGTGGGAGATTGTTAGATTATGGTGACTGATCAGGAAAGTACTGTACATACATATTATGGCTGACATATGGCTGACATGTTATAACCCTAAAGAGGTTTAATACTTGTATAAAAGGGTTTAGGGTTGGGTATTTTTTATTATTTTGTGATGCGAAATTGGTTCTTGCAGCGGTATTGAGCTGTAAGGGATTACAGATTATAATTAGGTTGTAATCACTAGATTATAATAAGATTGGACTTGCTGTTTGGTGGATGTAGCCTAGGGATTGGGTGAACCATGTTAAATCTTAGTGCCTTGTGTTCATTTTTGTCTGATCTATTATATTCTATTATTGGTTATATTTGCATGTAGTTTTTATTTCTGTCTGTGGTTTATTCTAACAACCTTCTTGTTGGATCCCCAAGAAACATCCAAGCCTTAGGCTTGGTAGACCCCAATGCAATTAAAAGAGTCTATGTAAAATATTGTGTACATCATATTTGACATATGCCTAATGTGGCAATAAAAGAGGTAAAAAATGTTCTAAATAGGATGTACAACCCTATTTGGCATGCCTCAAATGTGGAAATAAAAATCCAATAGGCCCTAATTGAGTAATTTTAGCATCTAGACCATGTATGCATAAAATGTAATATTCAAGCATAATTTACAGACTTTTCCTTTCTTATGCTTAATTACATTTTTATGTATATACATTTAGGATGTATGAGATTAGTTTTAGCTTAATTGGAGTTAAGCTAAAGATTCTAGATTTTGAGGGTTTTTAAGTAAATTTAAGACTTGGCCAAATTTTAGGAATCAACATGTTTTATTTAGAAATATGCCTAGTGTTCTATTTATTGTAATCTCATTCCATTTACTTTTGTATAATTATTTGAGGATCATTTCTCATTGTATTTTTTATGCTATGTGTTGGTGTAAATAAGTATTTACTATTTAAACTTTGGTTAAGTTTAATTAGGTTAATGCATTATTTTATTATTTCTTAGGTGAGACACTTAGGAGTTTGCAAACTCTTATGAGCTATCATATTGACAATACTAGACTAAGAAACTCTAATTCAACACATGATGTCTACAACACTAGAGTTTGCATAATTAATTAAGTTGTCATGTCGACAACACAATTATTCGCACTCCTAATTTAGCACATGGTGTCTACAACATTATTTTGCATGCTACACCTTTGTAGAATTATCCTCTCATCATCACACTTACTCATGTGCTTAATGGAGGATAATTTGTATCTGGTGGACATGTGCCTAGTTTTATAACTTATCATGTTGCTAATTCCTATGCATTCTAGAAGCATTCTAGAGGCCTTTATATACAAGCACTCCTAGTGTACTTCCACGTACATTGAATAAATATCATATCATCATTATAATCATGCTTTTTTGGTCTACTATTATGCTTGTGCTTGAGTTCCTTAGTCTTGGGTGAATTTTTCCCTAGGGAAAATTCTTACATGGTATTAGAGCTGAGGGAGACTCTTTTCACATAATCATTCGAGACGATTGTTGCTTCAACAGTTTGACCCAAATTCAGAGAATCCATAGGAATTGGGAGCATCCAGAGCCATAATGGACCTTACCATTACATTTGGAGCATCAATTGAGTGAAAATAACTATAAATTCACCTATGCTAGGCCAAAGTCGATTTTGAGACCTTTTTTTTTGTAAATCAGAACTTGAAGGCCCCAATTTGCAAATTGGGTATGGTCATTTATTCGATCTATTAATTTATTTCAGATCTGAATTTTATTTATTCTCTGCAATTATTTTTCAAAAAAAAATTTCAGCCTTCAAGTAGTAGAGAAATTTTTTTGTACAGACACCAAGTAGTAACACCCTGACCTTGTACCTTGTATGAAATATTACTTAGTGGCATTTTCGTGGCACCCAACATTTAAATCAACAAAATTTCCACCCACACCCAAATCCGACTAAGTCTTTCACTAGCAAACCACATTGCATATTCTGGCAACTCCAATTTCAACTTCCACAACTGGCAATCTTGTCCACCACCAAACACAACTGGTAGATGCTTATTATTTTTATAACTCATGGACCATTTCTTTTATTTACCTTACTATTCCCCATCAGGGGCAATGTGAAATTATTACCACTACCCATGTTTTAAAATCACTGGCTGACGAGAACGTAAAACTTGGCACCAACAACAATAAAACCTAGGCCCAATAGATTTTCCGACTGCTACTTCATGCGTAGTCCCAGCCTGTTCTACCCACATGACAATCGCTCATTCAATGACCACCCCATCCTGTCAATGTACTAACATGTACAACCCTAACACATGACATTTTTTGGTGACTGACACATGGACATATAGCTTATTCTGTCAGCAAGGACAACTGCCACGTGGTCAACCACATCAATTTTGTACTATGATAGTGCATTGCCACATAAGCTAAGACACATCAAATTATAGGTGATGTTATCGTCTATACAAGACATGTCATTGCTGACATCATCAAGTGGCCCAAGTACACTAATGTCAGCAATCCATTATCCTAAATTTGATGGTCATCAGACCACCATCAGGAGGAAAAATAGAATTGTTGCGATGACCATTTGACCATCAAATTTAACCCAATATTTTGCTGGTCCAACCCATCTCTAGATTGATTTTTGATTTGACAATCCAACTTTGGGAGGCCATATCTCAATCATTTGGACTCCAAATCAGGTGCAATTTTTTTGATTTTGGGTAAAATTTCTTAACTTTTTATTCGTGTAGTTCATTTTTGGTTTTGATACAAGATTTGCCAAAAATGGCATCTTTTGGTGACTATACCTATCTAATCCTGCATTTTGTAAGTTCAAATGCCCCTAGGGGCTCATCTAGACTCGAAAATAGGTTCCATTTTTTTGAAAGTGTGTTATTTTTCATCTACTTTCTAGATCTACAATCATATTATAGGATTGTATGGAAAAAAGTATCACTTTTAGAATTAGGTCCTTTTCTACATTGTAATGCTTTTGATATATCTTTAGAATTGTTGTATATTTAAGATACATTGTAATGTTCCCATTTTCAACTCCATAAAGAGGTTGTAAAAAAACAAAATTAGAAGTCCATAAAGACAAAAATTGGTAAGTGGCCATTGTAAAAACACCACATATAAAGTGCCAAAAGCATATTTTTTAGGGATATTTCTTGATTGAGTGAAAAGGGGGATGTTCTTGGTGTTGTGTTCTTCTTTTTCTACTATTTTCTTTCATTTTCTGCATCATGGGACATTTTAAGTTTCCAAAATTAATTCAACATAACTATGCTATATGGTCCATTAAAATGTGGTGTCATTTAATGCATTAAGGAGTTTTTCAATATATAGATGGTACCCTTCCTAAACCAACAAGTGATCAAGTCTCTACAACTAAAATTTCAGCTTGGAAAATAATGTACAGGAAAGCCCTAGGTGATATTTGTTTGGGGGTTGAAGAAAAGATCATTTATCAGATGCAGAAGTCTCATACATCCAAGGAAGCTTGGGATACCCTCAAAAACCTCTATGGTAAATTGTTTGAGGAGGATGTTTACAAAATTGAAGATGAGCTTGTCTCCTTAGATCCTAAGGCATTTGATTCCATGCAAGATTTTATCATAAATGTGAATGAATTAAGAATGAAGCTTGATGATTGCGGGAGTCCTATTAAAGATGACAGGTTAATATATCTCATACATAATAAGATACCATCTAAGTACTCCACATTTCTCTCTTCTTATAACACCTCAAAGACTACATTAGGGTCTACCTATCAGAAAGTCTCTTTTGATCACTATGCTATTCTATTGGATGAAAAAGAAAAGAATTTGCAATCAATGGGGATTCTCAATTTGTCCAATTCAAAGGGATTGGTGGCCAATAATGAGGGTTCTCAAAATTCAAATAAAGGAAAGGGCAAGAAGAAGAAGTGGAGAAATAACACACAAGAGGATATAGAAAAGACAACAACACAATCAAATCAACAAGGAAAGTCTCCCTCAATTTCAAATAAGAAGAGGGACACTAATAAGAAGAAGAAAAAGTGTGCCAATTGCAAGAAATTGGGTCATGATGAAGATGATTTTTATCATAAAAATATTGATGAGTTAATGAACATCATAAAGAAACACAGTGTTCCACTGCCTAATGGTTATAAGGAGAAAGGACCTTCTTCATATTCAAAGGGAAAAGGGCATGCACTCATGGAAAATTCAAGTTCTTCAATGGAATGGATTGTTGACTCAAGTGCCTCATATCATATAGGTTCTTCAAAAGGAGATTTTTCTTCATTAAAGCAATCTAAGGTACTGCACATCTTTGTAGGAGATGATACAAAAATGGAAGTTGAAGGGAAAGGAAATGTGGAGATTGAAAATGGAGAGTTCAAAGATGTTCTCTATGTTCGTCACCTAAGTTCTAATCTCCTATCAGTTTACCAAATCAATCACCTTGGAGATGGCCACAAAGTTGAGTTCCTTCCTGACTCAGTAAAGGTGCACAGTCTAAAAGATTACTCATTGGTTGCAGTGGGAAAGTTAATCATGACATAAGGTTGTATACTTTCTCCTACTTTGTACTCAAGTCTCCTTCGCAAGTCTTGTTGACTCAATATCATCCACAAATCAAATTATGGCTTGAGTGGTATGGTCATCTAGCCTTTCGCTATCTTCAACAACTTTGCTCAAACAAAATGGTCAAAGGTCTACCTACAATCAACTTTTCCATAGGTGAATGTTCAACATGTTTAGTGGATATCCATCCAGAGGAGAAGTTTCATAAAGGGAAGTCTTCAAGAGCACTAATTATTCTTCATTTGGTTCACATGGTACTAGCTGGTCCATTTGCAGTGACATCAGTCAACCAAGGTTGCTACATACTTACTTTCATTGATGACTTTTCATGCTACACATGGGTCTACTTTCTTCATCACAAGAATGAAGTGTTAGATAAGTTTCTAGCCTTTAAGACTCATGTTGAAAAAAAATTGAGGAAAGACATCAAAATTCTTTGAATGGAAAATGAAAATAGATAGGTGAACAAAAGACTTAAAGACTTTTGCAAAATTGAGGATATTTATCTTTAGAATCCACTAACATTCAGTCTACACAAGATGGATATTGCAGCATTGAAGATCCAAACTCTTATGTCTATGACAAGTTGCATAATACAAGCCAAGTCTCTTGATCCATCACTTGAAGTCGAAGTAATCATCAGTGTCAATCACATACTTTGTAGGTCTCCTCATCATGCCTTACATGGAAAGACTCCTTTTGAGGCATGGTGTGGTAGAAAACCAGTTGTGAGTCACTTCAGAGTCTTTGGTTGTCCAACATGGGCAAACATACCTTCCAAGGGATGCAAGGCACCACCACCTAGGCCTTGTACTTTCATTAGATATGAAGATGGTGCTAAGGCATATAGACTTATGGATCTTGAGACACATGAGATTTTCATAGAGAGGAATGCACACTTTGAGGAAAGTTCACCCAACTTATCCTCTAATCCTCTTTTCACTTCATACATTGTGGAAACTAATAGTAACACCAGCAATAATACTTTAATAGATTTAGATATATGGGGTTCTATCAATAGTTGCAATGAGAGGTCATGACATTAGTACATTCCACATACATATATTGCCACAGTAATTGGTCTAGCACAACAAGGTACACCTTGTCTTCTAGTTCCAGTATCAGAGGATGACTTCTTGGTAGAAATTTTAGGCTTTTTTTTGGAATCATAGAAAATTTGGAAGATGTCATTGATGATATACATCTTCTCTTTGATGAAGAAGATCCTTCTTCAGTTGTTGTGAGGGCTCACTTTGATCCTTATGTCCATTATCTACATGATCAATCTTCACAGATTGCTGTGATTATGGATCCTTATGTACAATAGTTGTAGGAGGTCTCTTTATCAATTGAGCAGATAGTAGGTTCTTTGGGATAGGTTCTACATACATCCTTTCTAGATCCAACATTGTTTTTTTCCACAACATTGGAAGGGGCGATAGTCAATATCGACACAGGGACAATTGAGCAGGTTTTAGAGGTATCATTGATTGTCATGACTCTTTCTACACATAGGGGAAGCATCTCTTATGTACCTATGATATTTTTTCTTTCAAAGGGGAGGAACAATATTCAACATTCTTGGATTAGCTTCTACATTGGAGTGGCTATCACTGATTGACACTCTTCATTTTGGGGGGGACTACCTTGTCTCTCTTCTTCTTCTCTCTTGTGGGGGGGACCATTTCCTCTTTTGGGATAGTGTTCTTCTCACATTTCTCTATTGTACATACTTGATGTATGTTTTAATGGGGGATCTTGATTACTCCATCCATCCATGCATCTTGTCTTTTCATCTCCCTTTTTGGTAGAGGGTTTTTCCCATGAGCTTTTCCCTCTTTCTCCGCTTTATGAGAGATTACATTTCATCATGTACATGGGTACCTAACATGGCCTAGTAGCTAGGACTCATCATGAATTTCATTCTAGCTTTTGTAAGCTTAAGTGCATTCCCCTAAGTTACACTTAAAGGAAGGGTGTTAGTGTAAACAAGTATTTACTATTTACAAGCATTATTTTATTATTTTGCATTATTTTATTATTTCTTAGGTGAGACACTTAGGATTTTGTGTACTCTTATGAGTTTTCATGTTGAAAACACTGGAGTAAGCAACTCTAACTTAGCACATGGTGTCTACAACACTAGAGTTTTCATAATTAACCAAGTTGTCATGTAGACAACACAATTATTCACACTCTTAATTTAGCACATGGTTTCTACAACATTATTTTGTGTGCTACACCTTTGTAGGCTTATCCTCTCATCATTGCACTTACTCATGTGCTTAATGGAGGATAACACATATTTGGTGGACATGTGCCTGGTTGTATGACTTATCATGTTGTTGATTCCTATGCATTCTAGAAGCATTCCAGAGGCCCTTATATATAGGTACTCCTAGTGTACTTTCACATACATTGAATGAATATTATATCATCATTTTGATCATACTCTTTTGGTCTACTATTGTGCTTGTGCTTGAGTTCCTTGGTCTTGGGTGAATTTTTCCCTAAGGCAAATTCTTACCAATTGTTACACTATTTTTAGTTTGGTGATTAACATGTGCATTTAAATATGTTAATAGTGGGTTGGAGAGAGAGAGAGAGAGAGAGAGAGAGAGAGAGAGAGAGAGAGAGAGAGAGAGAGAGAGAGAGCACTAATCATTATATGACACATTTAAGAGTTTTAATTGGTTATGATGTACCATAAGGGGTCATAAATGGTCCTAAATTGTCCCAAAATCCCTTATGACTCATTATGACTCTTTAGGAACATTGCTCTTCATCAGGACCACTTATGAGGCATTAGGATCTCTTAAAAAGATTTAATCATCACATAATACAATAATGGGTTCTAATGTGTCCTAATATTTCCTAAGGTATTTTAACAAGTTCTAAGTAGTGCTAACAAGCCTTGGGACCAATTTAGACCCAATACCCTTAAATTGAATTAATAATTTCAAGACATACTCTAGGTTTCCAATATGTCTTAATATATCACAACGTGTTCTAAGGAGTTGTAATGGATCCTAAGGTGTCACAAGACCTCTTATAAACCCTTAAAACCCCACATGATACATTATAACCTATTTGTGTATCATATACCCCTTGATGTATTTTAAGGGGTAATAATGGGTTATAATATGTGTCCTAGTGGTAGTAATGTCCCCTTAGGGGTAATAATAGGTCCTATGATGTCTTGGGAATGCATATGAACCATTACAATCCCTTATGATATATTAAGAGATCACTTAAAAGCCATTAGTGTATTGTTTAACTGATAATGTGGTCTAAGGATTTCTACTAGGTTATAGTGTGTCCTAATGAATCATAATATGTCATATCCTAATGGTTTCTTAATGGTATTAGGAGCACTAAGGAACCATTGTAAAGCCTTGTGTTACATTAGGACCACTCATAATTATAAAGTGTGTGCTACAATGATTAATGTGTTCTAAGTTCTCCAAATAGGTTTTAATGTGTCCTAATGGGTCATAATTTTCCAAAAGGACCCTTAATTGGTCCCAAGGGGTTATAAGACCACTTGTGAACCATTAAAATATATTAGGACATATTAGGACCTATTAAGAGACATTAGAACCCTAATCTGTGTCTTGTGATAATTAATGTGTTATAGGAGTGTTAATGGGTCACAATGTGTCCTAATGGGTTTGAAGGGGTATTATGGGATTTTATTTCATTGTAAGGGTTTCTAGAACCAACGAAGAGCAATTTCATCTCCGTAGGATATATTATGACCCATTAGGGAACATTAGAACCCATTAGTCTATCTGACACTCCTTAATGTGTTCTAAGGGGTATTAATAGGTTCTAATATGATATAATAGATTCCAATTTATCCTAAGGGTTGTAATAGGTCCTAAGGGGTTATAAGACCACTTAGGACCGATTGAAATTTATTAGGACACATAAGGACTGCTTAGGACACATCATAACCCTAAAGTGTGTCCTATGATTATTAATGTATTCTAAAGGGTCCTAATGTGTTGTAATTGATCTTAATCGGTCCTTATTGTTCCTAGGACTACATAGAACCCATTAGATATGAGGACTCATAAAGTTTTAAATAATATGGGAGATTCATTAAGGACGAATCAGATATTGTCATGTCATGCATAATTATGTTTTTTTTAGAACTTTTATCGTGCTTGGATAATTAGTGTAGAAGGTGCTTTGTTCTTCTTCTTTTTCTCATCTCCTAATATGGTTGAATGCCTCTAACAAGGTCTATTCCTTTGAGAGTGGCACATGTTCTAAATTCTATAGTGACTCTTAACAAGCTCAAATCTCTTAAAAGACACTTTCATATCAATGCATCTTCTTCTACATACCATCTCCACAAGAGTTTTTCCTTGACCAAAGTTTCCTTTAAAAAACAATATTGGTAAAATGAGTTATTTATTGTTATATTATAATTTAATTTTGAATTTATAATGGTTTGCTTATTTTTATGATTAAGTCACAAACCAATGAATTGGTTTGAAAGTCTTGCAACACTGATTCACCCGCTCTTAATGTTTCTTGATCCTATTACCTTAGTTGAAGTCTTATAGATTGAGGAGTATCTTGATGGATGAAACAAAGTTAAGAATTAATTTAAATGTTCTAATTGAAGATCTAGATATAAAAAAATTATATTTAAGGAAAGGCTGAAATTTAATCTTAGAGATGCATATGATCACATAAAAAATATCAAGGATCAAATTGATATTTCAATAGTAAAGAGGAATGAACTTGTTGAGTAGATTAGTGAACTTAGGTCAAATAATGATGAATTGGGTCTATTTGAAAAATTAGAAAGAAAATAAAGCACTTAGACATGAATTTGAGATTACAACTCTTGAGATGGCCAAATAAATTGAAGTTGGTAAAGAACAAAGAGAAAAAATTGAAGAATATTTAAAGAAGAAATTAGATGAATGTATTGATTTGAGTACTCAACTAGGACAAGTAAAATTGGGACCTGAATATGTTCAAGATCTAATTATCAAAATCTTGTATAGTATACAAACATTTTAAAGGCTAATCTTCTAGAAACCAAGTGACATCTTGAGAAGATTTATTCAAATAATGATAAACTCGATGAAAAATTGCAACAACATAAACGTAAGGGAGACATGACTAGAATTGGATACCATGATGGTGAAATTTATATATCAATAGAGGAAAGATAAATGTAAGATACTATTTAGACATCTATTCATATTGAAAAATATAAAGAGTAGAGAAAGAAGATAAAATGAAGATTCTATGCATGCAACAAGTATAAACACATGAAGAAATATTGCAAAGGTAATACTAGCACTCGGCCTTTTACTGGGTTTTTTTTTTTTCAATTGTTTGATTTATGGGAATAAGTCACATGAATGAAAAGATAAATTTAATAAAGGAAAAATGAGGGATCTAATGATAAACCTAATGCTAGAAGACCTATTGGGAATAAAAATATTATATATATACTAGATTTATATGTTGAAAATGCATCTATTTTGGAAATTATGCTAGAGATTGTATGTATTGAATGTTAATCAGAATGGATAAAGGTATGAAAATTTAATTGTTACATGCTTCAAACATAATATTCTAAGGAATACAACTATATATTGTAGATTCAATCGATTTGTGTACAATGGAAGGATTCCTAGTGTTAAAAAAAATAATTGTAATGGAAGAAGGAACAATGGATTAAACTAGGTAAGCTACAGGAACACCAACGTGACATTTTAAAATGATGTAAAGGTGGAAAGAAGAAGGTATGGATAGAAAAATAGAATAATATGACATTATACAAGGGAGAGGGAGTTCTAATCTAGATAAACCCTCTTCATAAGCTTAATTGGATAGTATAGCCTTAGGGGGAATAGTTGTGTGGAGAATATCTTGCCCCCATATTTATAGAGCGAAGCATTATAAGATTGGATTAAGGTGATTCAAGATAGATAGATGTATCTCTAATCCCATACCTTGATGTGGTGATTGGAAACATTGATGTAATTTTTTATGGCTATTATCTTTATAGAATATGTTTATTGTATGCAACCTAACACATTAGTTTTAGATTAGATTCCAATAATTTAACATGTGATTTGGACTCATACTTCATTGTTTACATTTCTAGTGTTGACATTCCAGTCATGTTTGTTATTAGTGACATACACTTATTTAGATTGTGAGTTCATACCGAGCATATTATATAGTTAATAGTGTTAACCAAGCATTTCAGTTACTACCAAGTCCTACTATTTCTATCAAGTCCTATGGATAAATTTCAATTTAAACTAAGCAGTTACTATAGAGTTGATGAACAATAGTGTAAACTGAGCATTTCATTGTATGCTGAGTTTACCAGTGCAAACCAAGTTGTGTAGTGTTTATCAAGTTCATAGTTGACTTGATGTAAGTCCAGTGTTAACCAAGCTACTTAGCGTTAACCAAGAGACTTAGTTTATACTGAGCTCAAGGTGACAGTGTTTACTGAGCTATACAGTAAGAATCAAGTGATTTAGTTTATATGCCAAGTTTCATAGTATTTGCTAAGTCACCAGTGTTGACCAAGTTCAAGACTACTTGGAAGTGATTAGTATGGACTGAGCTTCTATGTCTACCAAGTGCATGATGATGCCAGCATTGACAGTGGATGCCAAGTATCAGAACCTCACTACTAAGTCTATCTTCAGAGCCCAAGTTTCTACACCTTGGTTGATTTTGTAATATTTGTGTAAACTTGTATTGTCGTCGAATTTGTAATTATGTAATTGGATTGATATATATAATGTATTGTATTGTATTGTATCACATCCAAATGTATGTAAAAGAAGTAATGTAATCATTAGAGAAGAACAACAAAATGAATTACAAAAGGCTACAATAATATGAGGAGCAACAAAGATTCATCTATCACATTAAGGTGATTTGTGATGTCCCTATTTTGACATATAAATTAAATAATAAATAAGTATTATATATAAAGTAATATTAATAATAATATTAAAATAATAATATGTTATAGCTAATATTATGTTATAATCATATAATAATATCATAATATATATATCACATTATTATAGCAATATGAAAGTATGAAATGAATAAAATAATAATCTAATATAATAAATAATAATATTATGATAAAGACATATTTTAATATAAAAATGCTATATTAATAAATGTATTATAATATAATAATATTTGATATATTATTAAATAATCTTTTTAATAATATAATTATTATGAAAGGAGGTTACCCTTTTCAAAAATACACACACACAGATATGTATATATATATGTATATACATATATGTATGCATATATGTATAATATATGTATATACATAAATACATATGTGTATATATATACATATATGTATACACACACACACACACACACACACACACACACACACACACACACACACACACACACACACACACACACACACAAAGTATCAAACAATGAAAAGGATATCAAATAGAAATAATATGAAAATTATATCAATTAGAATCATATCGGAAAATGTCTTGAAAGGGGACATTACAAGTTGTATCTGAGTCTATTTTCTTGCCAGCCTATAAGGCTTAGAAAGATAAACTTGAGAAAATTCTAATTGAAGATCATTTTATAGAGATTGTTTCAAAAATAAAGATTTTGGATCACTTTTTATGTTGTGAAAAAAAAATTTAGGAACAATTGTACTGTACAAAATATTATATTCTGAATATTGAGGCAAGTCCTATGAGAAGATAAATTATTTTGTATTCTTAGGATTAGTTCTCAGCAATAAATTTGCAGGGTACTGAGCAGTTCAAAAGAGATTATATTTTGTGAATATATTACAACATTGTTATCGCTCAATAATTTGATCTTTGATGCTGGAAGACTGATGTTTGTGGTCTTTCTTGATATGGCATTCTAGAGTCTCAATTGTCTTGATGATTCACTTTGTATATCGACATTGCAAGAGAAACAATTATATTCCATTAGAGATCATGGAAAAAGTGGGTTAGGAGCAGCGATAACTCCCTCAAAGACAATGGGAAGTGATACAAGAATGGTATTCTCCTACACAATCAGCAAGGGCTATAGAAGATGTTTAGAGTTCTACACATATGGTTAGAAAAGGGATCTATTAATTCACTGGGCAACAAGAGATTCATGGAGTGGTTAATATTGTGAAAAATAAATCACAACTCAAAAAGTTTGGTCCACAATAACTATTGTCAAGTGCAAGTTTTGCTCAGCATGTGAAGGTGCTAAGTGGCAATTTTGCTCGGCACCAATAGATGTCGAGTGACAAGAGAAGGTTCTGAGCTAGCTCAAAACAAGAAGATGCCAAGTGAACTTGATGTTCAAAGAGCAACTTGGCACATGTATATGCTAAGTGAGCTCGATTTAAACTGCAAAGTTTCAACCCAAAGAAAGACCAGACCGAGTGACCATATTTACAATGCGAATGTTTCCACCATTAAAACCAAAGAGCCAAAGTATGAAACATTCAACATTAAACTTCTCAAATGCAATAAATAGAGGAAAATCAATGGATTTAAGCATTCCTTCTTTCTTTCTAGTCAACTTTGATTAAAACTATTACAAAATCTAGGAGCATTCAACTTCAACTAGAAAACCCTAAAATAACCCTAAAAACTTCAAACTAGTGAAACTTCAAACTTTTAACTTTAAACTTACAACTCTAACGGCTGCATACAACAATACCTAGAGAAATCACTGCTTCACAAGAAAAATCCAATAAGCTATGAACTTATAGAATGATAAAAAGAAGAAATACGTGCAACTGCAGGCACGAAACAAACTTCCTTCTGTCTCTACCACTTGATCGACTAATGAACTTCCTTTTCTTCTTCCTTTCTACTATGCTCTACAACTTCTGATCTTTTCAACTGGTCAAATGAGACATTCCCTTTTGTATCTTGCCAAATTTTCCCCTCTTTTCCAAATTAGAAAACTCATCTACCTGCATGAAATTTTTTGATTGTTCTGCAATCCATTAGGTGGTAGGTAGGCGTTTGGCTCTAGGGGCAAACAACTATATGCAATTAAGATTTCAACACTCCCCCTTTGTCTTGAGCCAAACAAACAAGGATCACTTCTTATCCAAATCAACTACACCAAGACACTCTCTTAGGTGTACAAAAGTTTCAATGCCTAATGGCTTAGTAAATATGTCTGCTAGCTGTTACTCAGACTTGCAAAATTCTATTTTGATCTCTCCATTTTCCACCAACTCTCCGATGAAGTGATATATGATCTCAATATGCTTGCTTCTCCCATGGAAGACTATATTCTTGGATAATGCAATTAATGAGATGTTGTCACAATAAATTTTGGTTCCATCCTCTTTCCTTTCATTCAAATATGTCAAGATCCTCCTTAACAAATAGCTTGACATTGCTGCATTTGCTACTATGTATTCAGCCTCTGCTATAGATTGAGAAAAAATAGGTTGCTTCTTAGATGCCCATGAAATTACACCCAATCCTATATGAAACATGTATCCGAAAGTGCTCTTCCTATCATCTAGACTTCCAACCCAATCACTATCTGTATAACCAACCAGCTTGAAATCATTTGCTGCAATATACAAAATTCCAAAACCCTTGGTACCATTCACATACCTTAGGATTCTCTTTCCCGCTTGTCAATGGGAATCTTTTGGTGTTTCCATAAATCTGGGAATCAAACTTACTGCATGCATTATGTCTAGTCGAGTTGCAGTCAAATACATCAAACTTTCAACCATACTCTTGTATAGTGTTGGATTCACACTTTTGCTACGATCTTCCTTGCTCAACTTTATACCTACTACTGTTGGTGTTGGGGCTGCCTTACTATTTTGAATTTTGAATCTCTCCAAGATCTGCCTTGCATACTTTTCTTGAGAGATAAAGATGCCATCATGCATTTTTTTTACTTCAATGCCTAGAAAATACTTCAAGAGACCTAGGTCTGTCATTTCAAATTCATTTTTCATGGCCTCCTTGAACTCACCAATTAGGAAATTGTCATTTCTAGTGAAGCTTAAATAATCTATATGCAAGAAAACAATCAACACGTTACCATTTTTTGCCTTGATATAAAGAGTGGGCTCAGTATCACTTTTTCTAAAGCTATTGCTCATCAAATATGAGTCAATCCTGCTGTACCATGCCCGTGGAGCTTGCTTGAGCCCATAAAGAGATCTTTTCAATCTATACACCTTATATTCTTCACCTACAACTTCATAACTAGGTGGCTACTCCACATACACTTCTTCTTTCAATACACCATTTAGGAAGATGGACTTCACATCCATTTGATATATCTTCCATTTGTGTTGGGCTTCAATTGCTATGATAGCATGCACAATTTCCATTCTTGTAATCAGGGCATATGTCTCATCATAATCTCTGCCATACTATTACTTGTACCCCTTGACCACTAAATGTACCTTATGCCTACCTTTTTTTCTTTAGCATGGCACTTGGTCTTGTATATCCATTTTATTCCAATTACTTGTTTCTTGGGAGGCAATGTAGTTAACTCCCATGTCTCATTTTTTTCAATAGCACCTATTTCCTCATCCATGGCATTACACCATTTCTCCTCATTCATAGCTTTCTCAAAATAAATTGGATCACTATGAGAAAATAATGAAAAATTTGCACTCTCATCATAATCTTCATCATACCTTTCATCTTGGTATATCTCCCTTAGACTTTTAGTCTTTCTTGGCAATAGGGAGGTGAGAGTGGGGTTTAAATTTTTAGCATTACTGCTGCTACTATTTTGCATACTAGCTCAGGGTTGTCTTGATGTGCTTGGAGTTGTTGCTTGACATGTTAAGGGCTGCTTCCCTTTTTTCCTTTGTCTGCAGTCTATGTTTGCTACTCCATCTTCTTGCTGATCACCAATGGGGTAAGTGCACCAAGTTGTGGTGCCAAAAAGATGACACCTCTTTTTCTCATTCTAGTTTTGCAAAGCATGCACGTGCTATAGTGCGTACATGCTATAGTATGTACACATTAAAGTGCATGCGCACTTTTCAAAAAAAATTTTACAAAGCGTGTATGCACTATTTAAAAGTAAATTTAAAAGGCTTTAAATAGTGCGTGCGCGCTATAGCGTGCATGCACTATAGGGCGCATGGGCTATTTAAAGATTTACATTCTACCAAGCCTAATGTTTGGCTTTGCCTTGGGGATCCAACCCAAAGCTTTGGAGTCTATAAACTGGTCTGAGACGTGTTTTTCTCCAAACATACAAAAAATGATTGATTTTTCTTGTGTGCTCTCCTTCCAGTTTCCTCATGGTTGAGCATCGATAAAATCAGGTTACATGACATTGTAGGTCTCTGTGTTGGCTACACAATCATATAATTTATTTTTTATTTGAACTATTTCAAGCCTTTCATCTATAATTTATTTTGAATGTATGTCCATTTTTTGTCAAAAACCAACATGTACTAATTGGGCTGTAGATTTTAGCTCGTTCATCGAATTTTGCAACAACTTAGTTTTTTAGAAACTAGACTACATTCTACACACTTTGAAAAAAAGAAGTTTTGATTTTAGATTAGTTTTCAATCATTTATAGGGGGAGCACATAGATATTTCACATTTTTGGGATGTGTCTGATTAAAAAATTCATTAAAAAAAAATTACACATTATAAAATTACCCAAAAAATCTGTGATAAACTGCATAGTGTTAGGTAACTTTTGACTGGAGCGATTAAAGATTTTCAAAAAAAAAGTTAAAATTTTAGGGGGGCCACACTTTGTACTATGTTATGTTTTTCTAGAATAAATAGTACCACTTTTTGTGACCCCCTTTTTTGAGGACCTAAAACTAAACCATTTTGTTAAAAAATTAGTAGTTTAGAAACTAGATTCAGAGGACTATGACTTTTATTTTTGTCATATCTTAAAATTTTGAGCATAACTATCTTCAAATTCTTGTTGAAGTCCAGAAATTGCTGATTTCAGGAAAAAGGTGTCCACTTATACCCCCCTTTTGGCACCACAACTTGGTGCACTTACCCAATGTCATCTTTTTCCTCTTCAATAGTAGGCACTTTTCTTGAAGTGCTTGAGGATTCATCTACTGAGCCATCCTATGACTGATTTTCAAGAAACTCCACATCTCTTGAAATGATGATCTTCTTGGAAATTGGATCATATAGCCTATAGGCCTTTGATTCTATGTTGTACCCTGTGAAGATGTACTTCAAACCTTTGTCATCCAACTTTTTCCTTTGTTCCTTAGGAACATGTGCACATGCTACACATTCGAACACTCTCAAGTGTTCAACTGTCCATCTTCCCCTTGACCAAGCCTCAAGAGGAATCTTATCACGAACTAATTTTGTAGGACACATATTGATCAAGTATACTACTTTTTCTATAGCTTCTCCCCAATATTCAGTTGGGAGCCCTCTTTCTTTCATCATACTTCTTGCCATTTCAACAATGGTCCTATTTTTCCTCTTAGCCACTCCATTTGGTTGTGGAGTATAACTAGCTTTAAGTTCTTTCTTGATGCCATTTTTCTTGCAAAAAGTTTACAAACATGTTGGAGGTATAATCCCCTCCCCTATCCGATCTAAGGACTTTTACATAGTGTCCACATTCTTTTTCAGCTAGGGCCTTAAATTCTACAAATTTATCAAATGCTTTAGATTTGTTTTTCAAAAAATACACCCATGTCCTATGACTAAAATCATCTGTGAATGTCATAAAATAAGTACTCCCCCCAATAGAAGTTGTTTGCATAGGACCTACCAAATTAGAATGCACCAATTCTAATAGTTCTTTGGCCCTTCTAGAATTTCCAGACTTAAAGAGAAGCCTATGTTGGTTACCCAATATGTAAGCCTCACACTTGTCATATGAATTTATAATGCTTGGCAAACCATCTAACATTCTTTTCTTGGACAACAAATTTAAACTAGCAAAGCCAAGATGTCCATACCTGAGATGCCAAAGCTTGGAGGGGTTTTCAATCATGCTTCTAAGAGTTGATTGTTGGTATACTACTATACATGCATGCTTGGGAAGTGCATCATTGACTTGTGAAGAGAAATATGTCTCTATTTTCAATGGAAACATCTGATTCTTTGTCATTTGGACTACTGCAAGTAATCTATTATTCCTATCCATTTTGAATGAGTTGTCCAACACTCATCGAATTGTGCTTCATACCTGGGGCAAAATACACATTTTGTATATCCTTCTTCTCACCTTGCTTGGTGAAAACCATAATAGATCATTTGCCCACTATGGTAATGGTTCCACTATTTTCCATCTTAATTTTAGACTTAAAAGTCTTATCAATGAAAGCAAATAAACTTTCATTACCACTTATGTGGTTGCTAGATCCACTATCTAGGTACCATACCTCAAGGGTTCCTTCTTCACCAATGTTACACATGATGAAGGCCGTGGGATTGTTTGCATTTCCTATGTTCATATCAGCCACATTAACATTTTTCTTTGACTAATCACCCTGTTTCTTCCAGCATTCACTTGCATAATGCCCATATTTATGGTAGTAGTAGCATTCAACATTACTATTATTGGAGTTATAATTCTTCTTACCTCCTCTAGAGTTGTTTTGAGAAGTTCTTGCTCCCTCTTGGTTGCTTGTTCTTCCTAAGCTTTTTGCACCAGCATTCCTCTAACCATTCCTTCCATGACCTCTGCTTCTTGACCCTCTACTAGAGTCATTTCTTCCTCTCCCCTTACCTCTTGAATTCTCTTGAGCCTTGAAAGACTACTCTTAGGAAGTAGTAGCTGACCTATTTATCCAGTGCTCATGGGTTTGAAGAGTTCCCATCAACTCATCCATGGTCTATGTGGTGAGGTCTATAGCCTCCTCTATGGTCATCACAATGTTGTCATATTTCTGAGGAAAACTCCTCAATAACTTATCTATAATTCTTTGCTCATCATATTCTTCTCTATTTTATATGAGTTGGTTTATCAAAGTGGAGATTCGTGAGTTGAACTCTGCAATAGGTTCATTATCCCTCATTTGAAGGTTCTCAAACTCTTTTTTGATTATTTGTAGTTTTACTACTTTGACCTTATCAGTCCCCTTGAAGTTTGTCTCAAGGATATCCCATGCTTCCTTTGCATAATTTGTTGTTGCAATCTTGGGAAAAATTGTCTCTTTCATAGCTACCTCAATAAGACTTAATGCTTTAGCATCCTTTCTTCTTGACTCTTTCAACTGAGTCTTTTGTTGATTTGAGAGGGCCACGTACTAAGCTAGTCCTGTCACATCATTGAACCATTTACCACAAACTACCATAAATGATTTGCAACCATTATTGTTTTCATCTTCTTTAGCCATGTATCATAATTTTTTCCATTAAAGGATAGTGGTTGTTGCCATATCTTTTCTACATCTCCTGCCATGTCAAATATCCCAAAAAAAATTACCTAACTCACTATGGATGTGGGGCCTCAAAGCTTTGATACCATGTGAAAAATAAATCACAAATCAAAATGTTTTCTCTGCAATAACTATTGTCGAGTGCTAGTTTTGCTTGGCATGTGAAGGTGCTAAGTGGCAGTTTTGCTCAGCACCAATAGATGTCAAGTGACAGGAGAAAGTGTTGAGCTAGCTTGGCACAAGAAGATGGCAAGTGAACTTGGTACTCAAAGGGCAACTCGGCACACATATATGCCGAGTGAGCTTATTTTAAACTACAAAGTTTCAACCTAGACAAAGACTACACCGAGTGACCAAATTTACAACATGAATGTTTCCATCATCAAAACTAGAGAGCCAAAGTTTGAAACATTCAACATTAAACCTCCCAAATGAAATAAATAAAGGAAGATCAATAGATTTAAGTATGCTTGCTTGCTTTCTATTCAACTTTGATTAAAAATATTACAAAATTTGGGAGCATTTGGCTTCAACCAGAAAACCCTAAAAACTTCAAACTAGTGAAACTTCAAATTTTAAACTTTAAACTTACACCTCTAATGGATGCATACAACAATGCCTGGAGCAATCAATGCTTCATAGGACAAATCCAGTAAACTATAAACTTATAGAATGACAAGAAGAAGAAACATGTACAACTACAGGCATGAAACAAACTTTCTTCTGTCTCTGCAACTTGATCTGCTGATCAACTTCCTTTTCTTCTTCCTTCTTTGCTCTGCTCTGCAACTTCTAGTCTCTTCAACTGGTTGAATGAGAGTGAGACATTCCCTTTTTTCTCTTGCCAAATTTGCCCCTCTTTTCCAAATTTGAAAACTCACCTATCCGCATTAAACTTTTTGACTGTTCTGCAATCCGTTAGGTGGTAGGTGGGCATTTGGCTCCAAGGGAAAATGACTATATGCAATTAACATTTCAACAAATCTATGCAGTGTGTATGGATCAAATGGAAGAAATTCTAAGAACACGTGAATCTACCTAAGAGATTGCTGAGTCACTGAGGAGGGTAGTTACGACTAAGACATATGGATACAAGAAAATAAAAGGATAAACTTCAGCATTTTGAACATAAACTTTGATAGTAGATCAATAGTGACAATACGAAGCACATTGACAATAAATATTTGAATGGTAGTAAGTACTTAGAACAAGTCAGGACAAGATTCAAAAGGTATGAGAAAGAAATGGCGGGAATAAGAACTGCAAAGAAAACACTATAGAAACAAATAAATAGAAGGCAATATATAACTCAACATTAAAACATTTAGTCAACAGTGGCTATGGGAAGACAATTGTGACGAACTCGGCAAATGGAATTCAGTTATTACAAGTGGTTTTGACATAAGAAATATTTCACAAACAATATAAAACACATTATATGATACAAGGAAACAATCCTCAAAAGCATGCAAAGATACTAATTGCAAGTAGAGATTAAATGCTAAGTGAAGTTGAACACCAAACCTTTTATTAACTTTTTGAGTCTGTAACACAATAAACTACTACAAAGCTGAAGTAAAGATCTGCACTTATTTGTATGCTCTCTGAAGAGAAGCTTCAAGGGAAGAATATAATGTTTCTTTAAAGCAACTCTAACCCCTATTTTCTGTAAAAGAGGTAGTAAAGGCAATGCTAAGCCAGTGAACTAGGGAATGCTCCAAAATCAAAAAAATAAAAAATCGTTCAAGCCCTGTGAAAGATTAAATCTCAACAGTCTCGTCTTCATACTCTGCAAGATGTTGATTTACCCTACCCAATTAAATACTAGATCAAACACGTACTTATACTCACTGGCAATAGAAATGGAAGCCTAGCTGCTAGACGTCTTTAACAGTGAATATAAATTGTTGGACTACATAGCAATCTAGGACACCCGGATCACACTTTAACCTGAGGAGAAATGACCCAAACACTAAGCTCCCAACACACCCAACTTAGCGCACCTTTTTAAAAGGTGAGTTTTTAGACCTTCCCAAACGTTGTTCAAAAAGGATTTGTCATGCCCAACTTAATTTGCATTCTAATTTTATAAACATGAAACTAAGCAAACCAAAAATTAAACCTGGTTGTGTGAGAAAGAGCAATCACACTATTTCAAAATATATTCATCTGTATCCATTTGCTTCTTGTGTGGGTATCATGGAAAATATAGGTATAAGGAAGTGAAGAAAAAATCACTACATATAGTTATTATAAGTGGCTTAGCTGCCGCAATGAATTGTGTCTATTCATCGAGACTAAGAACTTCCCATGGATAGGGATTTGCTTTTATACTGCATCCTTCAAATGCTTCATAGTCAAAAGTCTATGATTGATAATATTTCAATGATATCAATGTTGATCCAGTGATTGAAATGCTTGAGTAGAGTAAGCCAAAACAATGACCAATATAAAGACAGATATAAGCAACAATATTGAATAGATACATTAAAGTGAAATCATTCTTTTAATTTATTGGAAAGTGACTTAATCACTATTTACTGAGTAGTCACAAGGCATCCACATCATCCAATGAACAGAAAGGTTGCTCCTATGAACAAGGTATATATGCGCAACTTTTCAAAATTGCAGCCAATGACTCCTACTCATTCAGTTCCATTTATAAATGTAAAGTCATATTAATATCAACAATGGAAAAAGGTATATGATTAAAGGATAAAACACCTCAGTGTGGAATGAGAAAGCAAGACTCTTGCATCATCACCCTATCACATAAGGTATGGAGAAGTAAGTTATATAATTTCTAACTAAATTGTCAATATGAAATAACCACTAATGTCTTTCTTATTATTGACACATTTTTTTATTAGAATATTGAATAGTCTATCAATGATTCTAGTTATAATGGAATGAAATTGAATTTTAAGTTGATAGGTAATGATTAAAAAATTTGATATTTACTATTAAATAATGATTGAATATAATTAAGTTTTCAATCTAAGTGAGATTAGTTTTTAATTATTATCATAAATAATATTATTAAGTTAAATCAATAAGGTCATCATCTTTCAAGATAAGATAAGGCCTATGATGGAATGGGCTAGGTGACACCACTCAGAGGTACTAGGTAAGGCCTATGGTGAGATGGGCGTTGGGCTACATCATCCAAGGGTACTAGGTAAGGGCTACGGTGGAGCGAATACCCCAGGGTACATCATACAAAGGCACTATCTTGGAGATGATGATCAGAGAGAGGTAACAATAATGAGGGAGAATGGTGAGGCTCGTGATTGGGTAACAGGGCACCCTATTATAGTTTCTTCTCCTGTCTATACTTTTGATTGGCAAGTCACTAAATTGAGATCATAAATACCTTGTAACGGGATTGATATAAGAAAATTCTAAAAAGGAGAATTTATATATAAATGTGTACTAATAATATTTCGTGGTTGCAGGTTCACAATCAAGGAATTGCATAACATGTGTCTTAATCTGTCTACATTGTGTTTCCTTTGTGTCTTCATCTGTCTACATCATGTATACTTCGTGCCTTCATATGTCTCCATTGTGTATACTTTATGTCTTCATCTGTTTGCATTGTGTATGCTTCATGTCTTCATTTGTTTACATTGTATATGCTTCATACTTTTATGCCTTCATGTTTCTACTTTGTGTTTTTATTCATTAAGATGTATACCTCATAAATCTTTTAAGCCTTGGTATGAAATTATGTTTGTGCTGATGAAGGAGCTTGCGTGTGAATGATTTTCCTTGAGGACAAGCAAATTTGAGAGGGGAGGACTATGATGTCCCCATTTTGACATATAAATTAAATAATAAATAAGTATTACATATAAAATAATATTAATAATGATATTAAAATGATAATATTTTATAGATAATATTATGTTATAATCATATAATAATATCATATTATATATATTGCATTATGAAAGTATGAAATGAATAAAATAATAATCTAATATAATATATAATAATATTTGATATTTTATTAAATAATATAATTATTAATATAATACACCTTTGATACTAATTAATATAAGTAACCTTATTAATATATATTTAATATAATTATTATGAAAGGAGACAACCCTTTTGAAACACACACACACACACACACACACACACACACACACACATATTAAGTATCAAATAATGAAAAGGATATCAAATAGAAATAATATAAAATTCATACCAATTACAGCCAGATCAGAAAATGTCCTAAAAGTGGACATTACATGATTTGTACACTAAGAGGAATCTCATTCAGCAAACTAAGTTGTAGATCAGAGATCAACTACTATCAACTACTATTTTATCCTAACAGGTGGATCAGTCAAATCTGTTAACAAGGTAGACCTAACAGTCTTATGTAAATCTCTTTACCAAGTGCATACTTCATTACATGTTTGTAAATCTTTTTTCAAGGTGGAGCTAGTAGTCCTTATTGCTCCTAATAGGGTAGATCACCAGAAGTGATCATTGTAAGCCTTAACAGGCCAACTTTATACTTCAGTACTAAAGCTTGTGGGTATCATCCCCACCCCAATTTTACTTTCTATTTGGAAGGTTTCTAGGTCACTAAATCTTGTGTTGAAGTGTTGTGTATGATTTCATGTTTTTCAGTTTCTCATGCATGAAGTTAGATCAAAATTCATATAAAGGATTAATTGCTAATTAGGATAAAAGTTTTAGAAGTTAATGATTCACCCCTCCCCTCTCAGTAACTTAGATTGTCATAATATTTCCAACATCTATAGCTTGAGAAAAGAGATTTGAAGTACTTTTGAGAAGCTTTGTGAAATATATCAAATATTTTCATGCAAACCCTACTTCAACAACTTATAAGATAATTAAACCATCTAGTGAGCTTTTTTTGAATTTTCTTTTAGTTTAATAGGAGATAGATACAACACAAATATATGATGTTAATGAAAGATAGCATTTCCATTTCCTTTCAAGTCCATAGATGATTGTCATAAGGGTGCCTTCTAATAAACCCCCAATATTGTGCTTCATGTGGAAGATATAAGGGGATATGTATAGTGCAAGTATGAAACCATAGGTAATAAAAATATTTAGAGTGATTTGAAGGATATTTAAAATTTGGGTAATATCCAAAAGGATAAATTCAAACATATAGAAACCCTAAACATCATGCAAATGATGAATTTCAAGGAATTTGAGGATATTATTACAATTTTGTTGAATAGGATTCATGACTAGTTCCTTTGGTTAGGATATCAAATATTTAGGATAACAAGGGAACATATACATTTGGTGACTAGATTTGATAATGGTGTTTATAAATTCCCACTATTAAAATGTTAGTAAAGAAAGTGGTGGAAAAGATCACAGGTTCTAAGTTAGATAAGTGAGTGATGACCTCATAGACATTAGCTAGAAAGATGTAAGGTTAATTTCTAAGATTATGTGCTATAAGATATACTACAATAGTAGACAAAACTCTATATCAAAAAATATTATACATACAACTTATAAAATGGAAATTGAACACGATCATTTTATATTTGTGATATCCTAAGGCAACAACTATTATATAATGTTACAAAGATTAAGCATGATAGATCACAACTATTTAGATTTGGTTCATTGATATCTTCATATATTTTTCCATAGAACCCATTAGTGTGTCCTATGTCCCTTAATATGTTCTAAGGGGTATTTATAGGCTCTAATGGGTCCAAATTCATCCAAAATGGGTTTTAATGGATCCCAAGGAGTTGTAAGACCACTTAGGACCTATTAAAACTCCATGTCTTGTTTATATTTCCTTAAATGGCCCTTGTTTCCTTATTACTACAATATGTTAAAGGAATTGAAAATATCATAATTATTCTTTGATTTGTGTCTCACTACTTCTATATGTCATTACATGAACTATATTTTACATGTTTCATTGTTCATAAGTGCGTCCTTGTGATTTTCCACCTTGGATAATGCAAAATGATAAAATGTATTCTTTCTAGTCTCTATAATATGGCATAAAAAGATTCTTCTTCATAACTCTTATGTTCCTTTCCTCCATAGTGTTGTACTTATATAGTTCCTTTGGTGAGTGACGATATTTCATTTTGATATAATATTATGTATATTATCACACAATCATAGTAGGTCCTCAAATAACTAGTAGATATCTCTTATATTCCTTTTTCATGTGATTATTTCTCTTAAGTTTCATTTTCTTGGGTGCATGTCATAGTAGAAATGTCTCTAGTGGATGCATATATGCTCCTTTAAAACCTTTCTCATATTAAGGTTCTTGTAGCTTTAATATTTGAACATACACTTTGCTCATATTTTTACACATGCACACTATCATTGATGCTAATCAACACTCACATCCCTTATGGAGAAACAAATCTTTAAATGCTAATCCACAATTTTTTCTCTTGACCCCTTATGCATATACAAGTCCTTAAGTCTTGATCGCTCTTTTTAGACCCTAACATATGACCCTTAAATGATAGGTCCTAGATGGATTGACTAAGATGCCTTAAAAACCCTTCTAGGCTATCAATTCCATCTTTTCTACCTCTTTTCTTTGTGTGATACATAGTAAGACATAAAAATATTGTTGCACATGGTGGTTGTACATTTTTGTCTTTTTTGATTCATAGTGATACATATAAATATTGTTGGGATAAGTAAATTTTCATCTCTCTCTCTCTCTCTCTCTCTCTCTCTCTCTCTCTCTCTCTCTCTCTCTCTCTCACACACACACACACACACACACACACACACACACACACACACACACACACACACACACGGTTTCTCTCTCATCTTTGTCATGGATTTGATAAGGACTTAAGTCACTTGGGAAATGTATGTTTCCTAATATCTTTGGATTTGATAATACTATGTTTGTCTTTTCTCTACTTTACTATGAGCATGATCTTGTATGATACTCCCACTAAAGTAGGGCTTAAATGTATCATCTTAGAAACTAAGCACCAATTTTTTGTCCTTTTTTAGAATGTTTGTCCCTCCTTAGTGTCGGCCTTCTTTTCTAATCTTGCATTGCATTTAATCACATACATTATTTAATAATGACCACTTATTTCCTTATAATATCTTTACGACCTCTATAATGTCTCTAACTTATTCATCCATTTACCTAACTCAGTTTTCCTCTCTCGTTGTTGCAAGAGTCAAGATAGGATTTTGAAATAATAAATCCTCCTTTACTTGTACCTCTTTATCTTATGCAAAAATTGAGGTAGGATCTAGTCTCCATGGACCCTCCTCTATTTTGTTTCCTTCAATCAGAAAAATATGTCTTGGCATAGGCCATATCTTTGTTAATTCAATATTCAGATGCCTTTTCACTCAATTTGATCACATCTTTCTGAATTTCACCAAACCCCTTTAGACCCTAATGCTCCCCATGCCACCACCTTAAAATCAATGAGATATCATTGATTGTGATTTTCACTATATAGGTCTAGTATACTAGCAATGGTAAATATAACACATGGAATAATTATTTCATATTATTTCCCTTACATCTGAAAACTTTGAGTAAGATGGTTAATTAAATAAGACAAGAAAAATGTGACTATTAGAATTCTTGAAGTAGGAACTTGGAAGAGGAAATAAGCTTCTATTAGTATTACATCATGTATTACATTTAATGTAATATCTATCATATATAATTTCTTTTATGGATAAAATTGTGTATGATTTTTTATCATCTAGACAGAGAGAAGCAAAAATGATGATAAAATCATACACAGTTAAATCCAGAAAATAAATTATATAACTGATGTACTATGGAGATTATGTGAGTTGTAACGTTTATCTTCCATGTTTGGGGACTGAATTTGGTGGATAAGTATTTGATACCAAATTGATGAGTTCTTAAATTTTAAAAACACAAGTCAAGAGATGGGGATGTCTATAATGAAAATTTGTCTTTAGGCACCTTATTTTGTGAGATATAATTCTTCAAAAGTCTACAAAAAATAACTTTGAAGTATATAATTAAGCAGGAACAACTAAATATAAGGACTTAATCTACATGAACAAGGATAGGTTGACATATAAAGGAGTTGTTCATATGGGTACAAATATATTTTTAATATTATAGGAAAAGAGGAGAATTACAATAAATTTATTGTAATATAATTTTTGAATATAATTGATACTTGACTTCTTTTCTTAAGAGATTATTTTTTCTATAAAGAATTTTCCATATAAATCATGTAGTATGTTATGTTCTTATGTTATTGATTTATTCCTCTTTTCTACAATCTTGTGATTATCTTATACTTTATTTATTATTGTTATATGTTTACATGATGTACACTTAATAAGGATGAAATGTTAGCTTTTATGTTCTTGTTTTTTGCCCCTTGGCTACTAGCTTATGGTGATCTAGTACATCATATATTAAATATTATAAGTGCACATAATGGAGCATGGTTAAGCATGATATGGTGACTGTTTTTTAGCATCATAAAGAAATTGATCGAACCAAACATTTCACATTTAGTTAAAAGGACTCGGAGCCGTGATTCCGACTTGAGCATACCTCTTCGTCATCTATGACGATTTCATTGCATTGACAATTATAACATTCCGATTCTGATGCGCATTCAGTCCAATGGAACAGTATTTTCAGTTTGAAAACTTATATCCTGCTTTAATTATATGAGGCTTAATAGGCGTGTAATATCTTAATGATTCAATTATGTGGATAGAGGTGGGCATCTTGTAACCACCATAATCAATTTAAATTTGGGAAGATTCTTAGCCAGAGTTAGTTCAGTGATGTTGATTAAAATTAGTTAAGAAATGGATACACCCGACGTGTCTATGTGTTGTGTGTGAATATTTCATGAGAACTGTGCAATAACGCTATGATCTGAATGGTGTAAATGGCTCAAAATATGCAATGATGGATATAGACAGGGGACAACTGGAAGTAAACAAAGTTATATGACTTTAAAAGATCTTTTAAAATCAGGTAAGCACAGTTCTTATTTTTGGAAACTTGGCAAAAAAATGTGGTCATGTGCTTTGGTAGAAAGTGGTATTTCTGTGGTATAGTGATATCTGAATGTTGTGGTTGTCATATAAATATTTTGTATAAATTTTTACCATCAGGCGGATGGGGTGAATAAGTTATATTAGAATAATGTTATTGATTTTTGTACTATTCATAAATACTTAAAACATTTAAACAATTTAATTGATACATGAATATTAAAAATATAAATTATCAACAATATCAATATTAGAAATTTTGTGAAAACCAAAATTCGGGAGAATCATAGAAGATAATTATCATGAAAGTAAACATAGGTAAGATGATTTCATACAAGGGCCCACTAGGAGTTTCTTGTTGCAAGTTGGCTTACTATTAGTTTGACTAACTACCCATAAATTTGAAAAGGCTAACTTCCAATACAACTAAGTTCACTACCAGTACAAAAATGGATACAAAAATTCTTACAACTAGACTATAAGAAATAATAATTGAATAGATACCACTAAAACTATAGTTTGAAATACATAAATGATATAATTTAGTCTACTACTGATTGTATCAAATCACATGTATATCAACACATAGATTCTCCATTCTTAGATCCACATTTACTTCAAATATTAATCACTTACAAGAATACTCCAACAAATGGAAACATAACTATCTTATACTACTTCATGCCAATAACTAGTGGAACTATAAAAACTTGAAATAGATCACATCAAAGCATTCTTATGGTGATAAGGAATGAAATGTGGACAACCTCACTCAAAGAAATACACCTTGTACATATTATCATGTTGTTCCATTTGTGAAATCTTTGGTACCAATGGATAAGATCTATACCCAATAAAGTAGCTACAAGAACTAAAGCACAATGAACACTCTCCAAATAGGACTCGACCCAAATAAATGATCCATAAAATATTGCATGAAAATAACAACACATGGTTCTCACATATACTAATACTCTACACTAAATGAAGTTTAAAAAATTACATCTAAGAATCACATATGCTAACCTAAATCACAACCATAAATGACAATAACAAGGATAACACCAACCTCACATTCTAACCACTTATAAATATTGATAGAATATAAAGAAGGATGACATATGAAGAGAATACAACTTCCTTCAAGTACATTTTGAAACCTCCATTACTTTCTTGCCATATTCTTTTTTTCTTAAGTTTGCTCGTACCCTCGATTTTAATCAATTGCTTTTCTCTACATGAAATCAAATACACTGACTAGCTTTCTGCACATAGATGGATCAATCACACTACATAGAAAATGCTTGAACTCATAACCTAGTTTCTCTTGCTCATGATTACATGAATCCAGAATTGCCTAAATATCTTTATCAAGATATAGAATGGCAAAGGTTACATACATGTGATGTAATATATGTTTTTGATTGCATAATTCTGGGTTCTAGTTTTCAAAATATTGATTGAGCATGGAGGGGAGAAGGAAATAAAATTGAAATATAATACAATCCAAAAATATAAAATAAAAAGAGAGATTTATTTTGCTAAGTAAAATGTTTGGCACTACATTAATATCTAAAGGAAAAAAGTGGTGGCATGATCTTTTAAAATTGGAGAGTACATACATTATTAAGGATGACATGAAATGAAGTATGTAGAGCACATTGGAATGATAGATTTTCTAGGACTAGAAAAAAAGGTAAAATTAAACATCAAATGTGAACAAAGAGGGAAACAAAATATTTTGTTCAAGTTTTCACCATGTGGGCTGCATTTTTTTATAGAATTTTTCAAATGTGAAGGACTGGAAATTTTATGTGATATTAACAAAACATTTTTAAAGCTCATTGATGTAAAGAGAGAAGAGTTCATATAGGATTTCATTCTTTTAATAAGTGAATTATAGTGATGTAGTGCAAGGAAGGAGAATGGCCAAAGAAGTTATCCTAGCCCCCAACAAATAATCACATAGTGGAAGAATAACAATAACACAGACCTTTAGATTCAAAACAATGGTAATATAATCATGAGATTTCCATCCAACATGCCCAACTATAAGGCTTTTTGGGTTATGCCTAAATACATAAGAAAATACAACAATAGTTATGCAAGACCTCATAAGATCCAAACTCCTAGCTAGCCTAGAATCAAAATCTATTAGAGAACACCAAGAAGAATTGACACTTGTTCTCACAAGCCACCAAGCAACCTTCTTGTTTCCCAAGCCCACGTTGAGCTACTATCTCTGCTAAACTTTTCTCCTCTTAGCTACTCCATGTTGAACCCTATGCTGAATGAATCACTCTAGATATCACAAGGCCCCCTACTTATACCAAACCAAACTATAGGTTTCCCTAGAAAGATACATTAAATAAGAACTCACATTAAATAAACCCACAAGCCACAAGTCAGTTTGGTAACAAACATTAAATATATGAAATAACTAAATATGTAAGACAAGCCCCAAGTTTACAATGCATAACTATCTCATATGATAACATAAAAATACATGCACGTATGTGTAGATCCATGTGCCAACCATCTATCCAAATCCAAGAGCACATAAGTCAACTCCCTCAAACTAAAGCTCATGAGTACAATCTCTAACGTCTACCAGTAAATCAAGAACACGTTACTAAAAGCCATGAAAAAGGCTCTAACTCCAAGACAATTTTTCCAATCATTATGCACACTTAGGATAAGGTTCTCCAATATGTCTCAAACACATTCCCAACTACACAAATCATAGGTTCATAAATCCGAGCTTAATGCTCTTGTATACATGATTTTTGACCACCTTAGGCTGTTCCTACATCATATAGTCTATGGAATGTGTGCATATGATTTATACAAAGCATTATATTGATATATTTCAAGATGTATATTTATATATTTTCAAGCAATGCATATGAAAATAAAAGGTTTGAAAATAGTTTTAGAAAAGATTGAATTTGATATATTAATATTAATATGTGTTATTCATGATGATCTTACAAAAATACCCATCTATATCATCCCTTAAATGTTTTAAATTGGCATATTAGAGGCTAATTTACTTTCTTTTGTGTTTTCTTTAGAGGGTGAAATGTAAAAGAATCATTCCAGGGGTTGATGAAATTAGAGGATGGAGGAACTTCCATCATCTCTTGTTATATTCTTACTTTGATATGGTGTTCTCCATGAGAATTTTTTAAAATAAATTTGGTTTGTTTTTATTTCTAATAATGAGAAATTTGAAGAATGCATGATTTTTTAAGAATCAGTTTGGAGATACATTTAAAATTTGGTATTACACTCACTAAGGATTACTTTTTAGTAAGCTTTAGATTATATAATCAAGAACCGTACCCTTTTATGTTTACTAGAAAATGATAGAGATTAGTTGTGTCCCTTAAGGATACTTGTTGTACAATTGAACAATCAACAATTTGAGAGTTTGAGACTAAGAGATTAAGAACATAACCCAAACATAAAAACCTTTTCAAGGGTTATGATATAACTTGTTGGAGCCTTATTGGTTCAACATTTTCTACTTTAGAAGAATATTTTTTCAACATATATATTTGAATCATGTAATAAACATATTTTGTTATATCATCCTTAAGGCGGGGTCCATAAGTCATGTTGTTCTTATTTTTTTAAGGATTTATGCATTAAGGGGGGAAATGCTAGAATAATATAATTATTTGGCATAAGTATCTATTGGTCATGACATTCAATTTATTATACATTTAGTTTCTATTAGTTTTCCTACTAATATATGTTGTAGTAAGTTGTTGATAGTTGATAATGATATTTTCTTTGTATACATTACCACACTCTAAATACATTAGATATTATCCTTTTAATTATCACAAATGTCAACTACCTATAAATTAAAACATCCATATCAAATAATTCTTTTTACATATAAGTGACATGCTAGATATTATGCCTTAGTAGATCTATGTCTTTCATGCAATAGGCATCGTATAAAATATTGTCCTATAAAAAATGCATATTTGACAAGAATATTAGTATTGATGTTGATACATTTGGTTAAGTAAGTCTTATCATATTTTCATATATCTTAAGCAATGTTTCTATGTTTCTTTGGGATGTCTTTTAAGTCATTAGAGAGGTTTGAATGGTTCATGGTTTTGTTTTCTTGGTCTTCTATATTTAAGATATTTTTATGAAGTATGAGACAATGTATTTTTTGTGTCTATGTTGGCATGTTCACATATGAGAAAAGCATCTAATATATATAAATATTGTCACAACTCAAATCATTTGAGAATCTTGCATATAGGTCTCGACCCTTAATATATGAACCCTTAGATGGATAGAAATATTTCATATTTATTATGTATGCCTATTGAATTCAATGGGATAATTCTACCTTAATTTTGAATATCTTGGTGTAGACATTAACCCATTTTCTAAATAACAATGGCTCTCTAATAAATATATTTACATCTAAGAATGGATATTTAAATAAAATAATGGTATCCATATACATATTCAAGGTTTTAGTGGATAGTTTTAGTTTTCATCTAATCTACCTAATTTTCGCTTAATCTAGTCATATCACTAACATTTCTTATATCAATCAGTCATTTCAATCAATAATTTAGTGAATCAATCTATCATTATTGGTCTTCTA
Source organism: Cupressus sempervirens (assembly GCA_028749045.1). Classification (NCBI taxonomy): domain Eukaryota; kingdom Viridiplantae; phylum Streptophyta; class Pinopsida; order Cupressales; family Cupressaceae; genus Cupressus; species Cupressus sempervirens. The sequence continues at coordinate 53,839,954 of CM053784.1, read as the reverse complement.
CATGGAATGTCTTTCATGAAACTAAACATTGTCTCTAGTCTAATATAGGGTGGGACTTCTTAAAAATATGACATGATTCTTATAAAATATCTATGTTTGATGTCATCATAAAATAGTCATTATAAGCTACTAATATTCTTTACATCTTACTAACTATTCGCATTTTTTACTATTTATATAGCATTTTTTTCTATCTTTTGAGAGATTATTCATGCCTCTGTTACATAATCTCTCCTGATGAGGCATCATATTACCTTGTTTCTACCTCAATCTCATTATTGGTCCACCTTTTTTATGATTATTCTTTCAAAAAACACTATGAAATTCATATAAGAAAGATGATTTGGGCCCTAACGACAACTCCCTTGTGACTGGCACCTCCCCTCTGAGAAAACCAACAATAGATGCCCCTATTGCTCCCCCTAAATACCCCCACCATTGGTCTTGGACCCCGCACCCCATCCTCAATATACAAAAAACCTCCTCTAGTACTAAGGAAATGAAGTTTGGGGAAGGATAAATAAAAAACCTAAAATAAAGATGGAGAAGCTAAGAAGATGGTATCAAACTTGGAATTGAGGTTCAACACTCTTGAGGACTTTGTTGTCAATTTCATGCATGTGGAGACAACCACTATCCAACTATTGCTATAGAAAAAGGAGAAGAATATAGTGGAGGAGGAGGAGAATAGCTTCTAGAGACTCTACAAGTTCCTGGACGATGACTAGTTGTAGGTGCTATTGTCAAAACCTCTTCCCCCTAGAAGAGAAGGATGAATGAGGGGTTGACCTCATTCATTGATTTTTACTTTCTGTTTTTTATGTTTAAAATTACACCCTATGTGGTTGTTAATACTTTATGTTTAATGATGGTCTTTTATTAATTTAGGTTATATTATCTACTTCTTTAGAACTATTAGCTATATAGTTTTCTTGTTAGATAGAAGGACTTTGAACTATAATCACAATAGTATGTTTTTGATGTCAGATATGGGTGGTTAATACCTATTTTTTTATTTGTCCCTGAACTATTAATCAGTTCTAAGTGACACTATCACTAGTTTGGGGTGTGTCTTGCTTTGTTATTAGTCCCTGGACTATTAATCAGTTGTAAGTGACAATCTCACTAGTTTGTTTCTAGGCCAATCACCCATTTTTAACTACTTTCTAATATAAAAAGAATACTATAAAATAAATTACACATAAAATTGTTCAATCACATATGTGATGTTCTTCCAATCCAAAATGAACATTTTCATTTCCATTCAGTTCATATATTCGAATGAGTTAAATAATTATTTGATTATTGTGTATCTACTTAATATTATTGCATTATTCATTTAATTTTGTCTAAGATTCCTCTATTTTTCAACATGGATTTCTTAAAAAATATTTCACATGACTAGAGATGCTGACATGACATTCCCTTTGGCTCCACCTAAAATTCCTTCTTATTACAATGATAAAGTCTAAATGTAGGAGCCAATTAGCTCAACAAGGCACAAACCCATAATCATAATAGTCTAGTGGGGATTTGAGCTTCTATAAGAATAATAACAACAACAAGAACAAGAAGAACAAATAAGTAGCACACTAAATGGTGAACCCCTCTAATATTCATCTAATAATTAGTTAATTAATTCTATTATTCAATTAGTTCCTTACCTCAAACTTTAATCAAATAATTTTTAATTATTTATTTAAACTAATATTAATCTTATCCTTGTCAACAAAATTAAATGAATCTTATGTATTAAATTACTAATGATTCCTTTCAAAATTAAATAAATGAATATTTTATTTAATTATTACATTTGTGCAATGCTAACTAAGTCTATTGATATCTTTGCATTGGTTTATTTGAATTATGTTAAGATGCATATATCATGTATGCTTTCTTTGTTGAATGAGATAAGAATTTATGTAGTAGGTTCTTTTGAGGTTAGACGTTCTAATCTCTTATCTAATTTTCCCCTCAATTCATTTACTTCAATCTCAAGAAGATTAGAATTAGATTCTTGATTAAACATTCAAAAATTAATTTCATATTTCATATTTTTCTATTAATTTTGAGCAAACACTTTCTAGAAGTTGTTGTATGTCATTGGTATGTTTTGTGTATTTAAAGGAATTCAACATCAATGGATTCATGGGTGCACACACACTAATAAATCACTAGTTTATAATTCAATTTCTATAAGACAAGGAATTAGAATACATTACATTTTCATTCTTTGGAATAATATATTTGACTCATTCAATCATAATTATGAAATTGATAGAAACATAGGGTTGATTAAGAGAAGTTGACCAAAATAGTAATCAAGCAAGCTCATGTAAGATGTCCTTAGACATTGTAGTCCTTCCAAAGATAATTATTTGATTCAAATAATACGACTAACTATCAAAATTATATATATACATACATACATACATATATATATATATATATATATAATTTCTAAGATTCCAATTTTATAAACAATTGTATTAACTATTGAAACTGATTTAATAAAACTGCCTTTTACTTTAAATTTTCTATCACATAATTTATAACAAGTATAAACTATTATAATTGATTATTATATTCAATACAATTCATTTATTTGACGATATTATTAACAATATTTTCAATTGAAAAGTACTATGCTAGTGCTGCTATTGTTTGTAATTCTTACCTATGAACTACCTAAAACCATGCTAAATAAGCAGATAAGTTTTCAACCTGAACTCGGATCTTGAAACCTAAGAAGAAGATAAAAAATTAATTTCCATCTACAACGTGGCAATATAGAAACTCAATGATGTTAATGGGTTGAATTGTTTCACTAGAGGACAGGAAGGCAACAGTGAATAACAAATGAAAAAAACAGTTTAGATTGGTAGCTCACCCATCCTTCGTAGCATACGTTTGTTTTGATAAAATCCACAAAACCTCCACATGGGATATAGACGCTCAATTTTGCTTTTGGTAAGATGATATCATCAGAATAATCTACACTCCAACTCATACCATCAATTATGGTGGTTATTATAATATTTTTATATTAAAGTTTCATTCTCCTTTGGTTGCCCTTTCGTTGTAAAGCAATTATGAGATCTAAATATGTATATAATTATACTCAAATTTCTAATAGATGACATTTTATTCTCAAGCTACTACAATTGCGTGATTTGTACGCTTCGCCTATATTGAGTGGTCACTCTTTGTAAAACTCCTTTTTTCATTTCCGTTAACGTAGTTTTAACCAACCTAACAAAAGTTTTAGAGATTTCTCTGTTTTCAACAGATCTGAGGCTGGTTTATAAGTTGGTTGCTGACATTCAATTCAAAGAAACATTGTTTCATGTTTCACTCCAATGTAATATCTGTATTATCTCAAACCAAACATTTGACATTTAAGAAAAAGGATTCAGAGCCGTGATTCCTACGTGAGCGTAACATCGCCTCATCTATGATGATTTGATTGCATTAACAATTATTATAACATTCCAACTGTGGTGCACGCTAGTTCAATGCGATGGAACAGTATATTCAATTTCAAAGGCCCAATACCTAACGATCCAATCTTATGTGAATAAAGGTAGGCATCTTGTAACCACAATAATAATAATAAATGTGGGAAGAATCTTAGCCGGAATTAGTTCTCTTCATGTTGATTATAATTAGTTAAGAAATGAATAAACCTGACTAAGAAAGCCAAAGCATCAAAGGAAAAGAAAATTCGAACAATAGAAAAAGAAGAATCATTCTAATTTCACTGCAACAAGAGACACACCGCTACATATGGCAGCCTATTGAAAGGCCATTTTTCAACATCATGGTTAAAAAATGATGAAATATGTTTATGATATAATCTATTTATTTGTTTGAGCTGGAAACAGATTTGTCACTGTAAAAATTGTCAAATAGAGTGTATGTTGCAAATTGTTCACACCAGTTGGATAGGCGCTTGGTATGTGGCCTTCCTCTGCATTTAGAGGGGTAGTTCTCTCGTATGATATAATTTTAAAAGATTTTCAAATAAAAAATCTAAAATTTTAAAGAATGAGAGAAAGTCATTTACGTCAAATGCACCACACGACCTCGCAACTTTCTTGAGTCAACATAGAATGATAACAAAGGCAATCAAGAACTATGCTTAAAAATGACCATTATTACCATGCTAATTTATGATTCATAAACATTCGCACAATACCGTGAGAATGCTCACTACAAAAGAATTAGTAGTTTATACTGCAACAATCTTGATTTTAGAACAAGAAACCAAAAGCATATCTCATTTCATTTTCTTACACCAAGAATATAATAGAGATTTTCAATTTAAGAGACAAAAGTTGTACATACTTTCCAAAATTTGTCTCCTGATCAAAATTTCAGCATAGTGTTTCCTTATTCTAAAGTCCAAAAAGTCTCCCCTTTACAAAGCCAAAAAGAGCCCTTATATAGACACAGAGGTTAATAATTACCTCTTCATGGTCAATAATCACCTCCAAAATACGTAATTTTGGAGAGGTTAATTAACCTCAATAAAATTAATCTATGCAAGGAAAACTTTCAAAACCAAAACTTTAGCTAGAATTTTTAAGTATGTATACATATCCAATCACTGGTCTTCTAGCTATGAACTCTATCTATCTAGACATGATTGACTTATCTCGGAAAACCCTATAAGCCTCAAGGATGATCATCATTGAATTATAATTTGGAATGAACACATTCATCATCCTGAGTTTGGCTATGAAGTATATATCCTATATTTCTTCCGACTATTGTTGATAGGCTAAAATGTTGCAATCTTCTAGAGTGACTATGACCAGACTGAGCTTCATCATAGTTTTGGCATCTGATACTCAATTCTCTATTTCTGAATGAATTTGGATACTGAAAGAATCAAGAAGAAATTGAAAATCAATATGTTGAAGATCACATACTACCGCCCCACCTGTGATAGTAGAGATTAATTCATCCATAACTTTCATTTCTAGCCGCTCCCAAGAAGCTATTAGTTTTTCAAACTCAATGATCCCTTTCTTATATTTATCATTTTCCAATTAACACTTTTACTCTAGATACGTGTTTGATTCTCACTTGGATCAACAATAATTTTCTCGACAACTAGAGTGCTTGTGTCTAACTTGGCCATTTCTTGTAATTCATTAGCTACTTTTTGTTAGGTGACTTTCTGTTCTCTGCTACTTTCTAGCTCTTTAAAAATTTCATGTATCTGTTTGATGGCTTTTCCATATATTTCTTTCACTCCAATTATGAGTTTTGAAGCATCTTCTATCATTCTGCTTATCCAAGCTTCGATCATAATACTATTTGACTTTTTTTTGTTTACTCTTTCAACAACATCATGATCAAGAATGCCATCAGGACCTGCTAAGGCTAGTGAAGTAACTACTGTCTTCACATTAGAGGAATTGCTAATCAAATTGATGTAAGACACTAGAATTTAAACTTTCTCTTTGAGTTGCTCCTTGGTTCTTTTCTCCTTCTTTGCTCTTTGTAACATTTGGGCAGGGGTCACTTCAAAATTTTGAAAGTCTCTTTTTGTAGTAGATGGACCAAAATCAACCTTATCGAGAATGAAATCTGACTTGGATGCTTCATCAACATTCTTTTCAATTATGGGCTTGGCTATTTCTATGCATAGATTGCCTGAAGTTTTATCAATGGCTAACTTGGACATCACTTTAGTCTTTTTCACTTGAGGAGGCTTCTGAAGGAAACTAGAGAACACATCAAATGGAGGCAAGATCATTTGAACAACTTTCTTGTTCTGAAGAAGAATGGTCTAGAACCATGAATGTGTAGTATCTGAAACTTGCATGTCACCTATTATATTTTCAGCAATCGTCATTAAATCTTTTGAATTAGATAATTGATTATCCAACTGCGTGATGTCTATTAACAATATTTGAAGAGGAGAGAGGCTCAAAATAGGAATTACTACATCATGAGAGGATGTAACAAGGATGTGTGGTTCAATAGCTTGAAGAATTCTTTGATCATTCTCATTAGATTCATTTCTTTCCTGATTCATTCTAGTAAGTTTACCTTTCATTTTTTGCCTTCTTCTTTTTATAGTAAACTTAGCCAACTAATTTAGATCTTCATTTGGATCTAGAACACTTGTATCTAATTGTTGTATTTTCTCACTAGAAGTTTCCTTTAATGCCATTTGAGATGATTCTCCTTGATCACCTCTTTTCTCTCTACTTTGGAATTTAGTAGTCACTTTTCTGCTCTGAATTTACTGACCCAATCTCTTTTTCTTTTAAGGACATAGATAGTTCTTTCTTTCAGGCTTTTTAACTCTTAAACTAACCAATAAATAGGAGGAAGATCTAGTAATTTTATTTTCTCATAATAGAAGAGATTGACCAAGGAGCCTTCATCATCATCTATAGCTGTCACATCAATATCCACCTTGAAGTCTATTGCCTGCCTTATTGTAAGTCACATCCAATCTCTCTTCCTAACTTCAAAATCATTTTCACAATCCTCCCAAAAGTCCTCTAGAGATGAAAAGTGACAGAAGCTGGGATTTAGCTTTAACTCATTAACTGCATAGCATTTACTATCATAAGGGAAACACATAGTATAAGGATGCAAATTTGTTGTGGCAATTGATCTCTCTATATTCTTCATATCTGATGTAGTGTCATAGCTATAATATTTGATGCCGCTAGGAAAAGGTATTTAATCTATCCTCTTGTTCTTACAAAGTTTGTTGATTTGACTAATTTTCCTACACATTTCAATCAGGAGTAATTTATCATCAACGAATCTAGGTAGCATTAGGGGACACCCATCATAGTAGCTAACTTGATATAAGTGAACTTCGGGAACTGTATGAAGACATTTTCATATTTTTGTACTTTCATCACTACTTCTAGTGAAATTTTGACTCCCATGTTTCCTTGAATTTCTCTTATAGTTAGCATTGTGAATGCATCATTCACTCTTCTAAAATGGTGTAAGCTATTTTCATACTATAACTGAGGAAGAGGATTGTAAATAATAGCCGTATCATCATATATACCTTGCCAGGTAAGCCCTAACCAAATTTTGATACATGCAATAGCATAGAAAAGTTATGAAGTCATGTAGGAGCAATCATTTTCCTAAAGTTCCATGAGTTGTCTATGCAGTGAGTCACTGATAATTTCAGCCAAATCAATGTGTTGCTTCCCTTTGTAGACAATGTTAATAAACAGAAACATCCAACCTTCAAAGTCATGTGAATCTTGAAGTCCTATTATCCTACTTAATAGAGGTACCATGTTTGCTACATCTTCCTTTAAGAATGATCTATGGATGGGCTTGGCTAGTTGAGATTTCCCTTTCCTTGGTTGCAAGAACCATGACCTAGCAATAGTGTTTAAACACTAGGTTTGATTCACCATATAGTACCCCTTAGCAGTTCTTAGATTGACATTGGTGTATTGCACTTTGGTAGGTATTCAGAAGGAAATGGCAATAGAAATAGGATCTAGGCAGATAATCACTTTATTATGTAAATCAGTTTCTGGATTAGATTGTGTGGAGATTTTTACCATCAACGTTTCGAATCACACTATGTGATCCATCATCAGGATGAGAGAGAAGGAGATGTCACATAAAGTAAGCGACATCTCCTGCTCTCTCATCCTGATGATGGATCATGTAGTGTGATTCGAAACGTTGATGGTAAAAATCTCCACACAATCTAATCCAGAAACTGATTTACATAATTATGATGGATTGTGGAAATATGTTCGCATTAATCACTTTATTATTTGATGAAATGACTTCCTTGGTATTTAGACGATAAGCTTTCATGCATTCCAATACTAGATCGGGGCACTTTGATGAAAATGGGATGCCCTCTTGCTTGAGCTAGGCCACTTTCTAATATCTTTCTAGTTAAAGGGGTCCTCTCCTTGCTCTCAAGAGATGACCAAAAATCTTGAAGGCAAACAATTCCTAAAATGGTATCACCAATGTCTGGAAGTGTACTTTTTTAAATAGGAGCATAATCTGGCCTTTGATATTTGTATTTCACAGTTCGATTATTCATCTTTTTCTCAATTACACCAAATGTCTTCAACCTTGCACTACCTCTTTATTTCTAGCATCAAAGTGATAAACTAGATGTTATATGAAAAAGATCTATCAATATTATTCACTATGCATTTGACTAAGGATCACCATGTTTTGTAGCTCGTATTAGGCCTTCACAAGGATATTGTTGATGATCATTTACTCACACCTGCAAATTATAATGAATTGAATATTTTTGTGTGATTCTTCTAATGTCACCTTGGTATATCTCTTACCTTTATTGTTTAATGATGTGATATTATTGCCTTGTGATTATTTTGCCATGTCTAGCATATCATTTTCTTAAGGATCTGGATAACATACATGACACCCTAGTCTATATGTATGTTGTCAGTTGCAAAAGAAGATAAGGATGATAATCTCAATTTGGATGACTTAATGTTTGGAGATAAACTTAGTGAAGCTTCTAGAGCTACAAGCTAGGAGGAAGACATAAGCATTTCATTTTATTAAGCATTTCACATGCCTTGCTATCCTTTTTATATTCTCACCAATTCATTGAGTTTGGCATGGCATGATTTTGAGTCCATTTGAAACCCATTCCAAGAAGAGATTGTGAATAGAGCTGATTCTTAGTGATATTGCACAATTTTCTCCCACTTGATCAAGACCGCAGGTGCATACTGAAACTCGATGCATTATATGACTTCACCATAAGCTTGTCAATCATTTTGTTAAGCATTTTACATGCTTTGTCCATGGTCACCACCTTTCTATTGAGGTATTACATCAAATGATCTATGACTGTGGTTGTAACTCCACCATTCTAGATGCCGCAGATTGAGAGTAGAGATATTCAAATTTTCAAACATTAGGTAGCATTGTGGGTTGGCAATGAGGAAATCAAGGAATTCCTTATCCACATGGATTGTTCACATTCATGGCATGAGACTATGTAATACACTGTAGGTTCATTTTTTTTGACTACTCATGTGAAGATGTCCCTTCCATGCGCAGGCATGAAGGAGAGAATAGTGCATCTATGTTGACGCATATACAATCTTGATGTTTTAGATTAATCCCAAGCTAATGAAGGCAATTCTAGTAGAAAATATTTTCAGAGCATTTGGTCAAACAATTGTTGTGTTTCCATGCATGAAGTTTGCACCCTCATTGTAATCATATATATGGCCAATTTGCAAGTTGTCATAAATAGAGGCTCCCCATACTTAGTCTTCATCTGGTCACCAATATTTCCATTATGTTGAAATAATAAATCTGATCAACAATGCATTGAACCCCCTAATTTCCTCATAGCTGCATGTGGAGAAGACTCAAAATCATAAGAAGAGAATTGCAAACCATGGTGGAGCACTTGGGTAAGGATACTATTCTTTGACATGTATTTCATAGTTCACAATCTCCATCACATCTATATGGAAGCATCTCCTTACACCTGAACTTTATTTCATGTGATGTCTTCTTCTTAGAGACATTCATATTTATCACCCTTGTTCATGCGACATGTCTTTCATATTGAGGAGTGTACGAGATATCCTCTAAAACTTCAGACTTTCTACTCCCAGTGCTAAGACTTTTATGCCAGACATATTACATGCTTAAAATATGAGTTACTACTTCCACATTTGAACACCCTTCAACTTTGGAAACCGGAACACAAATTTTCATTGCCTCTACCTTTCATTCCCTTCACTTTATCATTTGAAAGGTTAATAACTGCCTCAAAAATGTGTATTTTGGACTTGAATATTAACCTCTTTTTAAGAGGTTAATGGTTAATGATTCATTTCAAAATATGTGTTTTGACCCATGAACGTTAACCTCTCAATTAGGCTCTTCCAAAATATGTAATTTGAAACTTATCCTTAACCTTTTGAGAGGTTAATGGTTAATGATAAAATTGAAAATACATATTTTTGGGTCTCTCCATTAACCTATGATAACTTTGGGCTTAGAAGCTGGATTTTGAAAATTTAAAGTGTTGAGTAGAGATGGGAATGAGCTGGAGTTATTGTAGGGAAAAAATTCTCAAAAAATCAGAGATGAAATAACCATTTCAATGGTTAAAATGAGGCATATTTCAAAAATAACCATAGGATTAACAAAATCAAAATTGAGATAGTTTTGATAACCAGGTAACAACTGGCTCTATTTGGGGACAAGGACTGACAATGACGAAGCTCGAATCTAGAATGACTAAAATAGTGCCTTATCCATTGAGTTGTAGAGTAAAGTCACTTGAGGGAGCACTTTGGAAAAGAATAAACAAACACCAAAAATGAGACAACAGAAACAAAAACCCAAAGCAAGAAAAACTAATAGGAGCACACCAAAAATGGGACAACTTATATACAAAGAGGTGTCACACTACACCTTCTACTGATGATAAATTTTCAAGTGTTTCCCATTGTAAGGTAAGAGAAACTAGGTACCACTTAGGTATGACAAAATAAAGGAATTCTTTCCACATACCTCTTTAATCTGGAAAGGACCTCTTCATAAGGAGTCAAATTTTCAATGTAAACCCTTTGACTCTTTGGGCTAATCCCAGAGCAAGACAAGATCACCTTCCTGGAACACTCTCTGTTTAGATTTTTTACCAAATAACCTCTTTACATGGGATTGATGTTCCTATATTCTATCTAGAACCACATCTCTCTCTTCTTCTAGCTTGGTCAAATATAATATTCATTTTTCAAGAGCATCTCTGAATTCATAATTTTCAATAGCATCTTGTAGCTTCAAAACAAATAATTTTAGAGGAAGAGAAAAAATGGTTCAGTACCATATAGGATCTCAAAGGAAGATAATCCTGTTGCTCTCTTCTTTGTGGTACAATCTACCCATAATGCATCATACAAGTGTTTGTGCCAAGACCTCTGATTAACATCTATTAATTTCTACACAATGGACATAATATTTTTATTGCTAGATTATGCTTGGCTATTTATTTGTGCAAAATGAGTTGAAGAATGAGAAAGAATGATCCCATATTGATAGCAAAAGGCTGATATCTCCTAGGAGGAGAAGTTTGTAGCATTATCAATAACAATCTTGTTAGGAACACCAAACCTAACCAACATATTTTGCTTGATGAAACTGCACAACACTTCTGAAGTTGTTTGTTTGACTAGGATGGCCTCTATCCACTTGGTAAAATAATTAGTTGCCATTAAAATGTGAGCATGTCTGGCAGTGGATGAAGGATGGATAGGACTGATGAAGTCCAAACCCCATTGTTGAAAGGGTTCTTCGATCACTTCTAGCTTCAAGGGCAGTGCTACTATTTGGACTCTTCCTTTTAAATATTAACAAGAGTCACGCTTCTTGAACCATTCTTTTGCATATTTGAACATCCCCAGCTAGTAAAAATAGTTTCTTAGAATTTTATAAGTTGTTACCAATGCTGAGTAATGACCTCCACATGCTTCATTATGAAACAATTGAAGCAACTCCTTTCTTTATTTTGAATCTACACTTCTCAAGAAAGTACCATCTATTCTCTTCTTTTACAAAGTGTCAACCCAGATAACATACTTCACAGATTTCAATTTTAAGGTCCTCTTCTCTTTGGGTGACAGATGAGTTGGGCATTCTCCATAAATCAGAAAATAGGCTATATTGGAAAACCAATCATCGATATTAGTAATGAATAAGACTAATGGAATTTTTTTTTCTATCTCTCCTTCATTTGAGGAAGATTCTTCCAAGATAGCTTTACACAAACCTTTTCCTCTAACAAGCTTTGTAGGTTTGATATCGAGATCATATTCTTGTACTTTAGCTATCTAGGAGGCCCTTTTGTTCACACTGATCTCTTGTTGTGTTAGAATAGTCTTCACTACTGAATTAAGAACAAATACCTTGGAGTGAGAGTTTAGGATGTAAAACCTGAATTGTTTCATTGCTCTGACTAGAGCATATGCATTCCTCTCGATTAAAGAATATTTTAATTCATGTTTCTTAAGAGGGATACTCATGAATGCTATTGGGGCCTTAGTATTGTCTTTGCCAAGTTGGGTAAGTATAGAAGATAAAGTGTTCTCAGATGCATAGCAATGCAAATGAAAATCTTTAGAAAAATCTAGATAAGAAAGGGTAAGAGCACTAGAAATTGTAGCCTTGATTTGTTCAAAAGAATCCTTATCTTCTTTTTTCCATTTAAAAGTTGTATTCCCTTTCATCATATCTATAATTGACTTTGTGATCTTAGAGAAGTCTGGTACAAACCTTCTTATGAAGTTTATTTGCCCAAAGAAAGACCTGACCCCTATTTTACTCATGGGAAGTGATAATTGTTGGATACCATTCACCCTTTTAGGGTCTATTTGAATACCCTCGTTGGAAACTAAGTGTCCAAGTAGTTTTCCTTTTGTCACTCCAAATATAGACTTCTTAGGACTCAACAAGATGCCATGGGTTTGCCATCAATGCAGGATAGATTCTAGATGATGTACATGATCTCTTCTATGTTAGGAAAATACTATAAGATCATCAAGGTACATGGCAATGATGTTGTTCTTGAGATCTACAAATAAGTGACCCATTTCCCGTTGAAAGGTAGCTTTGACATTTATCAAACCAAAAGGCATACAACTGTAGGCAAACATACCCCATGGAGTAGTAAAATTTGTTCTATGTTGATCTTCTAGTGCAACACTGATATAATTATAACCAGAGAAACCATCTAGCATTGACATGAGCTTAGAACCAAATACCAACTGCGAAATGTGATCCATGACAGGGAGCCCATAATTATCCTTGAGTGATGCCTAATTCACATTTCGGAAATCAACACATATTCTTATCTCACCATTCTTCTTACAGACTGGGATGATATTGGCTACCCATGTTGAATGGTGGATAGGATAGATAATTCTTGCTTTAAGCATTTTATCAACTTCATTGAATATAGCATCAACTACCTTGGGATTGAATTGTCTCTATTTTTTCCAAAAGGGAGTTGAACAAGGTTTCAAAGGAATCTAATTTTTAAATTTTTCATTCATGAATTCCTTCAAATCTTCATAACCTCATGCAAAAACATCTTGGTAAGCCTTTAGCAAATTCATGAATTCTTCTTTCTCTTCTGATGAAAAATTTCTCCCTATTAGGAGCATCTTGGGAATTTCTTCAAAACCAATGTTTATCTTCTCATAAACCAAAGAATTAGAATATTTAGTATCTTTGACTTTCTCTTTCCTTTTATCTTCTTTATCAAAAAGACTCTCAAGAGTGACTAATCCTCTAGGAATAACATTGCTTTGTAATTGAATAATCTTAGGATTATCCATTGGTGTTCCATCACAATATTGTGATCCTTCAAAATTTAAATCTGAAAATGGAGGTCTTCCCTCAAGAAATACAATGATTTTCCCATCATAATCAAAAACTTTCCAGTGTTGATCATTATCTGGCATACTAGGTCTATGAATCATCTCTGCTGTATAGACATCTCTATTGAACTCAGGATGAGGAATCATGAGAGAGGCAGAGACTGTGAGACAATCAGCTTTAGAATTTTGTTCATCAGGGATAACAGATAAAGAAAAAGCATCAAAATTCTTGATCTCATCCCACACTCTATTTCTATATGCCTTTAGTCTTGCATTCTTTGTTTGATATTGCCTCCACACCTAGTTAACAACTAATTCTACATCTCCTAATACTTTAAGTTGTTTGATCCCTTTTTCTCTTGCATACTCAAGGCCTAGTAGAATAGCTTCATATTCTATAGTATTATTAGTGGATTCAAAAACCAACTTATAAGCCTTTGGGAACTTCTCTCCTTTTGGTGATATCAACACTATCCCGACACCTGAACTAGAAGAAGAAAAACTTCCATCAAACTATATTGACCACAATTCATTGCTTATATCAGGTATAAGAGGTTTAGTTACATCTTCTTTACGAGATGTCATCATATATGTTCCATGTCTGGTATCAACATACAATATTTCAGCCATTGGATCATCCAATTTCAAGATTGCATATTTAGCTTTAGGTTTAGGGTTGAGTTAAACTTTTTTATCTCCAATTGGGATAAGGGCATGAGACATGTCCATCTTGATTTCACCACCGAGATCTTTACAAAAGCTTCTACTCAATAGCATCCCATAACTAGCTGGGATATTAGCGACCAAGATATTCAATTTTAACTTCTTGGGATGTGCTGCAAGGGCTACTTGAGCATCTTTTAAATAGCCAACCAGAAAAACTTGTTTCACCTCCATAGAATACACCTTTCCTGATGGTTTTTTTAGAGAGAGTCCTAGGGCATGGGCCACCTTTGAAGGCATAACATTATTAGATGCACCAGAATCAATGATACAATTGCTTAACTTGCATCTAGCTATATAGAGGGAAAAATAGAAGGGATCAGATTTATTTGAAAAAGAAGGTGGAACAAATGATTCTTTCTCAATAATGAGCCCTTGCAAATTATCTTCCTCTTCCAAAGAAACTCCTGACATATGATTGATAGTGATCTTAGGTGAACCTTTTCCTTTACCAACACATTGAATCAACCTTTCTAATTGATGTGGGTTGGCTTTTAGGTAGTTAAATTGAGAAATTTTTACTTTGGTCTTCTTACGATGATCAATAAAATCAAAAGAGTCTTAAAAAATGGGACAAGTTTTACCTTTATCTATCTCCTCGGCTTGTGAAGGCTCTTTTCGAGTATGTTTACGAGATAGATTTCTCTTAAAAATCTCATCAGAAGCCTTCTCCTTTTCTTTTTTACTCTACTTCTCTTCTAATATTTGTCTCCAATTTCATGTAGCCACATTGCAAGAATGATTGTTAATATCTTCAACTTTCTCATCATCAGATTCATACTCTAGAAAGTTTATGGAAGAGGTCCCAACAGTAGGTTCTGTTATGTCTTCAAGAGCCACACATTCTTCTATTTTCTCCATTGTCAAATGTATTTGCATGAATCTAGCCATCTTTGGATAGCTTGCACCATCATGATCTATCATTAGGTGAAAACCACACATAGTAGTCTATTAACTGGATGATGTGGGATGCTCGATGGCTAATCTTGGTGTAGGCTGGGGTAGCCATTTAGATTGTTTATTTTTTTGATATGGCATATAATTCCTCCTTGGAATATCTTGATAAAGAGGTGGAGGATTGTGGGGCAACTGCTTCTTAATTTGTAACACATCAATAGCCAATTTCTGAAATAAAAGATCAGTGGTAGTGGTAGGAGCTTGTTGACCTTTCCCTTCTTGTAGATCATGACTCCATTTTCCTGAACTAAGAAAGTCATCTTCCACCTCAATAGCCAAAGTTTGTACAACCTCTAGATTAGGAGGTCTCACCCTTTGTATTTGAAAGCTTACATCAGAATGTTGACCACTGATGAAGAAAGTCATTTGATTTTCTTCAATGGGTCTTTTGTTGATAGGAATTCAATTTACCGTCTGATTAAAATGAGCAATGAATTCTTGCATTTGCTTATAAATTTCCTTTTTCATTTGAGTCAATTGGGAAAGAAATAAATCTTCATCTTCAACAATTTTAAATCTCCTCTCAAAAGCTTGAATCAAGGTTTCCCATGAAGTCACTAATCCAGCTAGCAACTAACCAAACCATTCAGCTATGGCTTCTATGAGTGTTTCAACAAAAAGATGGACAGAAACATCTTCATGTTGAATTGTAAGAACCCTGCTTGCTATAAAAAATGCATTGATGTATTGATTAATGGTAACTTTTGTATCCCCAGAAAACTTAGGAAGAATTTTTCAGGGGCCAATGGGCATGTTATGTAATTGGTTCCCTAAAGCTAAAGGAGTGATAGAAGCTCCCCATGTGACCAGTGGTTGTAGTGCTTGTTGTGCCATAGTTGGGAGAATGATATTCAAAGGCTACAAATTAATAGCTAGAGGTACAAGAATACCTGGCAGGATCAAAGCTTGAAAGGCTATAGGAGAAACAATAGCCTTGGGTGGTGAAGATGACCTACTAATAGACTTAATCTTCTTCTTCTTCTTAGGAGTAACTGGCTTGAAATCTAACTTCTAGAGGGCTTCAAAATCCTCATCTAGTACACCCTTTTGTCTATCTACTCGGGTGTATGGTTTGTCAACCAGCTTAGTGGTTATTATTTATTTTCCTTTGGATGTGACCAAGATTCTACCTATTTCTTTTCTAGATAACTACTATTCTTTCAATGACTATGACATCTTGACCAATAGGAGCTCTTTGCAAGATTTCCCCAAACTCTTCTTCTTCTTCAAGAACTCGATTTACTTGATGGTATTGCTATGCATTTCGTCTACACCTCCAGGCTAGGGTGTTCAAGTATGAAATAATATCCTCTTGGGTATCCTAGAAGCCAAGATTTGGTTGGAGAATAGGAAAAATGTTCTCATGTGGTAGCACCATTGTGCTTCATTACAGGTGGCTATCAATCATTTCTCGTTCAGTCTCCCTAGCGGAGTTGCCAAAAATTTGTTCGTAAATAGGTTTGTCACTGTAAAAATTGCCCAATGAAGTGTATGTGGAAAATTGTTCACAACAATTAGATAAGCCATTGGTATGTGGCCTTCCTCTGCATTTAGAGGGGCAACTCCCTCATATGATATAATTTTAAAAGATTTTCAAATAAAGAATCTAAAATTTTAAAGATTGAGAGAAAGTCAATCAAAACGAATGCACCACATGACCTTGCAACATTCTTGAGTCAACATAGAATGATAATAAAGGCAATCAAGAACTACACTTGAAAATGTCCATTATTACCATGTTGATTCATGATTCATAAAAATTTTCACAATACCATGAGAATGCTCACTACAAAAGAATCAGTAGTTTATACTGCAACAATCTTGATTTTAGAACAAGAAACCAAAAATGTATCTCATTTCATTTCCTTGCACCAAGAATGTAATAGAGATTTTCAATTTTAGAGACAAAATTTGTACATACTTTCCAAAATTTGTCTCCTAATCAAGATTTCAACATAGTGTTCCCTTATTCTAAAGTCCAAAAAATTTCCCCTTTGACAAGCCAAAAAGAGCCCTTATATAGACACAGAGGTTAATAACTACCTCTTCGTGGTTAATAACCACCTCCAAAATACATAATTTTGGAGAAGTTAATTAACCTCAATAAAATTAACCTATACAAGAAAAGCTTTAAAAAATAAAAGTTTAGCTAGAATTTCTAAGGATCTATACATATCCAATCACTGGTGTTCTAGCTATGAACTCTATCTATCTGGACATGACTGACTTATCCCGAAAAGCCCTATAAGCCTCAAGGATTATCATCATTGAATTATAATTTGGAATGAACACGTTCTCCATCTTGAGTTTGGTTGTGAAGTATTTATCCTGGATCTCTTCTGACTCTTGTCGATAGGCTGAAATGTTGCAATCTTCTAGAGTGACTATGACTAGATTGAGCTTCATCATAGTTTCGGCATCTGATACTCAATTCTCTATTTCTGAATGAATATGGATACTGAAAGAATCAAGAAGAAATTGGCAATCAATATGTTGAAGATCACATACTGCCGCCCCACCTGTGATAGTAGAGACTAATTCATCGGTAACTTTTGTTTTCAGCTACTCCCAAGAAGCTATTAGTTTTTCAAACTTAGTGATCCCTTTGTTGATATGTATATTTTCCAATTAACACTTTTACTCTAGATACATGTCTGATTCTCACTTGGATCAACAATAATTTTCTCAAGAAGGGTATGTGCAGGATCATGGTGTGCCAAAAAGTGGCGATCTGAAAAATATGTAGTTCTAAAATATCTCACACCATTTTAAAATCTATTCCAACTTTTTTCCCACCCACCCTGATACTAAATGAAAATAATTTATATCTTTATAAGGTCTACTATATCTTTTGATACCAACTCTATATGGTCAACTTTATAAACATCCTTAAAATGTGTTTTTGGCCTATTTTTATGTGATTTTTACTTCAAACATGTAGCTGACGACTTTTTTTTCACCAAAATTTAATGAAATGAAAAGGGTTTCTTAAGAATGTTCTTATCTTCCCATAAAATTAAGGTTGTCAAATTATGAGTTTAGTATGTAATTATTATTTATTTTCTAATGGAGTTATGTATAAAGTGCTGACCGAAACACTACTTGAAAAGCAACTATAACTTTCAAATGGTACAACATTTTTTGAATCCAAAAGATGAATCACATTCTATGTTTCTTCTACTATAAGGGAAAAAAATGAAAAATTAAATTTTGCAGAGTTTTGAATTAGTCAAGGTGGCCAAAGATGGGAGGATTTTATTTCCAAAAATACTAAAGCCAAAAATTAACTATTAATTATTTATTTAGAGTAAAAATACCCAAAAATATGTGTCACATCTAGGAATGAGTCTACTACTTATATCTAGAATATTATTTAAAAATATTATAATTTGATTTTGATTAAGGTGGTCAGACATACATCTACTTCTTATTTTTGTTCTAATTTTTTTGTAATATTGCATTAACATTCAAAATTTTGACCAATCAATTTATATTTTTTTGAGATAAGTAATAGTAGTTTGGAAACTAGATTCAATTTTCTAGAAATTCTTTTCTCTAAACTGTTTGATATAAAGTTAATAACAAGTAGAAAATTGCACATCAAGTTGATATAACCCTGATTTTCTAATTTTTTATTGCCACTTAAAAGCATAGTTTGGTTGACCATGATCATGCACATACCAAGAACTAGAGTGCTTGTGTCTAACTTAGACATTTCTTGTAATTCATTAGCTACTTTTTGTCAGGTGACTTTCTTTTCTTTGCTACTTTCTAGCTCTTTAGAAATTTCTTGTATCTCTTCGATGAATTTTCCATATATTTCCTTCACTTTAGTTATGAGTTTTGAAGCATCTTCTATCATTATACTTATCCAAGCTTTGATCATCATAATATGTGACTTTTTTTTGTTTACTCTTTCAACAAAAACATGACCAAGAATGCCATCAAGACTTGCTAAGGCTAGTGATGTAACTATTGTCTTCATATTAGAGGAATTGCTAATCGAATTGATGTAAGACACTAGCATCTGAACTTGATCTTTGAATTGCTCCTTGGTTCTTTTCTCCTTTTTGACTCTTTGTAACATTTGGTCAGTTGTCACTTCAAAATTTTGAAAGTCTCTTTTTGTAGTAGATGGACCAAGATTAACCTTATCCAAATCAAAATTTGACTTGGATGCTTCATCAACATTCTTTTCAATTATGGGCTTGGCTATTTCTATGCATAGATTGCTTAAAGTTTTATCAATGGCTAACTTGGACATTACTTTAGTATTTTTCACTTTAGGAGGCTTCTAAAGGAAACTAGAGATCACATCAAATGGAGGTAGGATCATTTGAACAAATTTCTTCTTCTTCTTAAGAGTAGTCTAGAACCATGAATTCATAGTATCTGAAACTTGCATGTCACCTGTTATGTTTTCAACAATCATCATTAAATCTTCTAAATTAGATAATTGATTATCCAACTGCATGATGTCTATTAATGATATCTCAAGAGGAGAGAGGCTTGAATGAGGAATTACTACATCATGAGAGGATGTAACGGGGATGTGTGGTTCAATAGCTTGAGGAATTCTTTGATCCTTCTCATTAGATTCATTTCCTTCTTGATTCACTCTAATAAGTTCACCTTTCATTTTTGTCCTTCTTCTTTTGATTGTAAACTTAGCTGGCTAATTTAAATCTTCATCTGGATCTAGAACACTTGTATCTAATTGTTGTATTTTCTCACCAAAAGTTGCTTTTAATGCCATTCGAGATGATTCTTCTTGATCACCTCTTCTCTCTCTACTTTGGAATTTAGTAGTTACCTTTTCTGCTCTAACATTACTGACCCAATCTTTTGTTCTTTTAAGGACATAGGTAGTTCTTTCTTTTAGGATTTTTAACTCCTGAACTGACCAATCAATAGGAGGAAGATCTAGTAATTCTATTTTCTCATAATAGAAGGGATTGACCAAGGAACCTTCATCATCATCTACAACTGTCATATCAATATCCACCTTGAAGTCTATTACTTGCTTTACTATAAGTCACATCCAATCTCTCCTCTTGACTTCAAAATCATTTTCACAATCCTCCCAAAAGTCCTCTAGAGCCAGAAAGTGACCAATGCTAGGGTTTAGCTTTAACTCATTAACTACATACCCTTTACTATCATAAGGGAAATGCATAGTATAAGGATGAAAATTTGTTATGGCAATGTATTTCTCTATATTCCTCACATCTAATGTAGTGTCATAGCTATAATATCCGATGTCGATAGGAAAAGGTATTTCATCTATCCTCTTGTTATTGCAAAGTTTGTTGATTTGACTAATTTGCCTACACATTTCAATCAGGAGTAATTTATCATCAACGAATCTAGGTAGCATTAGGGAACACCCATCATAGGCAACTAACCTGATATAAGTGAACTTTGGGAACTATATGAAGAGACTTCCATATTTTTGTACTTTCATCGTTGCTTCTGGTGAAATTATGAGTCCCATGTTTCTTTGAATTTCTCTTATAGTCAGCATTGTGAATTTATAATTCACTCTTCTAAAATGGTGCAGGCTATTATCATATTGTAACCGAGGAAGATGATTGTAAATAATAGCTGTATAATCATATATACCTTGCTGGTTAAGCCCTGGCCAACTTCTGGTATTTGCAATAGTGTAGAAAAGGTATGAAGTCATGTAGAAGCAATCATTTTCTTGAAGTTCCATGAATTGTCTATGCAGTGAGTCATTGATAATATTAGCCCAATCAATGTGTTGCTTCCCTTCATAGACCATCTTAATAAACATGATCATCCAACCTTCAAATTCATGTGAATCCCAAAGTCCTATTATCCTGCTTAATAGAGTTACCATGTTCACTACATCTTTCTTTAACAATGACCTGTGGATGGATTTGGCTAGTTGAGATTTCCCTTTCCTTGATTGCAAGAGCCATGACTTGGCAGTAGTGTTTAAACACTAAGTTTGATTCACCATATAGTACTCCTTATCAATTCTTAGATTGACATTGGTGTAGTGCACTCTGGTAGGTAGTTAGAAGGAAATGGAAATTGAAACAGGATCTAGATGGACAATCACTTTATTATTTGATGAAATGACTTCCCTAGTATTCGGATGATAGGCTTTGATGCATTCTAGTACTAGATTGAGGCAGTGTGCCAACATGGGATGCCCTCCTGCTTGAGCTAGGCCACATTCCATTATCTTTCCAACTAAAGGGGTCCTCTCCTCGCTTTCAAGAGATGAACAAACATCTTGAAGGAAAACACTTCCTAAAATGGTATCACTAATGTCTGGAAGTGCACTTTTTAAAATAGGTCCATAATCCGGCCTTTGATATTTGTATTTCATGGTTTGATTATTGATATTTTTCTCGATTATACCAAATGTCTTCAACCTCTCATTGCCTCTTTATTTCAAGCTTCAAAGTGATAAACTAGACATTCTATCAAGAAGATCTGTCAATATTATTCACTATGCATTTGACTGAGGATCACCATGTTTTGGAGCTCATATTAGGCATTCACAAGGATATTGTTGATGATCATTTACTCATACCTGCAAATTGTAATGAATTGAATATTTTTGTGTGATTCTTCTAATGTCACCTTGGTATATCTATTACCTTTATTGTTGAATGCTGTGATATTATTGCCTTGTGATTATTTTTCCATGTCCAGCCTATCATTTCCTCAAGGATCTGGATAACATATATGACACCCTAGTCTATATGTAGGTTGCCAGTTGCCAAAGAAGATAAGGATGATAATCTGAATTTGGATGACTTAATGTTTGGAGATAGACTTAGTGAAGCTTCCAAAGCTATAGGCTAGGAGGAAGACACGAGCATTTCATTTTGTCAAGCATTTCACATGCCTTGCGATCCTTTTTATATTCTTACCAAGTCATTGAGTTTGGCATGGCATGGTTTTGAGTCCATTCAAAACCCATTGCGAGAAGAGATTCAATGCATGTGGATTTGATGTCAATGGAGTTGATTCTTACTAATATTGTACAATTTCCTCTCGCTTGATCAGGACCATAGGTGCATACTTAAACTTTATGCATTATATGACTTCACCATAAGCTTGTCAATCATTCCGTTAAACATTTTACATGCTTTGTCCATGCTCACCACCTTTCTATTGAGGCATTACATCAAATGATCTATGACTATGGTCGTAACTCCACCATTCTATATGTTGTGGGTGGACAGTAGAGATATTCAAATTTTGAGCATCATAGGTTGGCAATGAGGCAATCAAAGAATTCCTTACCCACATGGATTGTTCACATTCATGGTGTGAGGCTATGTAATACATTGTAGGTTCATTTTTGTTGACTACTCATGTGAAGATGTCCCTTCCATGCACAGGTATGAAGGAGAAAATAGTGCATCTATTTTGACCCATATAAATAATGGTATTTTAGATTAATCCCAAGCTAATGAAGGCAATTCTAGCAGTCAATGTTTTCAGAGCATTTGGTCAAATAGTTGTTGTGTTTCCATGCATGAAGTTTGCACCTTCATTGTAATCATGTATATGGCCAATTTGAAAGCTGTCATAACTAGAGGCTCCCCATACTTAATCTTATCAAGTCACCAATATTGCCATTATCTTGAAATAATAAATCTAATCAACAATGCATTGAACCCCCTAATTTCCTCATAGCTGCATGTGGAGTAGCCTCGAAATCATAAGAAGAGAATTGCAAACCACAATGAAGCACTTTGGTAAGGATACTATTCTTTGACATGTACTTCATAGTTCACAATCTCCATCATGTCTATATGGAAGCATCTCCTTACACTTGAACTTTATTGCATGTGATGTCTTCTTCTTAGAGACGTTCATATTTATCACCCTTGTTCATGTGACATGTCTTTAATGTTGAGGAGTGTACAAGATATCCTTTGAAATTTCAAACTTTCTACTCCCAGTGCTAAGACTTTTATGTCAAACAGATTACATGCTTAAAATGCTATTTACTACTTCCACATTTGAACGCCCTTCATGTTTGGAAACTGGAACACAAATTTTCATTGCCTCTACCTTTCATTCCCTTCACTTTATCATTTGAAAGTTTAATAACTGCCTCAAAAATGCGTATTTTGGACTTGAATATTAACCTCTTTTTAAGAGGTTAATGGTTAATGATTCATTTCAAAATATGTGTTTTGACCCATGAACCTTAACCTTTTGAGAAGTTAATGATGAGAGAGTGAACACGTAATTTTGGAGAGGTTAATTAACCTCTTCCAAAATACATAATTTGAAAATTATCCTTAACCTTTTGAGAGGTTAATGGTTAATGATAAAATTGAAAATACATAATTTTGGGTCTCTCTCAGAAGCTAGATTTTGAATATTTGAAGTGTTAAGCAGAGCTGGGAACAAGCCGGAGATATTGGAGGGTAAAAATTCTCAAAAACTTAGAGATGAAATAACCATTTCAACGGTTAAAATGAGGCATATTTCAAAAATAACCATAATATTAACAAGATCAAAATTGGTTGTCTTCATGTATTTCTTTGTGTGAGTGTTATACTTGGATGATTTTTCTTTGTTTTTATGTCTGGGTCACTATCTCCATCAAAATCACATTAAAATCTTAAACCAACGATTAGAGTTTAAATTGTTGAAGAAGGTGAAAGTAAGGAGTTGAGCTAGATGGAGTCTCTGAGAAGCATTGGCTGCCGACTGGGCTAGGGTTTTTCCCCTAGCCTATTCTTGGTGTTTGATCTTTACTATTTTTCTGTTCTATTTGGATTGTTAGCTACTGGACTTAATTTGCATTAGTGTTTTTGGAGATCTTCTGCAGTCAATTTTGCATTGGGGGTTTTATTGTTTGCATGGCAGGGCCTGGGATTTCTTCTCTGTTGGTGAGAACAGATGGTTCTTCTCCAACTATGCATGCAATGAGATCTGAATCGTTTTATTCAGGGGAGAGCTCCAAGCTGAAAAAAGTTAATGGTTGTCTTCCGCGTAGCCATGATCGCCCTGTTCTGGTTATTCCTCCAATGGCTATAATGGAGGACATTGATTATTGGACCAAGCATGCTTTGATATGCAAATTTCTTGGAATCTAGATTTCCCTATCCGCTCTTGAGGCATGGATCCGCCGCTCTTGGCAGGTGGAAGGCGATATGTAGATTATGTTAGCAGGGAATAGTTTTTTTCTGTTTGTATTCTCTTGCATGTCTGATCGTGATCGTGTTTTTGAAGGAGGCCCTTATTTCTACAACAATGTGGGGTTATTTGTCAAACCTTGGCATTCAGGTTTTAATTCTGCTGAGGATCTCCCTTCAACAGTGCCAGTTTGGGTTCGCTTGCCTCGTCTTCCCTTGGAATTTTTGCATGAAGACATCCTTCAACAAATTACTACTTTGTTGGGGAAGCCAGCTACGATCGCACATCAAACCCTCGATAAAAAGGTTATTTCTTTTGCTAGAATTTGTGTTGAAATTAATTTGAATAACCCATTACCAAATTCTTTGGAAATTTGTCTAGGGGATTCTTCTTGGGTGTAGCAGTTAGATTATGAATCCCTCCCTTTCCATTGCCGAATTTGTCATGAGTATGGTCATTTACTGTGACAGTGCCCCCGTAACTCGAGTTTCAAAGGAGTGGATCGGTCTACAGCTGGAAATGCTGGTGGTTTGGTAGATACTACAGGGAAAGGACAATCTCAAATGGTTAATACTACCAAGGGGATGAATTCAAAAGATGCTACAGGTAAGGGTAAGGCTCCAATGCAGGATAAGGATGGATTTACCCCTGTTCATCCTCGAGCTAAGGGACGTGGTCAAAAGAGGCCTTTGAAAGAAAGATTATCTGATTCAGGTTTTAACCATTTTGAGGTGCTGGATAGTATGGTTCTAGAGGAGGGTATTCCTCCTCCTATCTCTTCTAATCCAGCTTGCCCAGATGAGAGATCTGTTCCTAATGATGCTTGTGGGGCATCTCAAGTTGTAGTATATCAGAATTGTGAGGTTCCTATAGGTCCTGTGATAGCGGCTCTGGTGACTCCTGTAGTGTTGGAAGATGATGATGTTGTTTTGGCTGACTTCGTTAAGGATGTGCTACCATCAGGTAAGGGCAAGGGATCTCCTCTCCCCTTGGGGTTGCTGCCTCGACCCTTTAAGCGGGCTTCTTCTTCTCCCCCTCTAAGGAGTGGGCGCAAAACAGACCAAGAGAAGATTAAACTCACAGGAGATATATTGATTGAGTCTGGTTCAGTGAAACCTTTGGATTCTCATTTTCTCAAATCTACCCAATGATGATTATTCTCTCATGGAATGTAAGGGGGTTGAATAGCATCCCTAGAAAAAAGGCTATTCATAACTTGGTGGTTGATCATAGTCCTGATGTTTTTTGTATCCAAGAGACTAAGCTCTCTGTGGAGTCTATGGTCTAACATGCCTCTAGTATTTGGTCTCGTGGCCAATGCCAGTGTGTTGGGGCAACAGGTAGTGCTGGTGGTTTAGCTATATTTTGGGATCCTCAAAAAATTTCTCCTCTTGGCTGGATGTCTTCTCGCTCAGCTCTCTCTATGGTAGCTTCTGCTCTAGACTCAGGAGAGGTAATCATGGTTACTAATGTGTATGCACCTGTTGATCTTGTGGGAAAGGAGGAACTTTGGGAACATATTCAATATGTTAGAAATTGTCATCCTTATCATCCTTGGGTGTTAGCAGGGGACTTCAATTCAGTTTTAAGTCTGGAAGAGAAGCATGGTGGTTTGGCTAGATTGGGGCCTTCTTCTGCTCTTCTTCGGAAACACATATCTCTTTTGCATCTCTCTGATGTTAAGCCTTCTAATGGCCTCTATACTTGGAATAATTGCAGGACTGGTGTTGCTGCTATCTCAGAACGCCTAGATAGATTTCTTGTTTCTTGCTTCTGGCTTAGTGGCACCCTTACGATCTCTTCAGAAATCCTTGATTGGAGGGGTTCAGATCATTGGCCAATCAAATTTTCCGCTATAGGGCCTTATGTTCCGAAGCATCCTCCTTTTAAGTTCCAGTTGATGTGGCTTCGTGACTCCTCTCTTCATGATTTTGTTTTTTGTTGGTGGAAAGATGGTGCCCCTGCATATGGTACTGCAATGTTCTCATTTTCTAAAAGGCTTCAATATGTTAAAAGGCAGCTCAAGATATGGAATAGGGAATGCTTTGGGAATCTTCACTTTATGAAGAGGCTTGCTCAAGAAAATCTTGATGTCATCACAAGGGAGATTAGAGATCGAGGTTTCTCGGAGGATCTTGGCCAGGCTGAATCCCTTGCTTCTAGAGCTCTAGAAGAATGGGAACTTCGAGAGGAAATTTTTTGGAAGCAAAAGGCTCGAGTTGATTGGCTCCAGGAAGGTGATCGAAACACTTCCTTTTTCCATAAAACAGTGCAATCTCGCAGGAATCAGAGCACTATCTCTTCTTTGGTTAATTCTCAAGGTATCCAACTGAATTCCTTGCCAGCTTTGTTCCAGGAGGCTATTTCGTACTTCTCTACCCTCTTTTCTGAGGACTCTCCTCCTGCTGATAATGAAGAAAATATTATTTTGTCCTATATTCCTTCCCTTATCACTCAGGAAATGAATGATTATCTCATGCGTCCTATCTCTTTGGAAGAGCTGGAGGCGGTGGTTTTTGGCATGCCCAAGGGGAAGGCTCCTGGTCCTGATGGTTGTCCAGTTGAATTCTTTCAGGAATTTTGGGACATCATTAATCATGATTTGTTGGAGGTGGTTAAAGAATCCTATGCTAGCAAGCAGATGCTTTGAGCTTTGAACTCTACATTCTTGACTCTTATTTCTAAGAGAGAGGGTGCTAATCAATTGGAGTTTTTTAGACCAATTGCCTTATGTAATGTGGTCTACAAAGTTATTACTAAGCTGATTGCTGAGAGATTTAAAAGGTGGCTTCCCATTATTATTTTAGAAGAACAAGGTGGTTTTGTTGCTGGAAGAGAAATTTTGGATGGGGTGGTTATTGCTACTGAGGCTATTCACTCTATGGCTACTTCAAGGGAGAGAGCCATGTTTGTTAAGCTGGATATGGCTAAGGCCTACAATAGAGTTAAATGGAGCTTCCTAAGGAGTATTCTTCTTTCTTTTAGATTTAGCTCTGACTCGGTGAGTTGGATTATGAGTTGCGTTACTTATGCCTCTTTTTCTATTCTTGTTAATGGTCAACCTTCACAACTATTTGGTGCTTCTAGAGGCCTTTGCCAGGGTGACCCTCTCTCCCCATATCTATTCATCATCATAGCTAAAGGCTTGGGCAGATTCATTAAGCATCAGGTGTCTCAGAATTCTATTCAAGGCTGGCGGTGGGGTAATGGCTTACCTTCTCTTTCCCATCTTCAATTTGTTGATGATTCTGCTCTTCTCGGTCTTGCTAGGATCAAGGAAGCTAAAGCCTTTTGACATGCTTTGGACGTTTATTTGGCAGCTTCAGGCCAGAAAGTTAATGAGCAAAAATCTTTCATTTACTTTTTTAACACTCCTGATTCTATTCAGCACAGGATTGTTGGTATCCTACGGTTTCAGATAGGTTCACTTCCTTTGACTTATCTTGGCATTCCTATTGCTGTTTCCAGGCAGCCACATCTCTTCTGGCAAAATTTGATTACCAAGCTTCAGGATAAGGTAAATCATTGGACTCATAGATGGCTTTCTACTGCTGCTCGGGTTACTCTTCTTCAAGCTGTTATCCAAGCTCTTCCTACTTATAGAAGCATGGTTCATGCTGCACCTATTTACTTTCTCAAGGAGTTTGATGCTCTTTCTCGACAATTCCTTTGGAGTGGTAATTTGCGTAGTACTATATGGAGCTTGGTTAATTGGGCAACTGTTTGTAGGCCTAAAAAGGAGGGTGGTCTTGGTCTTCATTCTGCTCTATTGAGTAGACAAGCTTTGGCTGCTAAACTTTATTGGCGATGGTGCTTTGGACAGCATCAACTTTGGGCTCGTATTATCACTCATAAATATTTTCATGGTGCTGATCCTTGCTCTGTTTCTGCACTTCCTCTTGAAGGTCGTGGCTCAATGGTTTGGCATACTTTGAAGACAGGTGCGATGTTGGTGAAGAGGGGTCTGTTCTGGATATGTAAAGGAGGTTCTCAGGCTTTGTTTTGGTCTGATGCTTGGGATAGATTCCCTTCCATTTTATCCATATACCCTCATCTTCAGCCTCTTTGTGACTCTTTTCTTGCCGCTGGATGGGATAAAGTGGCTCATTACAAGACTCCTTATCAATTGGGATCTGTTGTTGGTTATAGATGGAAGCATTCCTCTGATTGGCCTCCTGGAGGTACAAACATGGATCGTCAGGAGCTTTCTCAAATTCTGGCCTCTAGAGAGTGTTCCTCTTTGCTTGGTCCAGATGTATTGGCTTGGGGCGGTACCTTGTTTGGTAAATATCATGTCTCTGCTGGGTATCAGGAGATAAATAGACAATTATTTGGGGATGCTGAGGTCCCTTGGTGGAAGCAAGTCTGGAATAAAGTTTCTTGGTCCAAGTGCAATTTTTTCATGTGGCTAGTGGCTCACAACTGTTGTCTTACTTGGGATAATCTTTGTAAACGTGGATTTCAGGGCCCCTCTTATTGTGTTTTGTGTGGTAATGGAGAGGAGTATGTCTCCCATCTGTTCTTCCATTGCTCCTATTCTACTCAGATATGGCACCTTTGGTGGAGCACTTGGGGTTGCTCCTGTCGGCATGCTTCCTCTTTGCCTGAGTTCTAGGCTCGCTTGGGTAGTGCTCCCTCCAAGTCTTCTTCTCTCCATGCTGCTTGGATTGCTGGCCCATCTTTCATGCTTTGACATATCTGGTTGGAGAGGAATCGTCGCATATTCCAAGATGTTCGGCTTGGTGTTTTGCATCTTTGGTGGAAAATATCACATTCTCTCCAGGAAACTATTCTTGTGAAGTGTGAGCTTGATGGGGGTATGGATCCAGTTGATCTTGCTATCTGTAATCGCCTCAATTTTCATCTGCAGGATGGGGTTGCGGCTCATAGGTTTCCTTCTATGTCCAGGCAGCTTCACCATCAGAGGAAGGGTCGGGTTAACCGGGATGGGCACTGGACTCCTCCTCCCTGTGGAGTTCTGAAAATTAACACTGATGGTTCTTCTTGTGGGAATCCTGGTCCGACTGGTATTGGCGGAGTGGCTCGTTGTAGTTCTGGGAATGTTAAATTTTTCTTCTAAATTCATAAGGGTGATTATATTAACAATCTCATGGAAGCTCAGGCTATTTTATATGCTGTGTAACAGTGTTGCTTGTGGGGATGGAGAGAGATTATTTGTGAGTCTGATTCCCAAGTGGTGGTGAACATGCTTTCTTCGCAAGAGCTTGAGGATGTTAGTTGGCAGCTGGCCACTGTTGTTAAGAAGATTCTTTTCTTCTCTTCCTCTTTTCAGTTCATTAGGTTCAAGTATATTCCGCGAGAATGGGATAGACCTGCTGATTGTTTAGCCAAATGGGCTTCTAGTCATGATCCGGGTTGGAATATTAGGGATAGGGGGCAGCTGTCCTTTGAAATTGTGCAAGAATTTGATGATCTTGTTGCTCAAGATCGAGCTCCTTGTTGTATTCTTTTCTGTCTTAATAAATTTTAACCCCTCTTTTAAAAAAAAAAAAACAAGATCAAAATTAAGAGAATTTTGATAACCCAACAACAAAATCTGATTTGATCGGATTCAATATTAATCTTCCTCAAACCTACAAATACAAATATCGATTTAATTATTGATGAAAGTGATTTCATTCCAAATTTAGAGCTTGGTGGGCAAATCAACAGTCCGTATTGGAGGTTTGTTTATTAATGAATTTCAGTTGTATTTGTCTGATTAGGTGAGTAAACATACTATCCGTTCTAGTGTTTAGATGACGTAAGACGTGTGGGGAACAGTGGACATGATTGCTAATCAGGTTGGCCGAGGGCATCGCATAAATATCCGCCGTCAATCTTGATGTTGATGGCGTCATACTTCACCTTATGACTCATTCAAGTACAAAATCCCAAGCATTTTTTAAAGTACTACGGGATAAACACTCTATTTCGTTGTTTGTTTTCTTCATATACTTACATATAAACCTTCTGATATGATTGGACCAAATCATCTTTTGTTTTATTCATTTACTTTTTAATATCAACTACATGGGAAGATACCCTCCTGGAATCTTAACAAAAGATTACAGAAAATATGCTGCTTACTAGGTCCTACAATCCATAAGAGTTAAAAAAGAAGAAGTCAAATCCAGATGAAGCTGCGAGAACAGAACTACAGATAAATAGTTTAACAATGGAGGCCAAAGAGACAGTGCCATCATTGAAACAGTCTGCTTATATATATATAGAATAAGTTTAGAGATCATTGAAACAGTCTGCTTATATATATATATAGAATAAGTTTAGAGATATCCAAAATATGTAATGAAATCTGTTGCTGAGCTGAATAATGCTCTCCAGTCATCTTTTTTAGCTTAATCTACTACTCTATCCATTGTACTCTATTCTCATTAAATATTAATAAAAATTCTTAAAGCATGGGGGTTATTGTTTGCAGCAGGTGACTCTTTAATCTTTGCTGTTACATTTTGATTGCATGCATTATTCAGTTACATTTGCAATGTACAGATGTAAAAATAATTATAAAATATATGACACTCAAATGAATGTCAAATTTTTTTTTAAAGTGGCAAAAGTTTACATTGATGAATGCTTCCAGGCATTCTTTATTTGTTTATAGCTAATGTTTAGCTTTGTGCTCCCAGGCCCACATGATTCCAATTTTAGTTGTTTTTCGGACTCGGATATACTTAATTGATTCAAATGGTGTTTTGCGATAAGATGCCTGGATGCCGTGTCCAATATTAAATCTGGATTTGATGGAGAAAACAAGATATAATGTTGATTGAAGAAGTTACACGCCTTGATTTCTTGTCCGTTCTCGTTTCATCATAGGAAGCATTTTTGGCAGTAGCAGTTATAAGCTTCGAAACTGAAGTTTTAATAATCTTTATTGGCGCAGACAGCTATAACATTATTGATTGCCAGTGGGAATGCAACGACAGGACAAGTATTAAGGAGAATATCGGTGAAAGACGTTCGCACATGTAGTTAAGCATTCATGGTGAGAGTATCCAATAAGTTGATTGTCCTGTGATACCCGTCTTGTTAAGTCCAGGCGGATATAGATACCTTTGCAAAAGGAGTTCTATGATATGTTATCAATGATTCCGAAGTGTTACCAGTGAATTTTCTGCCTATAGATAATGTGTTATGTCTTGGTACTTAGGATTTGGAACATGGCTTAAAAGTTTCATGTGTCTTTTATAAGTCTAGTGGTTGTATTGAGATTGATAGGTTGATCTTTTGGTACTACAACACTCCTCTTCTGGTATCAAAGCTTGGTCACAGGTTGAGGAATACGTTGGATGGGAATTGTTGGCATCTAGTCATTGATCTTTTGGTGCAATGAAAATCCCAGGAATTAACATAATTTTGTTTGATACAACTTTCAAATAGCATGCCTTTAGAAATCATTGATTTATAACATGTTTATTTTGTGTGTATGTTTGTGTATATATATACATATGTATATATACATTTATGCATATGTATATATTATACATGTATATATGCATATGTGTGTGTGTGTGTATATATATATATGTATGTATGTATGTATGTATGTATGTATGTACATATGTATATATTATACATGTATATACATGACATGTATGTATACATACATACATACATACATATAAAGGGAGGGAGGGAGAGACGGAGGGAGGGAGATTATGTTGAAGATCTCCTAATAGACCAACTAATAGAATCTAACACAACTTTTTATTTGACAAGCCATTGAAATGAATGAAATTTAGACCATCTTAAAGCATCACACCTCATACATATTACAATGTCACACCATATGAGATCTTTGGTACCAATGGTTAGGATCTATACGCTACAGTCTACAAGGACTAAAGCACAATAGACACTTTTCAAATAGGGGTCAGCCCAAATAAATGAGCCATAGAATGTTGCATGACAAATGTAACTAGCACAAAAAATGATAAGGATAAATATTTAAAGAACATAACTTGGTTTTCACTTCTACTAATACACAACAATAAATGAACCATATAAAAGTAAATCTAAGCATTACATATTCTAACCTCATAAACAAACATTAATGAAAATAACAAGGATAACATTAACCTCACATTCTAACAACTTGGAAATATTGGAAGTACATAAAGAAAGACCACATACAAAGAGAACTTAACTTCCTTCAAAATATTTTTGAAACCTCCAACAATTTCTCACCATATTCTTTCTTGATTGAATTTGTTCATATGGTCATTTTCAATTGATTGATTCTCTCCAAAAATTAAATTAAATACACCTACTAGCTTTACATACATAAATGGATCAATCACACTATATAGAAAATACTTGAAGCAATACCCTAATTTTTCCTGCTCATGATTAGATGAATCCAAAATCTCTTAGATATCTTTATCAAGAGATAGAATGGTAAAGGTTCAATGTATGTAATTTGAGATATGTTTTCGAATATGGGATTTGGGGTTCTAGTTGTTCAATTATTAATTGAAAGTTGAGAAAGGAAGGACATAATTGAAATATAATGTGATCTCAATAACACCATATAAAAAGAGAGAGATAGATTTCTCTAAGTGAAATTTTTTGTGTTGCATTAATATTTGAAGGAATAAGCTATTTGCAAGTGGTGGTATGAGCTTTTCAAATTGGAGTGTGTAGAAGTTATTAATGATGTCATGAAACAAACTATAGAGAGTGGATTAGAACTATAGATCTTTAGAAACTAGAAAAAAGGAGAAATTAAATTTAAAATGTGAACAAAGGGGGGAAAGAAAATATTTTGTTGGTAGTTTTTACCAATTGGGCTACATTCTTTTATAGATTATTTTTTGGATTAAGGTAAAAGTAGGTTTTATATAGACCTAAAACCCAATAAGTATCAAGTTACATTGATATTCAAAAAAATAAGTCCAAAATTTGAAACTATGTTGGAAAACAAATTAACCTTGACTAAAAGCAACATCCCTACTTATAGATCTAGCAATACAAAGCCAAGAACTAGAACCAGATAGAAATCAAAGAAAAAGATAAGATGATAACATAAACCTACATTATGCTAGCTCCCTAAGAGCCTTTGCCACATTAAGCTCAAGGTCCTCTTTAGTGCTCTTTTGACCAACTATTGTTCTCTGCTTAATCAACCTTCCCCTTTTCCTTTTCCCAAGGCCCTTAGTTGCCTCTTCCTTTTTGTCTTTTTCTTTACTACTAACATCTACCTTAAGCTCAATCCACTTGAGGTCAATCTTTCCTTTAACCATGAGCTTATGAACGTAGGAGTGAATTTCCCTATCATTATCCTATATCAATTTTTACATCCCTATAGTTGAGTTGGGATGACAACATCCAATCATTTTGTTTCCTCTACTTCAATATCAAATATTTCAAACATGAAGGATATTTAAAATTTTAAGGATTCAAAGTTTTGTGTGATATTGACAAAACATTTTGAAAGAACATAGTTGTAAAGAGAAGAGAGTTTATAAATTATGTCATGTTTTTAATAAGTGATTTTTTTTTTTTGGAATCTATGCATACAAATTACACAAGGCATTCTATTGAAATTTTTTAATATGTATAAATCAATGTTTTGAAACAATGCATATGAAAATAGAAGGTTTGAAAATAGCTGTAGCAAAGATTAATTTCAAAATCTTAAAATCACCAATGTTATTTATGATGATCATACAAAAAGACACATTTAAAATAATTCCTTAATTTTTTTCAATTGGCATCTTAGAGGTTAATTTACTTCCTTTGGTGTCTCTTTTAGAGGGTAAAATGTCAAGGAATATTTGTGGACGTTGACAAAATTAGAAGATGGGGGAACTTTCATCATCTCACATTAACCTTTTTGATTAGTATGGTGTTCCACATGAGAAGAATGTTTGACTTTTCTTATTGTTTTCTTTGATTTTATTTCTAATGTTAAGAAAATTTAAGAATGCATGATTTTTGAAGACATCATTTTGGAGATAGGTTTAGGATTTGGTATTAAAATTAGTATGAATTATTTTGTAGTAATCTTAAAATTATATGATCAAGGATTGTACCCTTTCACAATCACTAGACAGTCATAGAGATCAATTACATCTCTTAGAGATCATTGTTGAATAATTGAAGACTTGACAATTTGAGATTTTGAGACTAAGACGTTAAGAACATAGTCCAAACATAAAAACCTTTTCAAGAAAACTTGTTGGAACTTTATTGATTCAATATTTACTATACTAGAAGAATATTTTATGCAAACATGTATTTAAATAATGTAATCAACACACTTTTCTATGTTATCCTTGAGGTGGGATTCATAATACATGTTATTTTTTTTAGGATCTATGCACTAAAGGGGGGAACGTTGGCATAACATAACTAATAGGCATAATTATCTATTAGTCATGACATTAAATGAATTGTGCATTCAATTAATGTGAGTTTGTCTACCAATGTATGTTGTAGCAAGCCCTTCATAATAAATAATAATATTTTCTTTGTATATATTTCCACATTCTAACTATATTTCATACTAAGCTTTCATCTATTGCAAGTGTCAACTACCTATCAATTTAAACATACCTATCAAATAAAAAAATTGACATATACATCTTTCTTAGAACAAGTGTCATAATAAGTATCTTGCCTTAGCAAATATGTCCTTCATACAATAGGCATCATATAAAAAATTGTCCTATTTAAAAAAAAATGCATCTTTGACAAGAATATCAGTATAGATGTTGACTCATTTCGTTAAGTAAGTCATGTCATATTTTGAACTATCTTAATTAATTCATTTTTCTAATGCTTCTTTGGGATACATTTGATTCATTAGAGATGTCTGGATGGTTCATGACTTTATTTTCTCTGTCTTCTATTTTTTGAGACATTTTTCATAAAGTATGAGAAAATGTATTTTGGGTGACTATGTTCACATGTTCACATATGAAAAAAGAATCTAATATATAGAAATATTTTCATGGCTCAAATTGGTTGAGGTTTATTCATATACTTGAGCCCTTAATACACAACCCTTCATATGGATGGAAATATTTCCAATCTATTGATTTTGCTCATCAAATGCAAAGGGACAATCCCAACTTAATTTTTAATATCTTGGTGTGATGTAAACCCATTAGCTTAAAAAATAGTTGACAAATGATAAAAATATTTAGATTTGAGTATGAATAGTTAAATAGAAAAATAGTATCGATATACATATTCAAGATTTTAGTGGATAGTTTGGGTTTTCATCTAATCTACCTAATTGTTATTTAATCTAGTCATATCACTAACATTTCTTACACTAATCACTCATTTTAATCAAATTTTCCTTTAATCAATCTACCATCATTTCTCATCTACATGGTATGTCATTCTTAAAACTAAACCTTGTCATTAGTCTTATATAGGATGTGTCCAACCTAAAATATAACATGATTGTTATGAAATATCTATGCCCAATGTCATCATCAAGCAACTATCATAACCTACTAACATTATTTACTTACTAAATATTCTTATTTTTCATCATTTACGTAGAATTATTTCTTTCTTCTCAAATATTATTTGTGTCTTTATTAGACAAACAATCTCTTGATAGGGCACCATATTACCTCATTGCCACCTTGATCTCACTTGGAAAATTTTAATGATTATCCTTTGAAATAATGCATAAAATACATTGTCTCAAAGAGAACAAAAATGTAGACACCTATAATTTTTCAACATGTATGATATTAAAACTATTTTTTCTAATTAATTAAAAAATCATTATTTAACTAATATGTGTTGTTCTTCTTATTTAATTTCAAATTTTTCTTTTCCATTCAATTCATATAATTGAAGTTAAAAGTTATGTAATTATTAAGGATCTATTTAAAATGACTTCATTATTCATCTAATTTTATCTAAGATTCCTCCATTTAAAAAAATGTGTCAATCAAAATGACCCATTGAGGATTTGAATTTGGATGAAGATAACAACATAAAGCACTTAACATGTTAAATAGTGAGCCACTCTAATATTCCTCTAATAATTAATTAAATAAATTTATTAGTTAAATAATTCCTTATCTCCAACTTTAATTAAATATTTTTTTAGTATTAACTTAACTAATATTAATCTTATTCATTTCTCCAAAATTAAATGAATATTAACTTTTTAATTACTAATGACTCCTCCTAAATTTAAATAAATAAATATTTTATTTAATTATTACATTTGTACAATGCTAACTAAGTCTATATATATCTTTGCATTGGTTTATTTGAATTATGTTAAGATGCATATAATATGTGTCTCCTTTATTGAAAGAGATAAGAATTTATGCATAGAGTAGGGTCTTTTGAGTTTAGATGTTCTAATCTCTTATGCAAGTGCTAATTCTTGATTTTTTTCTCATTGTAATAGGATTCATTTGCTTCAATCTCAAGAACGTTAGAATTGGATTCTTAATTAAACATTTACAATTTAATTTCAAATTTCATGTTTTTCCATTAATTTTGAGGAACCACTTTCTATAAGTTTTTGTATGTCATTTGAAATTAACAAATTCTTGGGTGCACACAATAATAAATTACTAGTTTATCATTTTAGTTCTATAAGATAATGAATTAGAATGATACATTCCATTTTTTCTTTCTTTAGAATATAATCTTTGATTCATATGATCATAATAGTGAAGTTATGGAAGCATATGGTTGATTTAAGAGAAGTTGATAGAGGTAGTAATCCCTTTAAGATGTTTTTGGACACTGTAGTTCTTACAAAGATAATTATATGATTCAAATGATATGATTGACTATCAAAATCAATTAAATATTTTTCTTTTCACTTTTAAATTTTTTAAGATTCTAATAATATAAATAATTATATCAACTATTGAAGTCAGCTTAATAATTTTTTCTATTATTCTAAATGTTCTATCATAGAATTTATGATAGAGTAGTGTTATTAAATTTATTTATCTTTATGCACCATGATATTGAAAAGTTATTATATTCAATAAAATTAATTTTCTTAAGATATTATTAATTAATAAAATTTAAAATTAATTAATAAAAAGTAATAAATCATCATATTTAATCTAATTCACTGATAAGATCTAAAAGTAATATACTATGATGTTATTCTTGTAATTCTTACCTATGAACGTACATAAAACCATGCTTAATTAGCAGAATAAGATATACTGCAAGTCTTCAACCCGAACTCAGAACTTGAAACATAAGAATATTGAAGATTAAAAAATTACTTTCCATCTACAACATGACGATATAGAAACTCACAAAGGAATTCAATGATGTTCGAAGGTTGAATTGTTTCACTTGAGGACAGGAAGTCAATTGTGAATAACAAATGAAAAAAATAGCTTAGATTGGTAGGTCACCTATCCCGCGTAGCATATCTTTGTTTAGATAAAATCCACAAAACCTCCGCATCGGAGAGAGAGATGCTCACTTTTTTCTTTTTTTTCCTTTCTTTCCTTTTTTATGTTTTTTTTTGGTTTTTTGGTTTTGGTAAGATGTTATCATCAGTATAATCTGCTCCTACGCATACCATCCATTATGGTGTTAATTATAATATTTTCAGATTAAAGTTTCACTCTCCTTGGGCTGCAATTTCGTTGTAAAGCAGTTATGAGAACTGAATAAGTATATGCTCAAATTTCCGAGAGATGACATGTTGCTTTTAGTAAGTTACATTTGCGTGACTTGTACGCTTTGTTTGTCTTGAGTACTCTTTGTAAAACTCCTTTTCAAATTCCGTTAACCTAGTTTTAACCTACCTAACAAAAGTTTTGCATATTTCTCTGTTTTCAACAGATCTGAGGCTGGTTTGTAAGTTGGTTGCTAATATTCGAAGAGTCATTGTTTCATCTTTCATTACACTGTAATATCTGTATTGGCTCAAACCAAATTCATTTCACATTTAAGAAAAATGATTCGGAGCCGTGATTCCTACGTGAGGATACCTTCTCCTCATCTATGACGATTTGATTGCATTGCCAATGATAACATTCCAACTGTGGTGCACACTCATTCAATGCGATGGAACAGTATATTCAGTTTCAAAACTTCTATCCTACTTTTATTATATGAGGCTCAATAGCTATGTAATACGTCTGCAATGATTTAACCTTATGTGGACAGAGGCCTGCGTCTTGTAACAACCACAATTATTAAAAATGTGGAAATAATCTTAGCCGGAATTAGTTCTGTGATGTTGATTGCAATTAGTTATGAAATGAATATACCCGACTGAGAAAGCCAAACCCTCAAAGAAAAGACAATCATGCCGGCAATGGATAAAGAAGAATCATTCTTTCATTGCCACAAGAGACACAACACTCCACATGACAGGCTATTGACAGGCCATGGGTCAATATCATGGTTAAAAAATGATGAAATATGTTTATGATAATTTTTATTGATTTATTTCAGGTGGGTATTGTTGTGGTATCTACAACACACGCTCCATTTCTCATTAGGAATGGGGACCCCTTACTTTTTTCTGACTCCCAGACTCATAGTTCGAAAATCGAAAGAAGGAGAAAGTCTCGTTTAAATCAGTTAGAGTAAAATTGAAAATTCAGAAGAAAAAATAAAAGAAAAAATAAAATAAAAAATGCGCGCACATATCGAAGCGCGCACGCTTTGTAAAAACAAGCAAGGAGAGGGGGTTATAAAACCCCCTCTTTCCTCCTAGTCATTATCATTTTTTCACTTCCTTTGTTTTTTTTAGCTAAGAGAGGAAGGTGAGAAAACTCTTCCCCCCCCTCTCTCTCCATTCACACGCTGCACGTGCTTTTAGAGCTGTGCCGCCCTTTTGGATGCGTGGCACTGCGTGCACCTTTAGGACTATGCATGCGCTGCACCGCCATGCCACCCTTTTAATTTAAAAAAAAAAATTATAAGTAAAATAAAATTGGTTTTTGAATATCGTTTTTTTAATGTGTTTTATGTATCCAGTAATTAATTATTTTTTTCTTTTTTTTGTGATGTGTAGGTAATACAATCAAATGGCGTCCACATCCAGATCAATAGCAAAGCCAGTTGTATACAAGTTTCAAGGCGTAACCCCGAAGTTACGATTGCACAATGAACATTCTGAGATCAAAGACACAGAACTTGGACACACGGACTTGGGAGAATTTTTGAGGGTTTGTAACAACCCAATTGAAAGATCTTCTTTGAGATCCGCCTTAACATAGTTTGGATTGGTTAATGCAGCATCATATCTTGGGACTGTTCAATCAGTTGAATTGATTATGACCTTATCTCGACATTTTGTTCTCGAAGAAAGGGTGGTAAAGAGTGTCACTAGGGAAGTAGTCTTGGATCTATGACCTAATAATATTGAGAGAGTCTTTCACTTACCTAGAGCTAATCAGTTTATCAGGCTTTCATATGAAGCAGCTGAGAGGTGGCATAAGGATCATCACCAGGAGGCCATGGACATCATATATTCCTCATACTTCATTGAGAAGCCATCTCGAGGAAAGACAATCAGCAAAGTAGATATGCCTCGAGGATACATGAGAGATGACATTGGATATTCAATCATTCTCCTAAGCAGAGTTAGGGGATTGCCTACAGCAGGTCATCTCGTTGCATTCATTGTTAACTTCATTGAAACCATCAAACATGCAAAGGTGCTACTGGATTGGGCTACCACACTTAGTGAGAACTTGTGTGATCAGTTGCAGACAGTAAAGGACAAGAAGAATTTCTATATGACTTCTTATGTGATATATCTACTTGCAGCAAGAGCCACTACCTATCTCGGGTTGTACAAAAGGGGCAGTATGCAGGATCCTAACGCATGGCCATATATAGTTTATCATCAGCTAGTTAAGAAAAAGCTCTCACCACAAAGAAAAGAGTACAGGATTGTGAATGATGCCTTTATCTTTGCCATCATTCGATTCATCGAAGGCGACTATGGAAAGAGATTATCTGATGAGGCCAAGGCACAGATCACAGCTCTCGGTGCATATTTTATCTAGTTTTGAACATTCACATACATTCGGGTTGGTGGTGCATCTATCCATCCAAAGAAGCTCCCAAGGTACCCAAGTGACAAGTTGGTTCTGATGGAAATTTTTTCACAGATTAAGTCAGCCTATGAGAGGATCAAGAAACAATGAAGGCCTTGTTGGGATTGGCCTTTTGTAATAGGGGCATACCAAGTAAAGAGAAAGCAAGATATCCTGACTTTCGAGTGGGAGTGGGAGACCTATCCTCTTGAGGAATATAACTCTCCTCGACCATTCTTTGACAGTGTTGGTAAAGTGGAAATTTTGGCAAGAAAAGAGTTCTACCACGAGGATGCCATTGAAGATCATTGGATGAATGCCACAAATGACTATATGTCTATATCAGGGACTATTGTAGAATGACTTTGTATTTAGTAGAGAAGGCTCTCCATTTGACCATCCTGGATAAGATAAGGCTACAAGATTCGCAGAAGCTACTAGATCCCTTATTCAATATAGATAAAGTTGGTGAGAGGCCCATTCTGAATGCATAAATTGATAGAGAGGAAGGAGATGATATTAATCATTGAACAAGACATGTTATCAGAATGACAAAGAGTTGGATCAAGAAACCCTTTCCACTTGATCCAATTTCAGATACAATGATATTCCATATACATGCTCACCCAGAAAAGGTAAAGGGGAGGAAAGTCACAGTTCCTATCTTTGCGCTCCAGTCTCCTATCAGGCCATAAACGGTCTACCAGCTTGATCGTCCAGTGGGATATTACCATCCACCAGAGAAGAAGAAAGAAAAGAGGAAGAGAGCCTCTCCTCAGAGGATCCAGACAAAGCATGTTGAAGAACAGGCCCCTTTGCAGCAACATGAATCTACTCCCGAGGACCCCATGACTCTGGGATTTCTCATATCCAGGTTGATTTTCCATTACCTCCTATTTTGTCAAGCCAGAAAGAGGAGGGAGATATTCCAGAGACATCCATTCCTCCGATGCACCAAGAGCTCACTTCTCCTATGGTTCCACAGAAGCAAAGGAGGGTCAAGGTTAGAATGAACAAGAGGTAGAGAGTTCATAAAAGATTAGTGCCTAATCCATCTGTTCCTAAAACCATTCCTAAGGAAGAATCAGACGAGGATGAAATAGAATCAAATGGGGAGGAAGAGCAAGTGCCTCTACAAGGGAGAATCCGACTTGCCAAAGCTATAGAATTGGAAAGAAAGAAGAATGTCACAAATACCCCACCACCCACCCAAGCTAAAATAGTAGAGCTCTCTTTGTCGAAAGATGAAGTACAACGATGGGTGAATGAGCAAAGAGAGCTAGGTGATGATATTCTCTCCATTCCAAATTTTGATTTCATGCAAGTAGGTACAGAATTGGTTGGAGATAAGATTAGAGATACTCCTACAGGTGAATTTCAACAACAAGATTGGACGTAGATGTCACTTGAGACACAAGGTCCTCATCCAACACCCCCACCTTCACCTCAGTCTATGATGGTAGATAAGGTTTCAGTGACACCTCCACCTTCGAGTTCAGAGGAACATGTTCAGAAAGAATCATCATTACAAGGAGAACTAGAACCAAGGACTAATGAGCCACCAAAAGAGGTACATGTAATGGAATGTATACAACAGCCTTCTGAGGAAGTGGAGGATCAAACTATGAGATCTACAAAAACTAAGACTATAGAAGAAGAACCCTCACAACAGGAAACTCCAAGAAAAAATGACAAAGGGAAGGAGGTAGCTGAACACATCCCTTCATCATCTAGAGCTAAGGTTGAAGAAAGACACATCCTGATATGGTTCTGGAAGGAAATAATGAGATGTGCTAAGCATCAATTCCTTGCTTCAGAGGATGATATCTGTGACATTGCAGAGATTTTGAGCAAGCTTGACTCTCCATTACAGGATGCAACACCATTTGCATTCATTACCACTACTCAAAATCAGGACCTATTTACACAAGTGGCTCATCCCCCAAAAGGTACAGATGAAGAAGCT
This sequence comes from Cupressus sempervirens, assembly GCA_028749045.1. Taxonomy (NCBI): domain Eukaryota; kingdom Viridiplantae; phylum Streptophyta; class Pinopsida; order Cupressales; family Cupressaceae; genus Cupressus; species Cupressus sempervirens. The sequence continues at coordinate 53,797,718 of CM053784.1, read as the reverse complement.
GTCAGCCTTCAAGACAATGAAGTAAAGGATATCATGTTGGGAAACCTACATGGGATACTTCTCGACAAATGATGACTATGGGAGTCAAAGAGGTTCTTAACCACATGGAACATGATGAGATTGAAATTAGAGCACTTCGAAGGCAAGTTGAGATCTTGAAAGGATATCTAGCTGAAGTTATTGGTCCTCTTGATTCTGAACACCCCAAGGAGACTTTGACTACCATTCTTAAAGAAGGGGAAGGTGTACGACTCAATCCATTTTTTGAGAGCTTTTCAGGATTGATGAGACAACCTTGAGGATAGGGGTATCACTATAATTACAGGAAGTCTAAAATTATTGCATGCTACACAAGACAATGTTGATAAGATCGTGGCAATTTTGAGGTAGGACTTCAACATTATGGATGAGGTACAGGTTTGGAGCAAGGATTTGGAAATTCTACAGGCCATAAAAGGGCAAATGTACCACATTCTAATTGATGCATATACTAGTCAAGAGCTAGACATGATAGATGATTGGATAGAAAAGATTGCAGAAGGAAATAAAGTGATGGAAACATTGCATGATGAGATACATAGGCTCAAGGAACAAGCTCGAGATCAAATTTTGGAAGCAGAAAAGTTATATAGTGATGCATGCTTGGATATTTTTGAAGATTAAGAACGAGAGAAGCTTTTATCAGTTGAGGTAGTTGTAGAAAACTTCAGAAAGACATTAGAGGAAGCATCTAGTGATGAAGAGATCATACAAGCCTTCAGGATAGAAGAAGCATTGTTAGAGTTGGATACAAAACTTGGAGATTTTGCAAAAAATCGAATTGAGGTGGACAACTATAGATAGAAGGTTAAAGAGAAGTATGAGGCTTTCGATCTTCCTGATGCTGCTAAGATTAATGAGATTATAGAGAAATTCAAGGGCAAATATCCAAACATATCTTTAGGATGAAGATGAACAAAACCCAGATGCCAGAATTTCAATTTTGACACTTAAATTTTTTTTGAGGTTTTTGACTCAGTCGAGGTCCATAGCTCCGCAGATCCACAGCTCCGCATTTTCATGCAGCTTCACAATTTAGAGGTGCACTGATAGTTGACTGCTAGTTTCAAAAATAGTACTTTCCATGAATTAGAAACGCATTTTGATGGCAAGTTAACTCCAACACACATCAAGTGAAGGGCCAGCTTCTATTTTTGGGTGTCTCCATGCACTTCCACTTCAATTGATGGCTTCCTCCTAATTTCTCTCTCATACTTTCATTGTTTTTGACATGTAAAGGGCTCATGCATCCAATTAATGAATAAAATATGGATGGAGTCCCTCTAAGCACCAGTTAGATTATCAGTTTGTATATATTTAGTTTGTTTTAATGTTTTAAAAGCATTTTATTGCATCAAGATATCTCTCAACAAAAATTGAGGAGATGATTTCTTATAAATACCCCATTGTAAAATGTAACAAAGGCTATCATTATTATGCAATAAAATTATGCTTTTGGTGCTAGCATTCAGAATGTAGTTATTCTTGCCTAGATGTGTCATTGTTTTATGGATTTTATTCATGAGATTGTGATTGAGCCAAAGGTTTATTGCGTTGTTTCTGGTTGTGCGATCTTTTAGTTTTGGTGTTTGCTACAGATATATGAATTCCATTGACAGAACTAGCTTGAGAAGAGATCACCTGATTGTGTCTACATATCTTTTTGTCTCGCATGAGTGCACTTTTCATGGCCTTGCGATTTGATGAAGAGTGAAATATCATTCGATTTGTTACAAATTCTCACCGACGATTGCATCAGTGGATTCTAGGAAGCGCTACTCCTATTTTCATTGGTTTCCTACCGAACTCTTCAAAGGTTTAACTCGCAGCATGTTGTGTTCTATAGTTTATGTCCATTTAGGAATTTCAATTTCAAGTTATTTGATTTCATGTTATTTGCTTTCAGTTTCGTTATTTTCTTTGCTAACCCCCCTGTTAGAATAGGACCTCATAGTAGCTGCATTGTTAGAGTTGCATTCATTAAAGAACAAAAAATACAAAAATGTTGTTCTTTTGGTGTGATATTTTGAGACAGCAAACAAATTTTACTTGATTCTAAGGTAAAAGTGTTTTTAGAACCAGCAAAGGCCTCCTTGTGAATATTCACATTTATCTTCTACTGAGCGGATTTTGGTACGTCGCAAGACAAACACTGAACCTTGGAGTGGATCCTCAAAAAGATTTTCTTTTCAAGAGAGGAATTACACTATGGATTCCTGTTGTTGACCTCGTGCAAAATGAACGCCCAATAGGTGTCTGATTTGACTAGATCCAATCCTCTTCGAATTTGCAAATACTAATATCCATTATTTATTAAAATGAATATAAATTCATTCCAAAAAACACTTGTGGGCAGATCTACTAGCCCTATAGGAGGTAATACGTTTATTATTGAATTTTAGTTGCATATCTGTGATTGGGTGATCAAACATAATATTCCCTCTAGGGTATGGTTGATATAGGATGTGTGGGGAATAGTGGAAAATATTGCTAAATAGGTTGCTGGAGGGCATCCAATAAATCTCTGCCATCAATCTTGATGTTGATGGCATCATAATTCACCCTCATGACATCATTCAAGACCAAGTACAAAATCCTAAGCATTTTTTTTCCAATGTACTAGTGGATAAGCATTCTATTTCATTGTCATGCTTTTTTTTTCTTATTGGACCAAATCATCCTTTAAATTATTCGTTCATTAGTCCCTTAAGCACAAGACTATATTATTCATGTTACTTTCAAACAATTAGTTTATTCTTTAAAAACTGTGCAAACAATTTTATCTTATAGTCTTATGAACTTTTTTTTATTGAAGTAAATTTTAATTTTTTATTTATGTTTTCTAATTGGTCCTCTTTATTTTTCCTAGTAGTCTTTTTATTATCCTACAGAATAAATAGTAGTAAATAAGGGCACTCAGGACACATGTCGTTTTGCATGTTTGTTTACCTACCTTGTCACATGTCTTTTTACATTCTTGTTTACCTGCCTTGTTTTTGGTGTGACATTGTACTTTGTTTTGCACTAATTTTTGTAATAGGTAGCATCATATGGAAGGCTATTTGCAAATGCGAATGCTTTCTCATCTCTATTTGTAGCTTCCAAAATTAAAGCTCTTCCACCAATACGATTTGCCAAACTTCCTAGTCACAACTCAATCTAGAAAGTTTAGAGGAACTGGTCTCTCTGCTCTCAACTCATTTCTATTCTGTATTTTTTTTTGGTCTTTTCATATTGCTAGAAAAACCACAGGAATGAGAATCGGTGGCCTCTGGGTTTGAGTCCAATAGCCAAATTTTAGATTTGCTTCCTTAACATAGTACTCAACACACCCCGACTCTTACCATTCTCCTGTATGTACTGTAAGTTTTATTTTTGGCTTCTTTAGATACATAGAGAACAACCTTTTATTTCTCTGTTTTAATTTTTTGTTCCAAGGCTTAGGCCCCATGAATAAAATCTATCCAATTTTGAATCTAGCATTTTTTCTAGTCATTTTTTCTTAGGATGGGCCTTAATTCTGCATTTTTGGAGTACAATAAAATAATAATCAAGATGGATGGGCATGAATGACTGGGTGATGTTTGTTGGGTTTCTTCTGTCTGCTTCAAGTTAAGATTTAAATTTTTCAATGTTCATTCTCCTTTACTACTTAAAAAATTTCACAGGCTTGTCACATTAGTAAATTGCTTTTGGCTCCAAAGTTTTATATGCTTGTTCCTCGATAGAAGTGGTGTTAGGATTGATTCTCATTGATAGAGAGGCCTCCTTAAATAGAAAAGTAATCTATGTTTTTCTCTTGCTTAAATGGTTACCCCATGTTGTGATTTCATAATCATCTTTGTTTTTGTGCACAAATGTTGTGATTTGGACAGTGAAAGACTACTACTTTTTTTTAAGCATCTGTGAAGGAAAGTAAATCAAGGAATATTCCTTTATTTAATTAGCACATTTTTCATTTTTTTTCTTTAGAATCGTAAAGGAGAAGAAAATTACCAAGTCAAAGCATTCAACATCATTGAAAAGAAAGCAAGCTTGGTGTCTTTCTATATATTACTAAAAGAGCCCAATTTGTTGAAAGGCCTTCAGCATCTCTAGAAGAACATGTACTTCATATTTATGTAATGTCTTAATTAAAAACCTATCATCCTGAGAAAGGTTAAAAAACACTTCCACTCTTTCCAAGAGGAGGGAGCTTTCTTAGTGCATAACTTCCATAAATGGACATCATATAGTCAACAACATCAATCTTCAAAATATTTCTCAATATCCTAAAAAACATTGGACAATAGTCAAGATTTCTATTATCTTTTATCACTTTTCTAAATTCACATGCACTAATAACCAAAGCTTGTGAATTGGTATGTATATACTCTAGCATTCATTCCAAACAGACTATCATCTTCATTTGATATCTTTAGCTTATCTTTCTATTTCCATGGAGACAAAATTTACAACAGGCTTTTACTATTTTCTCTAGTAGCATCAACCAATGGCATTAGTTAATAATTTATTATTGTTTGTAGTAGCTATTATGCTTCTTTCATTCACTCCCATAGTTGATTAAAAAATCATCATTTTGCATCTAAGAGAGCCCCAAAATTGGCCTAGATTGTTTGGACATGAATCAACATGTAAAGAATGTTGGTAACGATTGTGCATATAGGTTTTCCTTCTAATATCATTAATTTTATGCAATTGCATTTTATATCCTATGAGGACATTGAATTCAAGACCTCTCAAATAAGAGGCTCACAATTTACTATTGTGTTTTAGACTCTTGCCTGAATCTATACATCTATTATTCTTATTATTCAAATATATTCTTTCAAAATATCTAATAGATTTTAAATCAATTTATTTCTAGATGTTCAAATGAATTCCTAAAAGCTTTTTCCCTAATTCAAATCAAATGAAATAGTCGTTATTTTTTGAACCTTGAGAAATATTATCAGATTAAAACATACTAAATGATTCTTAAGGTACTTATATGATGTAATAGATCAATCATAGAAACTAAAAATGCATATTGGCATAACATTCACCATCAAACAAAAGCTTTGATAATCTTCCCTAGCCTTCAAGCACATACAAACTATGATACCATGTTAGACGACAAAAAAATCAAATAAGCTCTTGGAGACTTGGTATCTTCCACATAATATTATTGTAACGCACACAATAATTAAAAAATAATATTTTGTTATATGGTTAAATCAAACACAAAATATAAACATGTGGAAAGAGGCACTCGAATTGATATTTTAATGTGTAGGGGAAATCCACATAAACCACAATTGCAATTGCTTTACTAAAAATAGTAAATGAAATCTTGCAATATAAAAAATTAGCCCTAAGCATCATTGTGATACAAGTAATTTGAATGAGTGATAGTCTGATATAAGAGCTCAATTTCAAAATTTATTATTAGTCAAAGGTAATCACTTTAACAAAAATTCTACGTAACCAAGAAAATTTAAGAAAATTGTAAATGAATTAATCCTTGTAAAAATAGTGAATAAAGTCACAAAGTCTAACAATTTTGTGCAATGTTTCATTTTGAGATAGATAATATATAGCAAAATTCCTTTGAAATATGGACATAATGGGAAAAAGTTATTAATGCCCAAATATGACCACTTTAATTAACTTTAATGGTAAAATGATATTAATGCCCAAATATGACCAATGAATGAGATTTATGAAAAATACTAAGTGATATAAAAAGTATCTTATCTTTCCTTGTGCTCATTAGTAATGAACATTGAAATATAGTAAACTCATATGCACCTTTGCATAAATTTTCTTCCCACCCTTTTGGATTTTCATTATGGAAGAATTTTTAAATATTTCAAAGTAATCATGAGGTGGATATAATAAATTTAGGAACATGGGGAATTCTTGTACACCTTCTTGAAAATTTTCCCAAGGTTCATCATACAACAAAATAGATTAGATGTTGTAAATGCCTTAACAACACCAACATTGATGTTGTAAATGCCTTAACAACACCAACATTGGTTGTAGGTGCTAACATAAACAATAAAAGAAAGAAAGAATGACATCCAACATGTTTTCAGCTTGGATGATGATAGAAGGGAATAATTTTGTATCATAATTAGCAACATCTTATATGGATTCCTTGATTATATTAGAGTTGTTGCAGTTGGTTTCAGTTACTACCCAACAAATTATGGTTTAAATTGTTCTTGAGAGATTAGTTGGCATCTTTTTGTTTGGAAGAAAATGCATTTTTTAATTTTTTTTTGTCTTCTTCAAAATTTTAGTGGGGCAATGGAAAGCAATTTTTTCAAACATATTATCAATTAGGTATAGTTTCAAGGTTTTTTGTGAAGCAAGGCTAGAATACATTGCTTTTGGCATGCATTTAAAAGGAATGTTGAATAGGGTTGTGCAAAGTGCAAGGAAGATATAACACTTGCAACATGGTTGATGAATAAAGTGCAAAATCATATCCACATACATGAGTTCTTAGGTTTATACATTCTGAGAATTTTCTTGAACTAAAAGTAAGGGAAATTTTGATAAGAATTAATTAATGTAAGATTAATACCTTCCACTCCTCTTTGATCTATTGTTAAGAACACATCAACATTAGACTTTAAATCTTCCTAAATGTGTAGTGGTTTCTCATGAGGTTGACAACCTAAAGCAACTTTGTTTATCAAGTTAATTTGTGTTATGTACACTCCATTTTATATGGAATGAATTTTCCTTCTGATCCTATGAGAAAAGGGTAGAAACACTTATAAAATTCTGGGTTGACAATTTTATACCATTAACAACAATTACTTGTATGTGAATATTGAGATCCATGGTGTATGTTATGATTCTTTTGTTAAGAAGAAAAAAATATTTTATATGGCCATTGAAGTTCACAAATGTAACACCTCTTCAATTCTAAGTTGGTAAGCATTGAACATTCCAATATTATAGATTTTAAAGAACTTGTTTTTTTTAAGTAACAGTTTATTATTTGACTATGAAGTTACTAGTATTAATAAAGAATTATGCAGTTGCATTCATCATGAATTGAAATTACACATTTCAATTTTTTTGGTTCTATTTCTGTGTACTATCTTATTGGAATATATTTTTTACCTATAAATTATTCTTTTTAAAAAAAATGTTTTGGAATGTGTTGAATTATTTTTTAGCAAAATATACTAGACAATGGTATGATGTGTATCATCTTTTAAACCTTGCTTCATCTTTGGTGAATATTTAAACTCTAAATCTATACTTTTAGTAATTTATTTTCTCTCAAAACCTACCTTCTATTGTTCACCAAAGGCAAGGACAAAAGCTCAAATAGAGCTCTTGTTTATTTTTGTTATCGATCATATGTGGAGATACCCTCCTCAAGTCTTAACAAAAGATTACATAAAAGATACTACCTAGTGGGCCCGATATTCCATAAGAGTTGAAAAGAAGTGTATGCCCATAAGAGAGCTACACGTAAATAGTTCAATAATGGAGGCCATAGAGATAGTACCATCATTGAAATAGTTTGCATATATAAGAGGTACTGTCTAACATTACAACTGGCATTTGATACTACTCATGGTATGATGCACAACTTTTCTATATTCATTTAAAGTTAATGTTTACCTTTGTGTCCTCAACACTTTCTATGGTGCAACTTATATGCACCTTATATGTACCAATTTTCAATGTATTTCTCTTGTTTATAATAGACTTAAGACTATTTAACAGTACTATGGGCGCATATAAGTTGTCCCATAGCCATTAGCTTGTGCCCCCAGGTCCATATGATTCCAATTCTACTTATTTTTCTAGTTCCTATGGATATACTTAATTGACTCATATGGTGTTTTGGGATAAGATTGTTAAAATCTATCAGTTGCCCCTTTAGCCAACTGGCCACCTACCTATTGGGAGCATTAAACTTGGTAGGTGAGTTTGAATTTACAAATAAGAGGGAAAGTTTTTGAGACAAGACAGAGGGAAAGAATGTTCATTTATTCTATATAGGTACAAAGACTAGTTGAAGAGAGAAGAAGGAAGGTTCTAGAAGTCAGTAATAAGATCAGAGGTTAGCAACACAAGTCTTGATCTCCTTGTTCTTTGTATGTTTATTTTGTTTTTCCTTTGAAGAAATGATTGCTCTAGTTGTTATTGTATGCAACTTTTTAGTGTTGTAAGTTTATATTACAAATAGAAGTTGTAGGTTACAGTATTTTGATTCTAGTTAAAGCCATATTCTCCCAAATTTGTAATAGTTGAATCAATTTTTGAATAGAAAGCAAGCAAGCAGGCATATTAGTTGATCCAATTATTTGGCTTATTGTTGTCTCCTTTCTATCTATTCTGCATTGTGATTAGTATTTGAGAAGATCAAAGGTGCAAGTTCCTTGTTCTTATCTCTATGCTTTAATAATGGAAGAAACCATATTGTAAGTTGGTCACCAAGTAACTCAGTATCCTTGTTAACCAATTTCTCTTCTTTGACTTGGTTCTCATATTAATCGAGCTCTTCCATTATTTACCAAACCATTTGGTATTAGTACTAACTAAGCTCACTTGGTCACTATACTATTTAGACTAACTCAATCTCCTCCCTAATCGAGTTTACTTGGTTCTCGTATCAACCGAGTTCACTTGGTGTAGTATTAGTTAAGTTTTTGTTGTTGACCTCTTTCCTTTGGAGACTAAGTCATTTGAGTCCCATTGCTACCAAGAAACTTGACACTACCTATCATCGACTACTTAAGGTGCCAAAAAACTTGACACTCACTATGTTTTTTTGATTGCTGAGAAAAAAATTTTGTGAATTTTTTCACATGGTATTGGAGCTTTGAGGCTCCACATCCTTGTGAGTTTGGGCATTTATTTCTAGGTGGTTGGCATGGCTAGAGATCTAGGAAAGACATGGCAGCAACCACTGTCCTTTTGTGAAGAATAATAAATGAATTGATAAGGGGTTAATCTTCCAAAAAACAAAGCATAGCTGAGCTACTTGACAATAGAAGAAATGGAGTTTACTTAGCAATAGAAGGAAGTTGAGTTACTTAGCACAAGAAAAGACTAAAATAATTAATGCTGAGCAATGTTAACACCATGAACTAGTTGCGTTATGCCACCGCGTAAACTATGAAAATAAAAACCTTGAATCACAGAACAAGAACAGAGATTGTTGCTCTATCTTTTCCAATGAACAAATGCAAATTTGAATAAAGATTTAATTGGAGACAATAAAATCATAAGAGGAGATGTGCAATTTCTTGCTTGCATGTATATTAAAAAAGGATTACAACTAATAGTTTGTAAACAAACTTCTATAGAAAACAAATACTACTATTACAACAAACAAAAAACTCTAGCACTCAATGGTTGTATACTAAGTTCAGTCAAGCTTCTATGAGATTTACAATAGTCTGAAGCAATCACTACTCTATAGAAACACAAAAACATTAAGCTATAGCTACTACCATAAATAATCAATGAGAAACAGAGGAAAGTTGTTATGCGATGGTCTTCTACTCCTCTCTACTTTTATCTACTCTAGAACATTGCCTTCTTCCCTATTTATAAGTCAGGAAACTTCACTGCTAAGAAATTGACAAAGCTACTTCAAAAACTTAATTTCTAAGTTATCGTGAAACATGGGATAAGATATCTAAGAATCAATAAATATTGTCCTACTGACATGGTTCAACAACTTAAGCTGCTTAAGCTCCTTCAAGCTGCTAGAAAGTAAGTGAGCTACTTAGGAATAAAATCATACAAAGGCTTTAGACAATCTGATTTAGTTTCAAATTCTAACACCTTTAAAAGACATAATTATGATGCTTAGACAAAGAAAATGAGAACCATTATGGTTGCTAATAATTTGTGGGAGTTTGTGGTAAATGGGTTTAAAACTCGAATGTCGTGTCCAATATTAAATCTGGATTTGATGGAGATAACAAGAAATAATGTTTGATTGAAGAAAATACATGCCTTAATTACTTTTCCAATTATGGTTTCATCATAGAGGGTATTTTTGGCAATAGTCATTAAATAACATTCGAGCTGAGGTTTTAATGGCACAAATAGCTATAACATTATTGATTGGTAGTGGGAATGCAATGATATACAAATATTAAGGATGATATCAGTGAAATGAATTCACTCGTGTAGGTACGCATTAATAGTGAGAGTATCTAGTAAGATGATTTTTCTATGATGTCCTTTGTTAAGTCTAAGTGGATATAGATACTTATGCGCATGCAAGTTCTCTTATAGGTTATCAATGATTCTGAGCTAGTGTTAGTCGTAAATTTGTTGAGTATAGATAATGTTGTTTGATACAACTTGCAAAAAAAAAAGTGTCCTTACAAATAATTGATAACCTGCAATATATATAGAATAATGGAGTAAAGATCTAGAGAGGAGGAAAATTATGAGATCAACAAGGGGTGGTCTATTCTTAAGTCATTTAGGATATATTAATGGACTTGCCAGGGTATGTGATAGACTGGATTAAATCCACTAATGCATGGAGTAGATTGGATGGTCAAACTCCCTCCTATCAATTAATGTATGGAGTAGATTGGATGATCAAAATCCCTCCTATGGTTATTGTGGTTTAGCATATGTGTGTGAATTTCAAGATGTCACCTTGTGTACACCCATTTTTTAATGGTGAATATGTATAGACTTATAATTAATAGAATCTAGCACACATGTTTCTAAAAAAAAGTTAGGATGGTATACAGATGCACTTAAAAAAGTCTAATGGAACAAAATTTAAAATAAAGACCAACAAAGATATTAAGAAATTAATTCTAAAATAATTATTATTGAGTACATACTCTTGAAAAATATTTATAGACGAGAAATTTATGATAAGTAAGATTAATATATAATTTTAAGATAAAGAGTTGTTTCCAAATGATGCAAGTTTCCATCACTCTCTCGCCTGAGCCACTCCTTATCACCCATCTAGAACATCTCTCATCTTTTATAGTATAGAGAGATGTTATACATATATGATGTCTAGTATATGCTCCTTCCATGATGGATTTGAAGGTCATACCTTCACCACCTAAGTGTAAGCTTGAGAAGGGTTATGCTCCCAAGTTTCATAATAGGAAATCAACCCCTATAACCTCTTTCTTTGCATCGATCTCTTTGATTGAGGAGGCTCCACCTTCCTTGGATTTTGTTATCACCTATTTGTAGAGGTTAGTGGTGCATCTCTTGTTGATGAACCCTTGGTAGATTCACCTTACTCCTCTAGAAAGTGTATGCTCAAATCCTTATGGGACATTCTTGTTGTGTCAACTATCATAACAATAATATCGATTTTGGCCTTGAACAAACTCTTGGATAAGAATCTTGTAGAAAATTAATTAGTATCCATAGCAATAGGTCATGTGACTAACATTGCTTTGGAAATCATGCCTCTTCAAGATCACTATCCCTCCCTATATAAATATGATTAGGAGAAAAATGATATGACAATGGATGGTTGTTGAGTTGGGCATGTTTATAATGTTTGAATTAGTTTGTGTGTTTGATTATTTGTTAGCGAGCCCCATTGAATGTCTTTATATGTATATGCTCCACTAAATGACCCAATTTATTTCGTGGGTACTTGTAAATAGGGAATAATATTCATCATACACTTCTTCAATTTGTATAAACTTTCCCAATTCTTTCACATGTTGGGGATGATGCAAAGTGTTGAGGGCGTAATTAAGGCCCTCTTCCATTGTAACCCAACTATTATTTCATCTTCTTTACCATGTTCTTTTCTTCTTATGCTCCAAATAATCTAGGGTATATGATGAATAATTTATATGCATCTAATATTTCTATCTTGATGCCAATGCTATGAATTATCCTAGCCATTAATAATTAGGTCTTGTTATCTCTTTTTTGGTGTTATAGAGGCTATGTGATGTTTTTTGTGATGTATTAGTCTATAGACATGTCATGCAGGGTTTCATGACATAATAACCTCTCTCCTCTCAAAATGTCTCATATTCCCTTCTATTCTATTCAAATAAATCTAGGGTAGAAACCCATCTCTCTATCTTATGACCTCTTATTTTATTAAAATATATTTTTATTAAATTTTATTATATTATTTAATTATTTTTTATCTATATCACCTATCTTGGGGCCAAGCCACACCCTTTTTATCTATGCATCGTAGTGTGGTGTTTCAAATTACTTCATTTTGATATATGTTTCATATATGAAGACTAAACAACCACACCTTGTCAATGGTCTATTATCTCTCTTTTATGATATATGGCAACTTATCATAGGTTGATATCATGATCATTGTTACTCCAATTTTTGTCTCCCATCATTTTGCATATGATAGAATGTGTGATCCAATTCCAAAGTGCCCAAGTCCAAGTCATGGAATTAAAGTCTAAGTCTAGGTTTGAAGTTGGGTCAAGCCACTTCTCATCAGGATTTCAATTTTCCCCTTCTCCCCTTTTCTTTTTTGTCATGTCTATTGGGTCTAGCTAAAAATCAGTGTGCACAAGTCACCTAGATAGTTCATAAGTCTGGGTGGGTAGGATAAGTATTTAGGGTCATCCCCAATGAGAAGTAAATTCAAGCCAAAGAATATAATCATTACAAGTTTGGGATCTTAGAGTTTCTTAGTCAAAGCTACTACACTGACTAGAGAAGTGACAAAATAGCTTCATGCCTTTAGGTGAGCATGCTTACAATGGTAATGGAAAAGTAAATTGGTAATCAAGAATATTTTGTAGAAATTCCCCTATCATACTTCATGGTTTAAGAAAATGGGAAAAGAGGTGTGCTCCCATAAGTAAGAAATAAAATTGATGCCACAAAAGTTGAAAGTGAAAATTGTTAGCATGAATGCTGATGATATTTCTATGGAGAAGTACCACAAAAATGTTGGACAAAGATTTAGAATTTATGTGATGCATTCATGACAATGTTTGTTAATGATGTTAACATATGCCTTATTCTATGAGGATTACTAGAGTTACAGAGGAAGAATTATTTGGCATGATCAATGATCAAAAAGTTGGGATGTGTTCTCTTACATTTATGTTCAAAGATGATTATAGATACTACACTTAACTACATAGATAGAAATATGGAAATATGAAAGAGTTATGTGATATTTTGTAAATATTGCTTTTAGGGAGAGTTTTTGGAAATTTTTTATAGGTAAATTGATTATATATTTTAATAGAGATGATGTAGGAGCATCTTGGGTTTACTTGGTGACTACTTTGGAGTTTATGGGAGGAGGCTTACTAGTTACTTTGGATGGTGCTTGGATTGGTACTCGATTGAAGAAGGACTGGTGCTTGGCATGCTCTAAGAGCTAGGCATGTTCTATAGAGCTCAGCATGGTCTTGGAGCTTGGCATGGTCTATGATTTCTCGGCATCATCTTTGGTTGCTCGGCATGGTCTAAGGTTGCTCAACATGGTCTTAGAGCTCGGTATGGTCTTGGAGCTCGGCATGGTCTATGATTGCTCGATATGGTCTTTAGTTGCTCAGCATGGTCTTGGGACTCGACATGTTTCTTGGTTACTCGACATGGTCTTTGGTTGCTCGACATGGTCTTTGATTGCTCAACATGGTCTAGGAGGAGCTTAGCATTGCTTAGGAATTTGGTGCATGTTGCAGGCCATGTAAGTAATTTTATCCAATGATTTAGAGGATACAAATTTCAAAAATTGAAGATGGCCTAGAGTACTAACTATAGTTCAAAGCATGAGTTCTAATTCATTCGAAGCTAGGAGATATCATAATTTTACTAAGACATCAATTTTGGGCATTTAATTGTTGTTGTTAGCTGACTTGTGGCTTAGATTGGTATAAGTAGGGGTTTTGGGGAAGTCTTTAGTGATTATTCATCCATCATGGAGAAGAGGAGTAGTTGGAGAGTGAGTTTTCCTAAGCCTATGGATAGAGCATCGAATGTGGAGCAGTTTATAGTAGGATTGTGATGGAGTTGTGAATGTGTGGATAGAGAGCTGAATGTGAGGTAGTTTACACTTGGATCTTGGATGAAGTTGGAGTAGAGCTAGTAGCTATGGCTTAGAAAATAAGGAGATTGCTTGGTGGGCTCACAAGCACAAGTTTAGATCTTCCTTGTAGGTTTTTACCAGAGTGTGGATCTGGACTAGCTAGGGTTTGGATTAGATCTTGAGGGATCTTGCAAAACTATTACTTGTTTTGTATTTGGCTATAATCAGGAAGGCCTTACACCCTGATACATTGCATGTAATCAGTTATATTTTATGAATATATTATAGTAATTTGGTATCAAATCTTCCCTTTTCACTTCTTTTTGTTGTGTTTTTATTGCATGGTTGTATAGCTAGGGGCTAGGACATCTCCTTTGGGGATACTCCTATCTTGTACTATATCAGGTGGTAGTAGAGAAAAGGTTGTTCTTGAGTGTGTAGACAGATCATCAAAGTTGAGGCATTTTGCACTAGGACTTGGGTTGGAGAAGGAAGTCTAAGTTGGTCTTGATCTAGTGGTGAATTTTCAAATTGGAGTCCCAAATGTTTTTGTTGTGAGGTGGCAGATCGTGGTTTGGCTTGAAATTGTAGATGTCTTATAGATGGATTGATGGATGCAAAGATGGAAAGTTGATCTTGTTGAGGCATGATCATAGAGAGTTTGTGGATTGCAAATTCGTGGTCCTAGACTTGTGATGTGGTTTTTGATTATTCATGTGAGGTGGCAGGTTGTGATTTGACTTGCAAAAAAGTCAAGGTTGTCACAAGGAGTGTGGGAAGGATTTGTTGCAAAGGGTTTACGATGATCTTCGGAGATGGCTTCGAGAGGATTGGAACCTGGGATGACTGTGAATCTTTGTAAGGTGGTGGAAAGGAGGTTTTCTGAGATGTCTACTCAATTTGAAGCTAGTTTGGTTGATTGAACTAAGAAGGTGGTTGCTAAGTTTGAAGCTAGCTTGGTTGGTTGAGTTAAGGATGAGGCAAGGAAGGAATTTCATTGCTATTTGTTAAAGAATATGGCATAGCAAGGTCAAGGTGGAAGAGGTTGGTTTTGTTGATTAGATTGTGGAGTCTAATACAAAACTTGCAGAGCATTTGGAGGTTGTTGCTCAAGATGTTCCTAACCTTGTAAATGCTAAGATAGAGGTTGGTTTTCATGATTAGTTGGCTGAATCTAACATGGAAATTGCAGAGCACTTGGGCATGGATGATCTTATTGCTATTGGTGGTGAGTTGTATATTACAGAGTGTCTTTTTGTGAGCAATAATATTGCTAGGTTTGTGAGTTTGGCATGTGTTGATAGAGATCTTCATATTGTTGCTAATGTGGATTTGGTTGCTGCTGGTGTGGATTCACTAGTTTTTGATGTGGATGAGGGTTTGTTGTTGAAGCATTATGTTCAGTTTGTTCCTAGGAGTGAGCATGCTGATTAGATGGTTGAGGTTCTAGTATTTGATAGCATGATGCAGATGTGGATGATGTGCAGATTGGTTTTGTTGTCCTTGTTGGAGTGGAAGCCTTTGGTCAAGATGAATTTGGTTGTTGATCTTTCTTTGGGCATCAAAGTGTGAGACACACTTTTCTATTTACCCAAGGAGTCTGATGTAGGAGCATCTTGGGTTTGCTTGGTGACTACTTTGGAGTTAATGGGAGGAGGCTCAATAGTTACTTTGGAGGGTGCTTGGACTAGTACTCAATCAAAGAAGGACTGGTGCTTTGCATACTCTAGGAGCTCAGCATGTTCTATGGAGCTTGGCATGGTCTATGATTTCTCGACATAATCTTTGGTTGCTTGGCATGGTCTAAGGTTTCTCGACATGGTCTTGGAGCTTAGCATGGTATTGGAGCTTGTTAGGGTCTATGATTGGTCAGTATGGTCTTTGGTTGCTCAAAATTGTCTTTGGTTGCTTGGCATGGTCTGGGAGGAGCTTAGCATTGCTTAGGAATTTGGTGCCTGTTGTAGGCCATTTAAGTAACTTTATACAATGATTTAGAGGAGAAATTTTTCAAAGATTAAAGAGGTCCTAGAGCAGTAACTATAGTTTAAAGCACGAGTTATAATTCATTTGGAGCTAGGACATATCACAATTTTACTAAGACATCGATTTTGGGCATTTAATTGTTGTTGTTGGCCGACTTGTGGTATTTAATTTATGTATTTATATTTAATTTGTGTTTTGGGCCAAATTTTGGCTTAGATTGGTATAATTAAGGGTTGTGAGGAAGGTTTTAGTGATTATTCATCCATTGTGGAGAAGAGGAGTTGCTAGAGAGCGAGTTTTCCTGAGCCTATGGATAGAGCGCCAAATGTGAGGCAATTTACATCAAGATTGTGATGGAGTTTTGAATGTGTGGATAGAGAGATGAATGTGAAGCATTTTATACTTAGATCTTGGATGAAGTTGGAGCAGAGCTAGTAGCTATGGCTTGGAAAATAAGGAGATTGCTTGGTGGGCTCGTGAGCACAAGTTGAGATCTTCTTTGGAGGTTTCTACTAGAGTGTGGATCTAGACTAGCTAGGGTTTTGATTAGATCTTGAGGGATCTTGTAGAACTATTACTTTCTTTGTATTTGGCCATAATCAAGAAGGCCTTATAGCTTGACACATTGCATGTAATCAGTTATATTTTATGAATACATTATAGTAATTTGGTATCAAATCTTACCTTTTCACTTCTTGTTGTTGTGTTTCCTCTACATGGTTGTATAGTTAGGGCTAGGACATCTCCTTTGGGGATTTTCCTACCTTTTGCTATGTCAAAACATGTAATCTAGTTGAGTGATCTTACACAAAGGTTAGAGACATGTTAAAGATGCTTTGTTCCAAATGGTGAAAACAAATATTCATTCTATGAGGTCTAGTGAGGATTGTTTGGAAGATGTTCTCTATGAGCCAACTATTGCAAATATCTTTGGAAAGAATATAAGTGTAATGTAATATCTTAAGGATGCCCTATATTATTATTGGAAATTGGGAAATTTCCTCAAGGATGACTCAATATTTTATTATTATTTTTGGTGTAAATTAGTACTTTACTATTTACACTTACTTAAGTTTACTTAGGTTAATGCATTATTTAATTATATTGCATTATTTTATTATTTTTATTATGAGAAACTTAGGAGTTTGTGCAACCTTGTGATTTGTCATGTTGACAACATAGGAGTATGCACCTTTATTTGAGCACATGGTGTCTACAACACTGTTTTGCGTGTTCCACTCTTCTAGGCTTATCCTCTCATCACCGCACTTAGTTCTGTGCTTAATGGAGGATAATCCATATTTGGTGGACATGTGCTTGGTTGTGTGACACTTCATGGTGCTAACTTCTATGCATTCTAGAAGTTCTCTTGTAGCCTTTATAACTAGGCACTCCTAGTGTATTAGTATCACATTCTGAACAGAGCAATGTATTCGGACATACTCTGATTAATTCATCATATCCTTCTTTGGTCTACTGTGTGCTTGTGTTTGAGTTCTTAGTTCTTGGGTGAATTTTGCCCTTAAGCAAATTCTTACAATTATAAATTGGGAAAGCCTCAAGATTGATTCAAAATCTCCTAACAAAGAATTGTATTTCATTGGTTGCTAGCAATGTCCATCCTTTTACAAGAAAACTTTATATTAGTACATCATTTTTTGGGTATCATCCCCACTAGGCTTATCCTTCTGATTAGGTATTTCCCTATTTAATATATATGGTTTTATTGTGCATAGCTATCTTTCTATGATTATTGCATCTATTGTTTACATGTTTCAAGATTAATAAAGTTGAAGAGAATTACATAATAGATTCAACCCACCCCCACCTTTGAGTTATCCTGGTGCTCTTTTCTTTCTAAGAGTTGGTATCACAACACTAGGTCCTTGGAGGAAAAATTTAACATATTGATGAGGTCCATGCATTTTTATTTTAGAAAAAAAGTCTGGAGTTTGATGAATCAATTATGACAACTTGAAGGAAAATATGAAGACTCATCTATTGTGCACAGGTCTAGAATATTGGGTAGTTTCATCAAATGAAAAGTAAGTGATAAAAGACGACATGCTTGACTCTTGTGAAGACACTAAAAGAAAAATATATTCATGCTAAGAAGGCTAGACCACAGAGTTAGATATATGTATTTTTCAAGATGTTAAGATACATGAAGATGAAACTACAAGAGGTTAATTTTCTATAATATCAGAAATTATTGTTGGAATTAGAAGTTGTGGTGGATCCAAGAAAAAAATGAGATTGTGTGGAAAATTTAGAAAACTTTCATGCCTACTTTTCATCAAAAAACACAAATGATTAATCAAGTTATTCCTCATACACAGGTAACTTTACAAAGGAAACTCTTTTTATAAGATTGTAGTCATCTGAACTATAGATGTAAGAGAATGAGGAACTTCCTAGAGTGGAAATTACTTTGAGCATGGAAAAGGATAGGCCTTTATTCAAAAGGACTACTAGTTTAAGTGGAAATTATGATAGTAGCAACTAAGAAAACTAAGTAGAAGACAAGAAGATTGAATAAGGGATTTCCCTATTTATAAAGAGAAAACCTAAAGGTAACAAAATTCTTGTTTTTTGGACATGTAAAGAACTTGGTAATTATTTTTTGAAATACTTTAAAAGATAAAAGAAGTTTAAATGTAATAAGCCTTAGAAGTTAAGAACACCTAAGAATTTCTTCTATGTTGAGAGGATGGTGAAGTTGATTTCAAGATGGTAAATTTCCTAGATGACATACTTGGTAATGAGGATGATGAAATTGGATTGGTTGTGATTATGGAAGAAATCATTGAGAAAAAAGAGATATAAAGAATACAATGCATTAGTGTCACAAATTGAGAAGAAAAAGTCAGATTCAATTATAGATAGTGGTTGTTCTTATCATATGATTAATGATATGAATAATATTTTTGAATTCAATAGTTATGATGGAGGAGTTGTTAGATTTAGAAATAATGAAGCATGTCACATAAAATGAAAAGGATTTATTATAGTTGACAGAAATATTAACATTGAGGATGTTTACTTTGTGGATGGTTTGAAATATAATATTTTGAGTGTTAGACAACATGTTTTTTATTATAAAAACTAGCAAGATAGTTTTGAATTGTGGTACAAACATTAGACAGTAGATATTGTTAAACAATTTATTAACAACACCTAGTGCCAGAAATCCAAAGAGAGATCAACTAAGGTCTTCCTTTATAAAAATAAAAAGGTCCAAATGTGGAAAACCCACCAACCATGGTTTGCATTACTAAGGATTGACATGGGACAAGCCCCTATACTAGCTATATTCTTAAACCAAAAAAAAGAATAAAGGACCTAGGTGAGCCCTTTAAAACTAAAAAAAACCACTTATTCACAAAATGAAAAGAAACAAAGAGGGGGAGACAAATTCATACTTAGAAGGCCTAGAAACCAACATTAGGCAATGGGTAGCATGTTCTGTTGGATACAATTGATTAATTGCGTGTTGTCTTTGATGTTACACAAATGTCATATTAGTTGACACTTAGTGCATGTAGAGCTCACTTGGTCAATGAAGACAATTTTCCTAGTCTACTGAGCATTCCTAAGTTTACTTTGTGCAGAAGACAATTTCTACTGAGCTCACTCTAGTGTCGAAGGAAGTTAAGTAGAAAAGAGTGTTAACCAAGATCACTAGTTAACAAAGGGAAAGTTGAATAGAGTCAGTGTTAAATGAGTTCACTCAGTTACCAAAGGAATTTTCTAAGTTTGTAGTATTAACCGAGCTTCTGTTCGTTAACACAGGAAATCGGTTTAGAATTAGTTTCTACTAAGCTGGGTCAGCTACCAAAGTATTTTCTTATTTTGGCATGTAAAGCTTAATTATTTTACCTATTGATTCTAAATGATTGAGGTGATGAATATTGGTTATTCTAATTTTTTTTTTACCTAACTTTACAATCTAAAAAGTATAAGAAAAAGGTCAAGTTGTGATTTCAAATTGTGAGATGCAAGTTGAATAAGTTGAAAGAGATAAGAAGAGGAAGTAAACTTGAAGGGTAAGTAGATATCCTTGTGGAGTAGAAAAGTATTATTCAATTGAAAAGGATCAAGTATGAAATAGAGCAAAGATCTGTAATCAACAATTTGGTTGCATCACAATTAGGTCATTTCATTGTTACTCTCTGACCATTGTAGCAGTGAACTAAAATATCTTAAAGAGTTGGTTTAATAGCCATTTGTAAATCCTCTAACAAGGTGGCAATTCCATTGAATTATTTCAAGACCTTTTGTAAGGCCACTCCTAATAGGGTGATTAAATCCTTTAATAGGGTCACAACTAACAGTGTGTTTTGTAACCTTTAACAGGGTTGGCTCCTAATAGGGCTCACTTCAAAAGAGTGAAAATCAGTAATTAGTTAGATTGGTGATTTTTCCCAAATTGGGTTTCCACATTAAATCCTAGTGTCCCATGTGTTCATATTATTTCTTTCATGCTTGTAAGTAATTACTGATAACATCTTAAGATTTACTAATGTAATTCACACTCTACATTTACTAAGTTTCAGCAATCCTTGTGTTTACTGAGTATCAGTAGTAATTAGTTTTATCAGTTTGAATTTTATAGTTGACATCTAAGGGATCTAGAATTTATTTTAGTGGCAACTGATTCACCCCCCCAGTTAGTCCTCTTATATTTCCAACATGTTCTTCTTTGTCCCTTATAGTTATAGGTCCATAGCTAGCACAATGACCACTTCAAATTAACCTTCCAAAAAATATTTTTCCCTTCCCCCCACAAACTCCCTTCCAACCTCAATATAAAAGGAGCCCTCCCTAATAGCAGTAGAGGGAAGAAATATCTGAAAACCAATGGTAGGGGAGAGAAACTCTGAAATATCAGCACTATCTTTAATGGAAGCCTAGGTACATTCACCTTTATTAAAACTAACATCTACCACCAGAAAAAAGAATGAACTCCACCTCTATAGGATTCAATCCCCAAGTCAAGATCATGGGTGAATTAATAGGGAACTCCGAGTCCTCTTTGAAGGAACACTTGAAAACCACAAGAGAAGAATAGGAGAAGTAGTCCTCCTAGCATAACTTTCTTCAACCTTAAGAACAAGGAATCCCACCTCATTAGGGATAATAAGGAGGAACAAAATCCCCTAAAAGACATCCTTTTTAAACCACTACATCTTCCAAGCATCAACCTATTGAGGAGGAATGTTCAAACCGTTATCCACAACACCCACATAACATATCATCACCTCAATAGATTATATCTCGAGCTTAATAAGAGTTGTGTGCATAATAGATAACAACATGAACTAATCATCAAACTAGAAAAAAAGGCCAAAGGTGAGACTTCATCTCTATAGAAATAAGGACCACCTGGCAGCTAAAAGGAAGGCCAAAATATAGAGCCCATCAAAGAAACTAGGAAATATGCACATATAAAATCATGAAAGAAGCACCAAATATTGATAATGAGGCATAATGGAGAGATCCATAACTACCAACCATTAACACACCAACAAGCCCCCAAATCTAGCAAACCCAGAAGTGGAACACTCCTAGATATAACCAAGAAGGGACAAAAATTAGGCTTCCCATATGAATAAATACCTTTAGGAAAGGTTCCCCATTATTCCAAGGAAACACCAAAAATGTCCAAGAAAACCAATAAAACAACATAGGGCCCCCAAATCTAGATAAGCTAGTAAAAAAACACCCCTAGATGCATCTTGGAGAGGTATAAAAGTAATGTCCCAAGCTCATAAACAAAGAGACCACGGCTATGGGAGACCCCCCACTATCCTAAGGGAAACCCAAAAATGTTGGAAATAGAGCTCCCTCTACAAAGAAAAAAACTAGAGAAAAGGGTAGCCCTTGGCCCAAACAACTCGTAGGTAAACAACCACCAAACCCCCCTATTTGTAGTTGAATTTACCTACAGTTTGCTACAACACATAATAAGACACTACGAGGTAGGCCCAGAGGGGCCATCCATCCATTTGGCTCAATGCCTTCCAATTTCCCATTATTTCCATAGTTGGAATCCACAACATTTGGAACCCTAGCTATACACAACACCATGCTCATGCTTCTACTCATTTCATGTTGATAGGGGTTATCTTGTTGACAAGGGATTAGTTGCAGTTTCTAGAAAGGCTTGCATCATCAAGGATATGAGTAAGTGAAAGAAGTTGGGTTTCACTTTTGGACAAAAAGTGGAAGTATTTTTCCTATTTTGGAATTTTTGGTAAATTGATGTCAAAATTTGAGGCATTTAGAGATTGAATATTTAAAAAGTAGTATTAAGAATTGATGAGTATGCAATGTATTTGTATACACATGATAAAAAAAAATTTGTATGAATCTTTAGAAACTACTTTTTAAAAATGCTTGTTCAAGCACTATACCACACTTGTGTATGGACACTATAATTCAACAAAAATAACTAAGTTTTTATAAATCTTTTTACAAAAAGCACCTAACACACCAAAGATTGATAAGAATATTTTTCCTTAATTTTTTATCAAATAATATTTTTATTAATCTTTAACTATCTTTAAAGATCATTTTTTAAAACCTTTCGTGTACAATTACCATAATTTGATTTTTTCAAAAATTATTTTTTTCTAGCTTTTAGAAGAATTGTATGTAGATTGATGATATATAAATTAATTTAAGAAAGACCATAAAATAAAAATGTTATTAAAAGTTTAGTGAACCTCATTATTTTATGTTTAAAGTACGACCTTTTATTAGAAAATAATGCAAAGATATTAAATAAAAATATAATACTAAAATTTATATTTCTAAAATTAAGACAATAAGAACTCTAATTTTTTTTTTGTTTCGTCAAATAATTTGATTAGGAAGAGCCTCTAGAAATAATGACAAGACATGAATTTGTCAATTCAATGCCTTCGCCAAATCTTGACAGGTGAAGGCATGGACTTGGTCTTACTAAGCTTGTCCTAAACCAAAGCCTGAGATGAGAAAAAAAATTTGGCCTTTGTTGTAAGAAAGAAGGGCCCATTATTTGAAATTCAAAAACTAGGCACTCATTTTGAAAAAAGTAAAATTGACATTTAAAAATGCACTTTAAATCCCAACAAGTAAACATTAGTGTTTTGACAATAGGCACCCTTTTTTTGAATAATAAAAGGACACCCAATTTTTGAATAAGGGGTGCCCATTTTTTATTTTAAAAAAGTGGGTGCCTATTTTTATTTTTATTTTATTTTTTTAAAAAGCAGGCACCCATTTTTTGAAAATAAAAAATGGGCTCCTAATTTCTTAAAAAATGGGCACCCATTTTTTTAAATTTGCATCAGGAATTCAAGCCTAATATAGGTGCCCATTTCTAGAGAAGTACGATCACAAGAGGTAAAGCATTTTGGTTGAGCGCTAGTTAAATGTTATGTTTAGTTGCTAAAGTGGCTGATAGTTGGTTATGGCATAAGGTATTTTTTCATATTCACTTTGATAACATTGTGAAGGTCAATACCAAATTTTGTAGTTAGAGATTTGCCTAAGATTGTGAAACCTACTAACATAATTAACAAAGAATGCATATTGGAAAAATAAACGAAAAGTTTATTCCCAAGCAAGACATTTACTACTTCAGCAAAGTTGGAAATTTTACATATAGATGTGAGTGGCCCTACAAGAACATGATCTTTCTATAGTGAAAGGTATTTCATGCTACTTATTAGAATGATGTGGGTTGCTTTTCTTATAGATAAATCTGAAGCTTTTGAGAAATTCAAGATATTTAAGAATAGAGTTGAGAATGAATCTGGTTTGAAGGTTAAATGCTTGACATCTAGTAGATAAGAAGAATTTATTTGAAACAAATTTAATAATTTTTGTGAGGATAATGGTATAAAGAGACATCTTTTAGCTTCTAAAATTGTTAACCCCAACTGATGTTGTTTTTTATGTATGTGAAAGAGTCATCTTAGTTGTTATATTGCCATTGATTCAAGCTTTAACTGGTAAGATATTATGCTAATTTAGTAGAGTGTCATATTATTTGATGGATAAAGGAGGTTTGATTGATAAACATGATTTGAATAAAGTATGATAAGTATGGTATTTAATGGGTACTTGAATAACTTAGACCTTGATAGTGTAAAGTTGGTTTGATTGTCTTACAATCATGTAATATTTGTGAGAAAGTATTGAAGATCGTATATGTTTAACTCATACTAATTGAATTTCATGGCAAATGAAGGAACACAATATTATCTAAGCTACTACAATTGTCACTAAATGCCTTGAAAAGAAGAGTTAAAGTTTAGTACTAACCGATTCATTTCAGTGTTAACTGAGTTCAATGTATTTTCTAAGTAAATTTGTAGTGTTTACGAAGCTTGAACAAGAAGAACATGTTAATAAAAGATTAAACTAAGGTCAAAATTTGATGAAAATCAAGAATGTTTGAGAAGTCAAAAATATGAGGACAATTTTTTTTATGAGATCAATGGTTGGGATAATTTAAAGGAGATATAATGAGAAGATATAACTATTAAAAGTAGATAATACTAAAAGGGGCGGGAGGATGTAAATCAGTATTCTACAATTTTTTTTCCCACAAATGGATATTATTGATTAATTTACAACATGCATATGAAAGTAAACCAATATTGTTGAATAGTAAATAAATCCATACACAAAGATAATTCATAACACCATATTTGGTTAACTAGAGAAACCATGGCCAAGGGAAAACCCTGCTAGGGATGGTACCTAAAAAATGATCCACTAAACAAAAAGAATCATGTAAAGGATATTGACCAGTTAGGAGTCTATAAAGTACATATAGTGTCTTGGTCCTTATTAGAGGACTAGGCCCCATTAAAAGCCTCAACCCTATTAGGAATTGCTTCAAAATTGCTAGGAGTTGGCAATACAATAAAATATGTATACAATAAGAGCCCACTACCCTAACATGCAATTATATAATATAGTGCCTTTATACAAAAGAGATAGATACAAAAACCTCTTTATTGTTGATTGGTGTACTTTGCATATCTATGACCTTTCATCAGAATTCATAGTAAATAGTCTTGACATAAGCTCACATATCACATAAATAGTTTTCATGCACACCACAAACTTTGCAAGTAATGATTTCTTACTTCATACCTTTCCTTTTTAGAAAACTCTATCTAGTCAACTTTGATGCTTTCACACATTTGGCTAAGTATAAAATTAGCTCATGCTAACTTAGGGTTAACATCTAGGATGTTGTCCCTAAATAATTAAGTAATTATTTCTTAAACAAAATAATTCCTTTTTTGGGATTTACAAGTGGGAAGTATACTTCTAAGGGGGGGGTGAATTAGAAGTACTAAACTTTAACCAATAAAAGTTTTAACTACAAAAAATTGCATGCATAAACATATAGAAATAACATGTAAAGCAAATTCATCCACATAAACACTTGACACCAGATATGATTACCCAAAAACCCTCCAAAATTAGAAGGTAAAACTAGGGTGGGGATGACACCCACAACTCTCCACTACTGCAACAATAAAGTTCACTTTTTAAGGTTACATATTTTGACCATTCTCATGATCTACCCTATTAAAGGCTTACAAGGATTGTTATATTTTACCCTATTAAAGGATTTTAATACTTTATCAAAAGTGTACTTGGCTAAAGCATTTACAAAATGTTCACTTGGAATGTCACCCTATTAAAGGATTTAAACAAGGGTTGTTAAACAAACCTATCTCCATAGGATTTCATTTTGTTGTAATAATTGTTAGAGAGTATAATGGAATGTTTGATCTGATGCACTTACAATCTGATATTGCTGATTCCAAATCCTTATTCTATCCAATCTAATCCTTATTGATCTGGTATGAAAAATGTTCTAACCTTGGTTCTTTGTTCTGCTAACTGATTCTACAACTATCTTTCTTCTAAGTCACCTTCAATTTGATCAATTCACCCCTTTTTACTTCCTTCAAAACTTTGCTAGCATTATCTCTTCACATGCATTATCTCTCACTCCCTAAATGTTGTTGAATTATGGGGCTTCAACCTCCTTAAAAGGTTTTCATGACTTATGGTTAGGTATGAATATATGATTGAGATTTATCTAACTTTCTTGCTCAAATCCTTACATTTTTTTGATTGGTTGCATGTTGATTCCATAGGGAATCAAATAGATTCGATGTAATCTTTAATCCTTTGAGATTTATCCATATGTCATCTCAAAAATGGTTTACATCTTAGCTTTTGAAGGCACAAAATCTTATGCTGATTCTAATTGCTCAACACTTACTGATTGTTGATGCTCAGCACATACTAAAATTTTGTCTTTCTTGGCACTTGAACTTGCTCAGCATCTATTATTCACTTGACACATATACTTGTTCAGCATCATCTATTTGCTCGGCATCTAAATGACTTGGCACTTTTTAGGTTTCTGGCTTGGCACATATTGTTCACTCGAAATCTATATTATACTCGACATCAACTTAGAAAATTTCTTAAGTGTGTTGACACTCAATTGTCAAAATCAATCTGAGATCAAAAATCTCCCCCTTTGACATGAGTGTCAAAAAAACACTTAACTATACATGATGAAACTAATCTCCTTGAGTATAATATACATTTTTTTTGGTATATCTACAAAACTTCAAATTGTTCAAAATTTTGTGAAGAACTATATACCTCAAAATTTTGTGTCTCCCCCTGAGTTGATGTGCCTTTTTCTTGTAACCAAAACTCTCTTTGATTAGAGTAATTTTCCTTAGCTGATACTCCTTATCTTCATTTTAAAATCTAATACTTTTATCTGATGTATCCTACTATGCCTCGTTTCTTGTTTCCTATTTATTTTATCACTCCCTGTTTCATTTTAGCTCCCCCTTTCACATGTTTCCCCTTGTAGATTAAGTCTCCTTCTGGCTTTATGATTTCTTCTCATTTGCTTTTAATTTCTCCCCCTTTTTTATACTTATGTCAAAGGGTTATAACACTGACTGAATGTTTGGCCAAGAAGGTCTTGTTCACTTCCATTACAATTCTGAGAGTAGCATCCCAATTTTTTATTGTAACTTCTAGGGATTTGATTTGTATTGTTGTCTCTACTGCAAGCTGAAATAAGCCATCTAATGTAGAAATATTTGGATCTTTCTTCAATACATTTTTTGTGTAGGCTAGTTCTTTTTGTAGAATCTCTATGTGAGGGGTTAGGGAGGCTTGTATTTGAACTAATTTGGCTCTTGTATTAGCCTCATCTATTGTTAGCACAACTAGTTCTTTCTATGTATGAAGCATTATATGAAAATTCTACTCACTTTGAGTTGGATCTTTACGTAGTTGCATGCTTGATATTTTCAAGTTCTTCCCCAAGCTCATTATTCTCTGGCTAGTTTCCTATGTGAAAATTGATGGATCACACAACTTTGTGTACAATGAGACTATGTTCTCCAGTAAAATCTTCACATTTTCAATTTTCTTTGTTGGATATATCTATGAAAGTGCTATCTCACTAGATATTCTTTCATTCACCTATTCTTGAAACTTCTTTTTAGACCATTCCATGAGTTTGACATTTGTCTCTTGGTCTTCATTGGTCACTTGTTCAACTATTTTTGATAGTTGTTCCAAAATTGGCTTGGTTTCATTAGGTTCCTACAAGCTAAATTCATTTAGAAAGATATCTTTTATTTCAATTAGTACTTGCCTCTTTTTATACTCATTTCTGAGTATCTCTTGCTTCTTTTTCCTTTCTAATGCCTCTTGCACTTCATTGATCGGGTCTATGTTCATGGCTGCATAGTCATACTTTGGAATGACTATTTATTCATCTAATGTAGGGTCTCCATAGGGATTTTCCCTTGAAACCTTTTTAGAGCTTGAGCTTGGTGCAAAAATTTGGAGTGGTATTGCTTTAGTGCTCTGCTTTTGAAGCATTCTTGTTGGAGTCCTAATGGTTGGTAGATTTACCAAAGTTTGAATTGCTTCTTGCTCCTTTTCCTTTAGGGTCTCTTTCTCCTCCTCTAATTTTTCTTTATCAATAAAAATTATTTTTGGAAGTGCACCTTGTACTTGTGTATTAGGAATAAAAGTATCCATCTATCCTATTTTGTCTTTTGCTAGCTCCTCTGTAGTTGTAGTGACTTTATCTATGGAATCAACCTTAGCTGATGTATCTTGTCAAGCTTGCTCTTTAGGTTCTCCACTTGTATTTTTTGGCGTGAAAAAATATGTTTCTTGTGTTTCCATCTTATCCCTAGTCAAGTTAGCTACTACTTTCTGCAAGTCATCTACACTAACTAGTACTAGATTACTACATAATTGTGCTTGTAGAAATGATTGGTCAAGGATCTTTTTAAGATCCTCTACAGTTAATGGATTGATTTTTTGATCAGATTTCTTAGGAACATCCACTTTTATTTTTTCCATAGGTGTAGAGGTGTCATGTGGAGGGCTTCGAGGTGGCAATTGTGTGTCCTGGACACTCTATTCTATTTTCTTCTCTTTAGCAGTTTCCATATAATCTGTTTGAGTTTCCTTCTCCACTGTATCATCTGCCTTTTCCTTCTCACCTTCACCTTCCTTATCATTGGCATCCTCTTCTCCATTATTTCTCCCCTCAAAGGGATCTTCTTCTCCTTCTTTGACAATTTTTAGGCCATAGATCGATTTCCATATTTGAGTGGACTTCTTAACAACATCTTCAATCTTGTTTTGAAGAATGCTAAAGGCTCTATATTTGGGTGCAAATTTTCTCCAATGCTTCTTATTGGCCTTAGTTATTTTCCCTTTAGTTAGCTTAGGCATTACTTGAGCCAATGTAGACTCTCTTATTTCTTTCTCCATATTAAGGCAATACCATTTATTTTCAATAATGGAATATAAATCTTTGGGAATTGAATTTTCAAGTTCAAGTGGAGTGTTCTTAAATTTAGCCATCATGGTGTAGACTGATTCTTCAACCATTTTTTGTTCTTCCCTACTCAACTTATTAAAATCAATGCTCCTTAAGCCTGTTAAGTCTACATTATCTTTAATATTGTCTCAAATAATTTCCAAATCAGACTTGGTGGTGTGACTTACTATTCTAAATTGGCTGTTGTCATCTAATTCAGTCTTTTCCTCATCTGATTTCGGAGGTGCTACATATTTCCTTGTCAATTTCTTCTTTTCTAGACGTTGTTGCTTAGTAGCCTTCTTCTTCTCTTGCTCCTGGGCCTCTTTAGTTGTGGGTCTTGTACTTGCCCTTGTAGTAGGCTTAGCTGGGCTTGGCTTGGATAGTCTTTTTTCCCTTGTGCTAAGCTATAGGCTATTTATGAGCTTTCCTTTTCTTAGGCTTTTTCTTAGTAGGTGCTTCCTTGGTTTTCTCTTCCTTGGCACCTTCTTTCTCTTTAGCATCTTCTCCCATGCCTTGTGTCAAGGCAAGCAACTCAGGGCCCTATTCTTCTTCATCTTCATCTTCATCATCTTCTTCTTATACTTTTGTTGTCCCTTCACCAAATTTAGCCTTAAGATTTTTGAAAAATTTGTCTTTTTTCTTTAGAGTTGAAGCTATTTTAAACTCCATTTCCACTTTATATTTCACAACATCAAAAGTGCCAAAAGGTTTTGCACTTTTATCAATCTCTTCTGCAAGCAATGTTGTGATTGTTGTTGATGCCTCATCAATGTTTATCTCATATCCAAGTGGCTTTAGCCATTGCACCCTTGGCCCTAATACTTGGATATATGTATAATCAATGTCAACTAAGAAAAAAATGTCATTGATGTGTTTTTCTACAAGGAAAACTGGTATTCTGAGCCTTTGCTTCATAGACTTCTTGAAATCTTCAAAATTAGCTCCCATCTACTCTATATACTCATTCACTTGTACTGCTATAGACCTATTGGTCTTCCAACTTATCTTACCAAAAGAGGAAAATTCATTCTAAACAAAGAAAAATATTCATATCAAAATTGATCCAAATGTACATTGAGCATTCTTGGATCTCCTTATTGCTCCCAAATTCTCCATGATTTGCTGTAGTTGCAGTTCTACAAAATCATATGTATGATTCTTCTTAACAAGTTTGTATCCCAACTGCAATGCATGGTACACTATTTAGTTAGCTTGACTAGTAGAATTTATGAGATATAACACTAACAAAAAATTCTAAAAGTGGACCTCTAATTATGTCAATAGTCATGCCTCTTTTATTCCACTTTTCCCTAGTGTTCTTCTCAATGGCTTCTTTTGAATCACTCCTCAAGGTCTTTGGCCATTCTAGGGTTGGGTATTAGATTACCCTATGTATGATTCTCTTTGATAGTTTAATAGGTCCACCATCCAACCATAGACATCTGTTATGAATCCAGCTCAAAATTATTCTTATCCATTTGGTCTTGAAGACTACAGGGAAACCTAGGGCATGGGTTAAGCCCTTCCTTTCAACAATATGAAATTACTCCTTCAATACTCCATTCTCACATAGTTTATCATAGGCTTTTCGAATCTCCATATTACCAATTGCTCCTACCTTATAGTTATAATGCTTTCTGACATCTTGCACCATTACAACTTTAGGTGGAATTATGGATAGTGCACCAACAAGGTCATTCTTGTATGCAACTTCAAGAATTGGTCTAAAATATGGTTTTCTAATTTCATTAGTGACCAACTAAGCCTCAAACAATTCCTTGTCCTTGGGATTCCTAGAGCTAGATCCCATTTCTGAAAAACTAGGGCTTCAAGATGTAAAAATTGTGTAACTGTGTAGCTTAGCACTTGAGTAAATACCTTGAATTGATGATATCACTCTGAATTGTTCTTGGAATTTTCTTGAACTCTTTGTCCTTGCTTGACATCAATTCAATTCACTTCTTTCTCTCACTCTGTGTTTGCAATGATGAAAAATGATCGAAAACTTGACCTTATACCCCTTATTACATAGCATGTAATGCTTAGTACATATACAACTATACACTCAGCTCCTTATGAAATTCTACTTTACTTAGCTTCCATTGATTTTCCAACACTCGACATCCACTAGAGTTTCCCTTACTCAACTTCAATAAGAATTTCCTTTTACTCAACAACCACTACTAACTTGACATTAACTGGCTTTGGCAGACAATTACTCAGCATCTGAAGGGAACTTTCCTTATTCGAAAACAATGTGAAAACCTTGAAGATTTCACCTTGCATCTTTATTCATGTTGATTTATCCTTTTCAATTCTAACTTATTCTAGGAATTGATATATGCTAAAGCATTTAAATATCAGTCCCACATACCTTCTTTTTCTTAGTTTGATGAAGTATGACCACTTGACCCTTTAGGTGAAGTGATACATCCATCTTTATTCTTCCATGTCTTATTCATCTCTC
The DNA here is from genome assembly GCA_028749045.1 of Cupressus sempervirens. NCBI lineage: Eukaryota > Viridiplantae > Streptophyta > Pinopsida > Cupressales > Cupressaceae > Cupressus > Cupressus sempervirens. The sequence goes on along the minus strand of CM053784.1, from coordinate 53,766,323 downwards.
CTCTAATGTGCTCAACATCTATCTTGCCTTTTCTCTTGTTTGACTCTAAGTTAGTTGAATTTTTCCTTGTTGGGTAGTGCTTGCTAATATGACCAATCTTCAAACAACTAAAACATGTAATTTGGCTTAACCATCTACTATAGCTTCCACTAAAATGTGTTCTTATGCAATTTTCAAGGATGTGTCCATACTCTTGACAATAGTGACAACTATGTCTTGTATTGTAGTCCCAATTATAGGAATTTTCATAGCTTTTTCCTTTGTCTGATGACCATGTGGTTTCGGATCTACACTCAAAGGCTTTATGTCAAAACTTTTGACAATTGTACTAGCGTCCTTCAAATCTTGGTGCATGTATGGTTTTGGTTCTACATATGACTAATGACCATGTTTGTTACACTTGTAACAATGTGTCATATTATTTGGCTTGGAATTTTAACTACCATTCTTGCTCCTACAAACATTACTTGTATTTCCTTTCTTACCACAAAAATGACAAGTGGCTTTAGATTTCTTACCTTATTCATTCCTTTGTTCAGCAGTCTTGGATGATTCTGCTTATTTAGTGCTTGTGTAGCCTAAACTTGATGTGTCTTTACTAGATCTAGGGGATTTTAGTAGTTGCTCAAAGTACTTGATGGCTTCATTTGGCTTGTTAAAACTTTCAGAAAACTCCTTTTCTCTATTTAGGTCATTCTGTAGTTGTTCATTCTGCAACTTCAATGTAGTTATCTCAATGTCTTTGACATTCAACTCATGATGGGCATTCATCATTTGGCTTAAGGTATCCAACTACATGTTTGAGATCCTAGAAAACTCTACTTATTTTTCTTTCAATCTATTTGACAAGATTCTTTTTTCTTCTTCAATCATGGCCTTGTCCTCTATGGATTTCTTCTTTTGTTCAGTCACTTCACATAGCAGTATTGCTTGTGATTCTTGCTCCAACTTGAGATTTATAATCTCTTTAGCTTGTGCTCTATTATTTTTCATAAGATCTACAATTTTTGCATCAAACACACATGAGTCACCATCTGTAAATAATTTTTTGGTGTCAATCTCCTTGTATTGGGTGTCATTCTTAGCTATCACAGTCTCTTTCCTTCTGTTTAGCAAACTCCTCAAAGTATCTCTAGCTTCATCCAATTGTTGCAGTAAGAGGTGTATCTCAATCTCTTGATTCTCAATGGTCTTTCCCAACTTGTAGACTTCCATCTCAAGATGTTTTATCCAATTTTCAAGGCTTCTCTTGATGAGGACTTAGCTCTGATACCAATTTTTGGGATTTACAAGTGGGAAGTATACTTCTAAGGGTGGGTCGGGAGGCAAATCAAAAGTAGTAAAATTTAACCAATAAATTTTTTAACTAAAAAACATTGCATGCATAAACATATAGAAATAAAATGTAAAGAAAATGCATCCAAATAAACACTTGACACCAGATATGATTACCTAGAAACCCTCCAAAATGATAAGGTAAAACTGGGGTGCAGATGATAGCCACAACTCTTCACTACCGCAGTAATAAAGTTCACCTGTTAAGGTTACATATATTGACCATTCTCATGATTTTTCCTATAAAAGGCCTACCCTGTTAAAGGCTTACAAGGATTGTTAGATCATACCATGTTAAAAGATTTTAACACTATTAAAAGTGTACCTAGCTAAAGGATTTATAGAACATTCACTTGGAATGTCACCTTGTTAAATGATTTAAATAATGGTTGTTAAACCAACCTATCTCCATAGGATTTCATTCTACTATAATAATTGTTAGAGAATATAATAGAATGTTTAATTTGATGCACTTATAATTTGATATTGTTGATTTTAGATCCTTGTTTTGTCCAATCTGATCCTTATTGATCTGGTATGAAAAATGTTGTAACCTTGATTCTTTGTTCTGTCGACTGATTCTAAAACTCTATCCTTCTTCTAAGTCACCTTCAACTTGATCAATTTACCACTTTTTACTTCCTTAAATACTTTGCTAGCATTATCTCTTCACATGAATTCTCTCTCACTCTCTACACATTGTTGAATTATGGGACTTCAACCTCCTTAAAAGGTTTTAATGACTTAGGGTTACATATGAATCTATGATTGAGATCCATCTAACTTTATAGCTCAAATCCTTCTATTTTTTTGATTGTTTGCATGTGGATTGCATAGGGAATCAAATAGATTCGATCTTATCTTTAATCCTTCGAGATTTATCCATATGTTAGCTCAAAAATTGGTTTACATCTTAGTTTGTGAAGCCACAAACTCTTATGTTGATTCTGGGTTGCTTGACACTTACTAATTGCTAATTCCTGACACATACTAATTTGTTGTCTTGCTTGGCACTTGAACTTTCTCAACATCTATTGTTCACTTGGCACATATGTTGGATAATGTTGTCCTTAATGTCACACAAATTTCATATTAGTTATTAGTCTCAACTAACTAAGCTCAGCTACAGTGTCAACCCAGCTCACTCGGTCATCGAAGAAAATGAGGCAGATAGTGTCAACCGAGCTCACTCAGTCATCAAAGAAAATGAAGTAGTTAGTATCAACTAAGCTCACTTGATCATTGAAGAAAATGAAACAGTCAGTATCAACCGAGCTCACTCGGTCATCGAAGAAAATGAAGCATTTAGTATTAACCAAGCTTACTCGGTCATCAAAGAAAATAAGGCAGACAAGTGTTAATCGAGCTCACTCGGTCATCAAAGAAAATGAGGCAGATAGTGTTAACCGAGATCACTCGATCAAAAAAAGAATTTGGCAAAGACAGTTTCCACCGAGCTCACTAGGTCATCTATGGAAACTTAGTGCTTATCGAGTTCTCCTGACGATTGAAGGGTGGTCACAGAGTTCGCTGTATTAACTGAGCTCAGTCAGTTAACATAGGAATTATTTTCTAAACAGTATTAACCAAGTAGGGTCGGCCAGTAAAGGGATTTGTTAGTTTGTAATTTTAATTATTTCTAGCTGACTATTGTATTTTTTTTTTTATTGGTCAGTGACTTGAGCTGACTAAGATAATCTGAAAGGTATATATGGTCACTCAAGTTGTAAATCAAAACAGCAGTTTGAAAAGTTATGAAGGTGCATTATAGTGTGAAATGAAAAGGTGAATGTTGAGAAAAGTCTGATGAAGGATCAGATGTGTTGAAGGAGCTGAAAAGTTGTATTTGATCAGTAAGGATTCGGTCAAGAATAACAGAGATCTATAATCAGCAAAGATAAGTTGCATATTGTATCAGATCACTTCATTGTTTCTTTCTAACCATTGTAACAGTGAACTCAAAATCTCTTAACAGAGTTGGTTTAATAGCCATTCTATAAATCCTCTAACAAGGTGACAGTTTAGTTGAATTGTTCTAAAGACCTCTAGCAAGGCCACTCCTAACAAGGTGATTAAATCCTCTAATAGGGTCACACCTAACAGTGTGTTTTGTAACCTTTAACAGGGTTGGCTCCTAATAGGGCTCACTTTAGAAGAGTGAAAAACAGTAACTAGTTACATTGGTGGTTTTTCCCATATTGGGTTTCCACATTAAATCTGGTGTCTCTAGTGTTCATGATTGTTGAATTGTTTTTGGTTATCAGTTCTTAATAATTATTATTATTTGCTGCATTATCAAGTTTCAGTAATTTGTAACTAAGATCAAGCTTTTAGACATCTAAGGGACTGTGAAATGTTTTTGTGGTAACTGATTCACCCCCTCCCCCTCTCAGTTACTCCATTCTCATTTCCAACAATTGGTATCAGAGCTTTTGGTGCTTGTAGGAAAAGATTTCAAGGTTCTAAGCCAAAGATCAAGATGTCTTACAAAAGAGAAATTCCAAAACTTAACAGAGATAAATTCTCAGCATGGCAAGGATTGATGAAACTTCATCTGGCTACTGTTGGTGATACTGGACTGAAATACCTTAAAGAAGAATATGAAGAACCTTCTGGCACATTGTCAGTTAATGATATTGCTGAAAAGAAGACTCACAACAATATGATGATAGACATAGCATCTACTCTCAACTATGAATAATTTGATGACATTAAGGAGTGCAAAACTACCTTTGACATGTGGAACAAGCTAAAAGAGATCTATGGAAGAAATGATAATGTGAGAAGAGCAAAAGCAGAAAGTCTAAGAGGACAATTTGATCAAATGAGGATGAGAGAGGATGAAAACATTGCAAAGTATGTTGAAAGAGTTAAAGCATGTGTAAGTGCAATCAAGGTAGCTGGAGGTGACATCAAAGGAGAAAAAGTTGTAAGAAAAGTCTCAGAACCTTACTTCCCATTTATGCAATCAGAGTCTCTGCAATTCAGGAAAGAAGGTGTGAAGCAAATCATAAGATAAATCTTGAGGCCATAGTCGGAAGACTAACTGCATTTGAACTAGATAACTTTGACAACTATTTTCCAACCTCCAAAAACATTGAATCAGCATTTCAAGCCAAGCTCTCACTCAAAGAGAAAAACAAAAAGAAGATAGAATCATAGTCAAAAAGTGAAAATGAATCAAGCCAAAGTTCAGACAGTGATCTCGAAGTGATTGAAGCTCTACTAGCAAGGAAATATTCTAGAGGCAGAGGAAAATACAAAGGTAAAGTTCCTCTAATGTGTTTTTCTTGTGATGAAATTGGTCATATTGCAGCAAGGTGCCCAAACAAGCAAAAAAATGATGAAAAGAAAGATCACAAATGGAATGGCAAGAAAGACTTTAAATAATCCAAGAACAAAGGTAAGAAATCATGTTTCATGGCTGAAAATTCTAAGGATACTGATAATAGTGAGGATGAAATTGTTTATATTGCTATTAAAGATGACTCTGACAGTGATGATGAAGATAAAATGGCTTTTATCTCTCATGTAAGTAAGAATGATACATGGATTATAGACAGCAGTTGCTCACATCATATGACTGGTGATAAAACTAAGTTTGATCAGTTTGAAGACTATGATGGTGGCAGTGTAAGGTTTGGTAATAATGAACCTTGTTTCATAAAAGGAAGAGGAAGAATCAATTTATCCAAAGAACTTATATGTAATATTGCCTATTCGGTTGAAGGTCTCAAATATAATTTGCTAAGGGTTGCACAGTTACTAAATACTGGATTCAAGGTGGAATTCATGCATGGAAAGGCAAGACTGTTGAATGAGCAAGGAAAACTGATAGGATCTGACACCCAAACTAAAGGTAACTTGTTCTATCTAGAACTTGGTAAATGCTCATGTTTTATTGCTCAAATTGAAGAGAGTTGGTTATGGCATAAAAGGTTGTGTCATGTCAATTTTGATAATTTGGTAAAAATAAGAAAATTCAAGAATGTAAGAGGCATTCCTAACATTAAGAAACCTGAGGTTGGTCTATGCAAGAATTGTCAGATTGGTAAAATGGGAAAGACTAGTTTTAAAGTTAAAACCTATCAATCTGAAGATATATTAGAAATTGTGCATACTGATTTATGTGGACCCATTGGAATAGAAAGCTATACTGGAGAAAAGTTTTTCATTCTTTTTGTTGATGAGTATTCAAGAATGATGACTGTCATGTATCTAAGGAATAAATCAGAAGCATTTAAGAAATTCAAATGGTATTTGGCATGAGTAGAAAAAGAAATAGGGAAAAGGCTGAAATGTTTAAGGTCAGACAGAGGTGGTGAATTCATTTCACATGAATTCAATAACTTCTGCATTGAAAGTGGTATTAAAAGATAGGTTTTTGCACCAGGAACTCCAGAACAAAATGGAATAGCTGAAAGAAAAAATAGATCCATTATGGATTGTGCAAGAACCTTGATGATAGAAAAAAAATTGCTATCAAATACTGGAAGGAAGCCATCAGCACTGCAGTTCATACCTTAAATCAAGTACAGTCTAAGAAGGACTCATTCAAGACTCCCTATGAATTATGGTATGGCTACAAACCCAATTTAAGTTATCTGAAAGTATTTGGAAGCAAATGTTATGTTTTGAAAGAATGTTTAAAAGAAAAATTTGATGTAAAAGGTGATGAAGGAATATTTTTGGGATATTCTTGCAAAAGCAAAGCATATAGATGTTTAAATCTATCCACTCACAAAGTCATAGAAAGTGCACATGTGAAAGTTGATGAGTTTGCAGACAAATCAGAAGAAGAAAGCAAAAAGATACCTGAAGACTACAAGAGATTTGTTTACATTGAACCAGATACTATACCAAGTATACCGTTCACTCAAGAATCCTCAACTCCTGAGTCTTCAGTAACCAAGTTGCAGATAGTTCAAACCGAGCCACAACAACATTTAGACACTATCGAGCAAGTATCTACCAAGTCTAAAGAAACCAAGCCAGAATAGCCTGAACATGAAATTGAAGCACAAGCAGATATCAATGAAACTCATTCAAGAGGCAAAGAACTTGTATTAGATAAATATGTCAAAAGACATCATACACCAGATCAGATCATTGGAGACAAATCTGAAGGAACCCTAACAAGAAGTAAGTTGAAAAATACTTGTTTACTTGCTAATTTTGAACCTAGAAGTATTGAAGATGCATTGGCAAATGATAGTTGGATTGAGGCAATGAATGAGGAAATAGAACAGATAGAGAAGAACAAGACATGGTCTCTTGTACCCAGGCCTAAAGATAAGAATATAATTGGAACCAAGTGGGTATTCAGAAACAAGTTGACTGAAGATGGTAAGGTATCCAGAAACAAAGCTAGATTGGTATGTAAAGGATACTCTCAAGAAGAAGGCATAGATTATGGGGAAACTTTTGCTCCTATTGCAAGATTGGAATGAGTCAAAACCTTACTTGCATATGCTGCTCACAAAGGATTCAAAGTTTATCAGATGGATGTCAAGTCAGCATTCCTCAATGGAATACTGGATGGAGAGGTTTACATTGAACAACCTGAAGGTTTTGTCAATCCAAATAAAAGGAACATGGTATGCAAATTACACAAGGCACTGTATGGTCTGAAACAAGCCCCTAGAGCATGGTATGAAAGATTGCATAACTATCTTATTCAGATTGGTTTTCAAAGAACTAATGATAATAGTAGCTTGTATATAAAGGAAGGATCAGATAATATGATTGTCTTGGCAGAAATATTTGTAGATGATACTATTTTCACAGGGAATGATGATCTTTGCAAAGAATTTTTAAAAAAAATGAACAAGGAATTTCAAATGTCTACATTTGGTGAAATAAAATTCTTTGTTGGTCTTCAAATTCAACAAAATAAGAATGGCATCTTCATTACTCAATCAAAATACATCAAGGAGATATTGAAAAAGTTTGGTATGGAGGACTGTAAACCTGTTGGAACTCCTATATGTACTGGATTGAAACTTACCAAAGATGATGAATCCAAAGAAGTAGATCAAACATTCTATAGATCTATGATTGGAAAGTTGCAGTATGTAGTTCATACCAGGCCAGATATTGCTCTTGCAGTTGGTATTGTTGCAAGATTTTCAGAAAAACCAAGAGAAACTCACCAAATAGCAATCAAGAGAACAATGAGATATTTGAAAGGAACTGAAGATTATAGACTATGGTACAAATTTGGAGGTAATTTGGATTTGAAAGTTTTTACTGATGATGATTGGGCAGGGAATCTTGATGACAGAAAAAGCACAAGTGGAGGAGCATTCTTTCTTGGAAAGAGATTGGTTTCTTGGACAAGCAAAAAGAAAAATTGTACATCCCAATCTACAGCAGAGGTAGAGTATGTTGCTGCAGTAGTAAATTGTTCCAACATTGTTTGGTTTAAGTAGTTATTACAAGGAATGAAGATGGAAATCAAAGAACAGGTTGTTATGTTCTGTGACAATACTAGTGCAATCAACATATCTAAGAATCCAGTGATGCATTCCAAGACCAAGAATATTGCAATCAAATATCATTTTGTCAGAGAATTGGTGCAAGACAAGGAGATCAAATTTAAATATGTTCACACAAAGGAACAAATTGCCGATATATTCACAAAGCCCTTATCTAAGGATGCATTTTTGTATCTTAGAGGTAAGTTAGGGGTCATTCCCCTATCTGAAGTTCACTAAAATAAGTTTTAGTGATGCATCAACGCATATAAGATTGAAGATCTATCTATTGATGCAGTTTAATCAGAAATCATTGCATATGAATCAGTACTAAAGGTACATTGCAATTCACTTTACTTCTGTTATCTTTGGCATGTGTTGTCAAAGAGGGAGAGATCTACTGTCATATCCTTCTCAAATTTGTGAAATTTGAAAAATCTGCTATGAAGTTCCTTAAAAGAGGGAGACTATTAAAAGAGGGAGAAGTCTCTTATCTTGTTGGACTTATTTCAAAATTTCATTCTATTATGACATGTTGTGTCAATGCCAAAGAGGGAGATTGTTGGATAATGTTGTCCTTAATGTCACACAAATGTCATATTAGCTATTAGTCTTAGCTAACCGAGCTCAGCTACAGTGTCAACTGAGCTCACTCGATCATCGAAGAAAATGAGGCAGATAGTGTCAACCGAGCTCACTCGGTCATCGAATAAAATGAAGCAGTCAGTATCAACCGAGCTCACTCGGTCATTGAAGAAAATGAAGCAGTCAGTCTCAACCAAGCTCACTCGATCATCGAAGAAAATGAAGCAGTCAGTATTAATTGAGCTTACTCGATCATCAAAGAAAATAAGGCAGACAAGTGTTAACCGAGCTCACTCGGTCATAAAAGAAAATGAGGAAGACAGTGTTAACCAAGATCACTCAGTCAACAAAGGAATTTGGCAAAGACATTTTACACCGAACTCACTCGGTCATCTATGGAAACTCAGTACTTACCGAGTTCTCCTGGCGATTGAAGGGTTGTCACGGAGTTCGTTGTATTAATCGAGCTCAGTCGGTTAACACAAAAATTATTTTCTGAACAGTATTAATCAAGCAGGGTCGGCTAGTAAAGGGATTTGTTAGTTTGTAATTTTAATTATTTCTAGCCGACTATTGTATTTTTTTTATTATTGGTTAGTGACTTGAGCTGACTAAGATAATCTGAAAGGTATATATGGTCACTCAAGTTGTAAATCAAAACAGTAGTGTGAAAAGTTATGAAGGTGCATTATAGTGTGAAATGAAAAGGCGAATGTTGAGAAAAGTCTGATGAAGGATTAGATGCGTTGAAGGAGCTGAAAAGTTGTATTTGATCAGTAAGGATTCGGTCAAGAATAACAGAGATCTATAATCAGCAAAGATAAGTTGCATATTGTATCAGATCACTTCATTGTTTCTTTCTAACCATTGTAATAGTGAACTTAAAATCTCTTAACAGAGTTGGTTTAATAGCCATTCTATAAATCCTCTAACAAGGTGACAGTTTAGTTGAATTTTTCTAAAGACCTCTAGCAAGGCCACTCCTAACAGGGTGATTAAATCCTCTAATAGGGTCACACCTAACAGTGTGTTTTGTAACCTTTAACAGGGTTGGCTCCTAACAGGGCTCACTTCAGAAGAGTAAAAAACAGTAACTAGTTACATTGGTGGTTTTTCCCATATTGGATTTCCACGTTAAATCTGGTGTCTCTAGTGTTCATTATTGCTGAATTGTTTTTGGTTATCAGTTCTTAATAATAATTATTATTTGTTGCATTATCAAGTTTCAGTAATTTGTAACTAAGATCAAGCTTTTAGACATCTAAGGGACTGTGAAATGTTTTTGTGGTTTGATTCACCCCCTCCCCCTCTCAGTTACTCCATTCTCATTTCCAACAACATATACTTGCATGGCACTATCTATCTACTCAGCATCTAAATGACTCGACACTTGTTGAGTTTCTGGCTTGACACATATTGTTCACTCAACATCTATATTATACTTGGCATCAACTTAGAATTATTTTTTAATGTGTTGACACTAAATTGTCAAAACCAATCTGAGATCAACACCCTTAACCTATTATTCATTTTTTACTGTTGTGCTCTATTTTGCTTTGTTCATTTCCTTTACTGGTAAATCTCATATAACTAACATCATACTAATTGTACCATATTACACAGTTAGCCATCTCTTCTAGACTATTTGTACTACCTATCCTCAACAATGTACATTCCAAATATCACTGTAGAATTCATAATATCAAAAGTATCTCTACACTAATATTAAAATTATCTAACACTTAGGCAAATTTCAATCTCTGATCATGGAATCTTCAATTTTACATTATGCCTTCCATTCTAGAATTGTATGTTTCCATAAATGACAACCCTTACTCATCCTACTTAGCCATATTTCCAACAATCTCCCCATTTGGTATTGATGGCAACATATAGGAAAATTTCCTAAGTCCCAAAATGTTATTCAAAAAATTCTTCAAAACTTGGCCTTCAAAACTTTACAAAATTTCAAAATTACAAAAATTATGTATCATTACATATATGACCATTTTTCCTTATATTTCCTAAAAACTCCCCCTTAGTAAATAATTTTTACTTTCCTTTACATTATACTATATAATTTTTTTTGGTATTCTTCTGCCCTTTGACATCAATAATAAAGATGTCAAAACTTATATACTTGTCTAAATTTGATTCATTACCTCTTCTTAGGATGTCAAGAGATAAATATAGTCTACAAAAATGACTGGAATGCTCTTCATGCTCCTCCAATAAATCTTTTACTCCTTAAATATTGATGAGAGTACATAACCTATAAGATGAAATCTCTATTGCATTCAAGTATGAGTGGATGAACTTGTCAAATGATATCTTTCTTGATAAAAATTCTTCTATTTGGTTCTCATTTGTGCTCAACTTCATAGATAAGTGTTTTCTTCAAAGTGAGAACCTCTTTGTGATCCTTGTCCTATTATCTTTGAATGGACTTATTTGATCATACTTACTAACTTGTGTCTCAATTCCTTCAATCTTTACACCAAGTTGGCTTAGCCGATCTGTCAACACTTTCACTTCATCACACTTCTTCTTAAGCTCCTCATCATTATATTTGGTAAAAATGAAAGACATCACACATTTAGCATACAAAGTATTGCCTTCAAGTTTGCACCTTCTTTACTCCATGATATAAGCATGAAGAGCTACCAAATCATTTCTTATTTTCTAACATACTATATCAAAAATCTTTGCATCATGTTTATCTTGTGCTTGAGTTGATACTACTTTTGAAAAATTTGTGGATTCAACATCAAATTCTTGAATTACAAGTTTGTCTCTATCCTCTAGATTAGGATCAAGTGACTTTACAATCAATTTTCCTTTGTAACTTTCAGTTACACCCATAAGAGTTTTCTAGAAACTCTTTACTTGTCTATTCTTGTTGATGATCTTTCTTAGTGATGATATCAATTTAGACTAATCATCAACATTATAACGTGTAAGTGTTGCAAGGGTTAGAGAAGTGCTTGTGCACTTACTTCCTCTTATTTCTTCTTCTCTTTTCTTTTCCACATCTTGTTTCTTCTTTTCTTCTTCCTTCCTCCTCCTCTTCTTCTTTCGTTTTCTTCTCTTCCTCTCCTTTCCTCTTCTTCTTTCTTTTTCTTCTCTTCCTCTCCTTTCCTCTTCTTATATACCTCTTCTCTCTTATTCTTCTCTTCTTCTTCTTTCCTTTTCTTCTCTTCCTCTTCTTTCCTCTTCTTGATCTCCTCTTCTTATTTTCTCTTCTTCTCCTCTCCTTCTTTTCTCTTTTCTTCTTCTTTCTTTTCATTTCTTCTTATTTACATTTTCTTCTCTTTCCTTTTTCTTCCTCTCTTATTCTTTTCACTTTTTTTCTTCTACTTCACTCTTTCTTTTCTTCTCTTCCTCATTAGAGTTGGAGTGATCAATAATATTTCCAACAATGTTTGGCCCAAAATCCTTGAAAGGATCTTCCACAATGTTGATTGTCACCTTTGTGGTAGTAACTTGCATGGCATTAGTCCCAATGGAGATCTATGAAGATAGATTTGTTATCTGCATGTCCTTGACTTCCATTGTTGTTGATGGTGGTGTACTCTATTCAACAAGCATAGGGATTACTCCCCAAACTTTGTACTCTTTTCTGTGACCTTAGGTATAGAAGTCATGTATTTGACAATGGTTTCCTCTCTCTCCTTATTAACTTCTTCATAGTTTCCTCTCATCAAAAGATTAGCTCTTCTTTTGTTTCTCAACAAGGGCTCATTACCCTTTGTTATTCCAATCATTTCATTATTAGTATTAACTTCACAAAGTTCCTTTTTCAAGTTTTCTCTAATTTTCTTGTCTTCTTCAATGACTCTTCTTATCCTATTAATTAGTCTATTATAAAAATTATGTGGAATATTCTTATGTATATCTTCAAATCTTTTGTTCCTCAAAACCATGTTCCTTACCATTGCATTTTCTAATTGGATTACATCCATGTTGCTATATAGACTATATTATTTATTTAATTGAATAAAATTGTCATCATTAATGATTTGAACATTCAAATTTTCTACCTTAGGTTTCCAATACTTCTTTCTAGTTTTTGTCCTTGCTTCTCCTACTATCTTCTTTTTAGGTTTGTCCTTGGTTTCTTCTTTATCCTCCAACTCATCAAATTTATCTAATTCAATCATTTGTAATATCTTTCTCTTCTTTCTTGGTCTACTTGCTAGGTAACTCAATGTCTTGTTTCACCTTTGTCAGTCTTTCTGCTTTCCTTGGAGGATTAACTGATTTGACATTAGCACTTTTGTCTTCCTCTTTATCAAGCTTCTTGACCAAATGTGTAACTAAGGGTTACACTTGAACTACTTTGACATAGGGGATATTAGGTATTTGAGAAACAAATCCTACTATTGTTACACCTTCAAAGGGTCTTACCACTACAAGGGGTGTGGCTGACAATATATTTGTTTGTCCACTTTCCTTCATTTCTAATCTGATTTATAGGATCTAGGACTATTACAAAGAAATGTTAATTGATTACATAAAGTTAATTTAAACCTTTAATGAATCAAACTAGTGTAATTGAAATAAGAGAAAAACAAGATTAAGTTGATAAAAGAGAATTTGGGAGAAAGAAGATGCAAACAATTTGATCTTAGAATTTGTCTATATGGACTACGTCTCTGGGTCCTACTCCAATAGGGGGAGTAATCTGATTATCTCCAAAATTATGTAAAAATGTTTACAAAATCACTCCTTTAAAGTACAACAACATCACACTATTTCAAAGTACAGGACTGATCACTTCACAAATCTCCTTACTCTTAGCACTTGGACATTCTCTCCATTTTTTGAATGCCCTCTAAGAGTCTCCTAACCCCATTTTATACAAATAATTTGCCAGAATAAGGCTATAAAAAAAAATATGATATTAGACCATTCAATTAATTTCTTTCTCAAATTAACCCTTTAAACATTTTTAACAGATTTGGCTCATGCCATTTTTAGGGTTAAAAATTAACAAATAACCTTAATTTCTTAAGTTTGGTGGGCTATGGTTAAAAAATAAATAGCAAATGCTATATAGAAATTTTTAAGTGTAAAAATGGTGTAGCGGTGCTTAAAATTTTGTTTGGCCAGCCAGTCGGGAGTTCAAACCCCACTAGCGACCTCCCTTTAACCAACTTTGGTGCAAACTAACTTTAAAAGAAAAATCCCTTCAATGCATTTCTAAAACATTGTGTGGTCTAATGGCTATGGAAAGGATGTTGGATTTTCTTGGTTGTGGGCTTGAATCCCACCCATATTATTTTGCCACCAGCTACCTAGGCTATCCCATCGACAAAATTTATATTTTTAACCTAGATTTCAAACTACTATATCTTTCACATACGAACTCCAATTTTGACAAAACAAATGCCACTCAAAAGCTCTCGATGAGATCTTCAATTTGAAATACATTTTTCACCACTTTTAAGATTATTATTTTCACCTTTTGGGACCTCTATACCTAGTTTGACCAAACTTTGACTGGCCATAACTTTCACATATGGACTCTACTTTTGCCCATTCAAATTGCATTGGGTCTAAAATTTTGAGGATTTTAAATTGATGTTGATTGTTGGGGTTTTGGAGATAGTTCAATTTTTGGTGAAAATATCCCCTAGATCAAGCCTCCTTACTAAGAAGCTTTCGGACCACTGAAATTTTGGATCACTCAAAAAGTGGGTGAGGGTATTTTTCCCTCACTTTACCAATCTCCATCCATCTTTCCTTGCTTGGATGCATCCCCTTCAATCCCACTCAGAGGTATTCAACTAGTCCTCTTTGTGAAGTTCTAACATTCCTATCTAGGATAACATCTTCTAGAAATTCTAACATATACTCCAGTGAAAGATCATCAATAGATGGAACTTGAACACTGATGTCTTCATCCAAGATCATTGGAGGTTTGTACAACTTCAAATTCTCAACATTGACAACTGAGTATATCTGCATGTATGAAGGAAGATTAAGGTGAAAGGTAGTGGTACCAATCTTCTCCAAAATTTCAAAAGGACCATATCAGATAGGTTTGAGCTTCCTTCCTTTACCTTTCACTCTTTCCTTACTGATATGTAACCAAACTCTATCACCAACTTGGAAATGGTGATCAATGTAATGCTTATCATGGCGAGCCTTGTATTTTGCCTAGCTCCATTACAGCTGTGCTTCTACTATCTGAAGGATTACTTGGACCTTCTCGATGAACTTTAAAGGCCTTTCTACATCATGGCATCCATCTCCAACATGGACCTTCCCAAAAGAAAAATCCATTGGTGTCTTTGGCAAGTAACTAAAGAAAATCTCAAAAGGAGACCTCTTTGTAGAAGAGTGTGCCACATGGTTGTAAGCATGTTGCACATAGTGAAGACTTTCATCCCATAACTTAGGATGCTTGCTACAGTAACCTCTAAGTAGATGCACAACTGTCCTACTTACTACCTCTATCTATCCATCAGTTTGCAGATGGAAGGTTGTACTTTTCTTTAGCTTGGTGTCCATGAGTCCCCACAAGGATGACCAAAATTCCCCTAAGAATCAATAATCTAGATCTCATACAATAGAAGTAGGTAATCCAAAATGAACCCATACAAATTGAAAGTACAAATGAGCTGTCAATTCAGTAGTGACTTGCTTCTTAGAAGGCATTAAAATACACATTTTACTGAACCGATCAACTACTATGTAAAAATAATCATGACCCTTCCTAGACATAGGTAAACCCCCCACAAAGTCCATATACACACTTTCCCATGGATGAGATGGTATAGGTAATGGTGTGTACAAACCTAATTTCCTATTACTTGGTTTGCTGGTTGTAGACATTAGACATCCTTTTATATGCTTAGTGACAGTTTCTTGCATACAAGGCCAATAACAATATTTCTACAATTGAGGCAATATTTTACTTATGCCAAAATGTCTTGTAATCAAAGAGGTGTGTGCTTCTTGTATTACATGTGCCTGTTCATCTTTAGGAATGCATAGTTTTCCCTAGTGGTACAAAAAATTATCCTTCACATAGTAATCTTTCTCTTCTACATGTTTACCCTAGATTAAAGCTACATAGATATCCTTAAAGTTCTCATCATTAGCATATTGTTCCTGAAAAATTTCATGAACCATAGAACTATTTTGAAGGATTATCAAAGAATTCTAAACAGGAGTCTAGAGAGCATATCTACTACTTTGTTGCGGGCACCCTTCTTATACTTAATTACCAAATGAAATTGTTGTAGAAAACCCATCCACCTAAAGTGCCTACTTTTTTGCAACGTAGATTGTGAGTGCAAATACTAGAGTGGCTAGTGATCAGTGTGGATTATAGTTTCTTTTCCCATTATGTAATTTTTAAATTTTTTAACACTCTAAACTCAAGCATAAAGTTCCTTATTATAAGTGGGATAGTTACTTACTGCTCCTGAAAAAGTTTTAGAGTGGTAGCAAACTGGTTTACCTCCTTGCATGAGTATAGCTCCCATGGCAAAGCTACTCACATCTGTGTCAATCTCAAATGGTTGATGTAAATTTGGTAAAGCCAAAACTAGATTAGTACTCAACTTTTCCTTTAAAGTTTCAAAAGCCTTCTATTGCAGACCTCCCCATTGAAAAGTTTCCTTTGTACTAGTTAATGCATGCAATGGTGATGCAATGTAAGAGAAGTTTGCAATGAACTTCCTCCAGTATTAAACTGCACCTAAAAGGCTCCTGACTTTTGTAATTTTACTTGGCTTAGGCCATTTTACAATATATTCAACCTTCATAGGGTCTACTTTCAATTGACCATTCCCTACGACATAGCCTAAGTACACTAAGGATGTCTTAGCGAATTTTCATTTAGACATCTTTACAAAAAGTTTTTTTTTTCTCAATATTTCAAATACTTTCTTTATATGAATTATGTGATCATCCCAAGGCTTACTAAATACAATAATATCATCTAAATAGACTATGACAAAATCATCAATAAAAAGAAAAAAGATATCATTCATGACTCTCATGAATGTAGCTAGTGCATTACAAAGCTCGAATGGCATAACCAACCACTCATAAAGTCCCTATTTTGTCTTAAAAGTAGTTTTCCAAATATCATTTTCTACAATTCTAATCTAATGATATCCACTACATAAGTCTAGCTTAGTGAAATAAATTTCATGTTTCAACTGATCAAGTAAATCATCAATCCTAGGAAGAGGGTACCTTTTCTTTACCATTATCTTGTTCAGAGCCCTATAATCAATGCACATTCTCCAAGTCCCATCTTTCTTTGGAACCAACACAATAGGAGAACTGCAACGAGAAGTACTAGGATGGATAACTCCTTTCTTGACCAACTCTTGAGCTTGCTTCTTGATTTCTTCATTCTGTAGAACTGGAAAATGGTACATGTCAATATTAGGAAGTGGCACATCCTACTGTAGTTGAATTTCATGTTGAATCTCTCTCATAGGAGGTAACCCTTTCGGTTCCTAAACCAAGTCATCATAAGTAGAAATAATTTTGACCATTTCAAATTTATGTTTGGATCACTTCCCTTAAAGGCCTCAGATGTTTCATCTTCTTTGGCTTTTACAATCATCAATACAAAATTCTTACTAGAGTTGACTAACCTTTCCATTTGACTAGCATTCACTAATGTTAGATTAGTCTTAACCTTATGTGCCCATACAATGTATTCAATCTTGTCTTTAAACAAATGATATTTATTTTCCGTCCTATAGAAGATAGCCAGGCGATCATACAAATAGGGACTCCCAAGTACAAGACCATAAATATCTAAAAGGACTACATCAGCTTCTACCTGATCCATAAAGTTTGTAGTGATAGCAAATCTTAACTTGCATTTCTTAGTTACCTATCATCACAAACCCATCCAAGAGGATATCATTTTGGATGAGGTGTTGTAGTCAAGTTAAGCTTTTTAACAACTTCCATAGATATCAAATTAACTTGAGAACCCATATCAAATAATGTATCAAGCTTAGTATGCTTGATAACAACTCAGATGTGAAATAATTCATTCCTTTGCTTATCATTCTTAGGAGAAAATTCATTACTTGTACTTGCACTTATACTAGAAGAACTTGCAGCTGATGAAAGAGATATACCTTTTCCTTTACCTTGAATCTCAGTAGTAACAACCTTTGTCTCATCTCCAAAGTTAGATCCAAGATCTTGTTGAATTATAGAAGCAATTTTATGTTTACCTTTGTTTCCACCATATCACTTTGGCCTCTTTTCAGGATGCATCTTCAAGCACTTAGAATCATCATGCCCTTCTTTCTTGCAATGTGAGCATGTGGGTTTCTCACCCTCTTTCTTTACTATTGCTATCTTTTTACCCTTTCCTTTGCCTTTGGACTTTCCTTAGACTTAGATGGCTTTTTATTAGACTTATAAATGAAAGTACCCTTAACCCTTGATTCTAAATGTGTTGCCTGGACACATACTTCATCGAAATTACAAGGATTCAAGATGAGAATAGAATGCCTTAGGTAAGAATGAAGACCACCTATATAATTTAGTAAAATGTCTTGGGTATACAATGGGACATTTAAAGAAATAGCCTTTTTATGAAATTCATGGGTGTAATCCTAGATAGATAGACCTTTCTCTTGCCTAAAATATTGCTAGTTCATCATCAATTGCTACATATGGCCTAGTTGGTAGAATTGCCTCTTTAAAGCACTAACAAATTCTGAATAGGAAAAATTGAACTTACCATATTGTGAAGTTTCATGTTGAGTACTACTATTCCACCAGGTTAGAGCTACACCACCTAACTGAAGAGTGGTTAACTAAATTATATCAACATCATCTACAAGGTTTTGAAATCTATAGTAGATTTCTACATGTTGAATCTAGTCATCTAGTTTGTCGTCATTTAACTCCCCACAATATTTTGGCAAGTCAAACATTACATCCAACTTGATTTGAGGCTTATTTCCACCCTTAGAATACTTAGAATGAGTAGAAGAAGGAGAAGAGGGGGGAGAAGGAGAACAGGGAGGTGTATTTGGAGGATCATGATCGCCTCCTTTATTTTTCCCTTTGTCCTTCTAAGTTGGACATCTTCGCATCTTTTCTTCTCTTTCTTGTACCAAAACTTCTACCATTGTTTGCAAATTCTGAAGAGTCTTCTAGATACTCTTATCTTGAAAAACTTGTCCACCACCTTCATCTGCCATTTTTGATGATGGTTTAGTCAATGGTTTTCCAATCTTAGGATTTTATTCCTTGAGCTTTCCTTTTCCTTTCTCAATCCTGGATCTTGTTAGCATTCAAATCTACAATACTAGTCACACAATAGCTATAATACCAAATTTGATATAATTTCTAGGATCTAGGACTATTACAGAGAAATGCTAACAAATTACATAAAGTTAATTTAAACCTTTAATGAATCAAATTAGCATAATTGAAATAAGAGAACAACAATATTAAGTTGATAAAAGAGAAATTGGGATAAAGAAGATACAAACAATTTGATCTCAGAGTCTATCCGTATGGACTGTGTCTCTGGGCCCTACTCCAATACGGGGACCGATCTGATTATCTCCAAAATTAGGTACAAATGTTTACAAAATCACTCCTTTCAAGTATAATAACATCATGCTATTTCAAAGTATAGGACTGATCACTTCACAAATCTCCCTTACTCTTAGCACTTGGACATTCTCTCCATTTTTTGAATGCCCTCTAAGAGTCTCTTAACCCCCTTTTATACAAAAAATAAGTCAAATTAAGGCTATAAAAAAATAATATAATATTAGACCCTTCAATTAATTTCCTTCTCAAATTAACCCTTTAGCTATTTTTAAAATATTTGGCTCATGTCATTTTTAGGGTTAAAAATTAACAAATAACCTTAATTTCTTAAGGTTGGCGAGCTACGGTTAAAAAATTGTAGGGCCCATTTACCGTTGCACCAAAAGCCATGACTATTAGTGAACATGGAACACCACATAATTAACCACCTATAGGCAGGGGAGCACGTCGCATCACCCAACAATCTCCCCCTCGATGCGCATACCAGGTGCTTACGTGGGTCAGGAAGGCACCGAGGAGATTTGAACCCATGACCAGGCCAAAACCAGGCTCTGATACCAATTGTTGGGCCCATTTGCCGTTGTACCAAAAGCCATGACTATTAGTGAACATGGAACACCACATAATTAACCACCTGTGGGCAGGGGAGCGCGTCGCATCACCCAACAAAAATAAATAGCAAATGCTATATAAGGATTGTTAAATGTACAAATGGCATAGCAGTAGGTAGACTTTTTTTTGGCTAGCCAGTCGAGGGTTCAAACCCCACCGGTGACCTCCCTTTAACCAACTTTGGTGCAAACTAACTTTAAAAGAAAATTCCCTTCAATGCATTTCTAAAACATTGTG
This sequence comes from Cupressus sempervirens, assembly GCA_028749045.1. Taxonomy (NCBI): domain Eukaryota; kingdom Viridiplantae; phylum Streptophyta; class Pinopsida; order Cupressales; family Cupressaceae; genus Cupressus; species Cupressus sempervirens. The sequence goes on along the minus strand of CM053784.1, from coordinate 53,746,515 downwards.
TGGTATAAGGGCAATGACAAGGATGTTGGAATTTCTTGGTTGTGGGTTCGAATCCCACCAATATTATTTTACCACCCACTACCCAAGTTGTCCTGTCTTCATGATTATGTCATGTTGACATCATCTAAATTTATATTTTTTACCTATATTTCAAACTACTATATCTTTCACATACAAACTTTGATTTTGACGAAACAAATGCTACTAGAAAGCTCTTGACGAGATCTTCAATTTGAAATGCATTTTTGAAGACTTTTGAGATGATTATTTGATGCAGAGCCCTCTATATTTATCTTCAAAGAATATTAGTTCAACTCAAGGGATTCACAATAGGCTATTACACCCTCAAGGAACCAAGAATGTCTCAAATATTTCAACAAAGAACCCTAACATTATACACCAATAAAAACAACATCTATATTCACACAATTAGATTTCTATGTTTGATTACATTATTTATAACTTTCGTTTCTGAATTTTTCTTGCCAAACCCTTTCAAGTAATTGTTTCAAATTAGGAATAATAAAAAATATTCAAATATGAAACCCATCCAATAAACCAATTACAAGTTATGGTCTTTGTATCAAGACCCATTTTCTCTATCATAAACCAGAAGTTAAAACAATAACCTTGTCTAAGGCATCAAATATATTTACAAAAAAAATTCAAATAACACCAAACCAATTCCATAATATCCATTTGTGAGTCTAGTTTCAAAATATATAATACATTTACTTTTCCCATTCATAAATTATTGTGTAAGATCAAATCTTTGTTTGCAACACCATTGAAGGCATTTAAAAACTAGTTTTCACTCAAATCTTCATAACTTTCACAAATATAAATAAAAATGATTCAAAACAATTGGAAATGAAAGATAGTTCACATATATTTACAATGAATATTATTAGAGGTCCTGAGTCTCCAAATTATGTCTTTAACATATGCTGTAATATGATTGTATTCAAGGAATCTCAAATCTGCAAATATTCACTTTTACCAAAATGCTCATAAATTATTCATTTCTTCATAAAATTGAAGCAAAAAAAAAGTGTGAGAAGGAGGATTCATAATTCTATCTATAAATTAGTATATTACATGGTTTTTAGGCTTTACATGGCCGTACAAGGCCTAGAAACAATACTAAAACTAAAAAAATAATCAAAACCACAACAGTAGAATGCACCAAAAATGTATCAAAGTATTTCCTCTTCTCTCAAATTGATTTGGTTTGACCATAAAATGGTATTTACATCCATTTTATAGTTATAAAACTTCCTAACTACCCCCAAGACCAACCACCAACCATATACCTTTTTTACATCATTTTTGTATTATTAGCAACTTTCTCACTATTGCATTTTACAACTTTTTATGCAACTTTTACATTTTTGACAAAATGGCTTCATACCCTTTACAACTTGACCCAAATACAATATAAATGACTTAGATGGATTTAAATATCTAAAATAAGGAATCTTAACTTTCTCATATTCTTGTACTTTAGGTGCTCCTGCACCATAATCCCAGCCTTGAAAACATGGAATCGATAACTTGCAAAAAAAAACAAATCAAACCAAAAATCTTCATATTTACCTTCATTTTCCTTTCCCTCTTCATTTCTTTTCTCTCATCAACTTACCCTTCAAGGACGTAGGGCTATCCTCAAAATAATCTTCTCAAATACTCCTATCAGTGGAGCATTAATTATTGTCATACAAAGGTTCCATAAATCCACCATTCCTCTTACTACTACACAACTACTAACCTATTGCCATCTTACCCATCCAAGACCTTGGAAGATGCACTACCACCCTCTTTTAGTGGTTTCTCTCTTTTCACCTTCTAGCCAACTTCATCTTGATGGAGACAATATTAAGACCCCTTATTTGGTCTTCCACACATGCACTTTCTTACTACAACTTTTATGGATAAGAAACTTTCAACCAAAACTCATCAAAAAAACAAATAACAAATCTCTAATATCTTGGTGTGGATTGCCTCCCTCAGCGCTCTACCCACACAGTCAAGATCTTCAAGCTCTGATACCAATTTGATGCAGAGAACTCTATATTTATCTTCAAATAATCTTCATTAAACTTAATGGATTCACAATAGGTTGGTACACCCTCAAGTAACCAAGAAAATCTCAAATATTTCAACAAAGAACCCTGACATTATACACCAATAAAAGCAACATCTATATTCACACAATCAGATTTCTATGTCTGATTACATTATTTATAACTTTCATTCCTAAATTTTTCTTGCCAAACCCTTTGGAGGAACTTTTCCAAATCAGGAATAATAAATTTTTTTAAAAGATGATACCCATCTAATAAAAAAATTACAAGTTATGCTCTTTGTATCAAGACCCATTTTCTCTGTCATAAATCAAAAGTAAAAACAATAACCCTGTCTAGGGCATCAAATATATTTCACAAAAAAAATTCAAATAACACCAAACCAATTCCATAATATCCATTTGTGATTCTATTTTCCAAATCTGTAAGCCATTCACTTTTTCCATTCATAAATTAGTGTGTAAGATCAAATCTTTTCCTGCAACACCATTGTAGGCATTTAAAAACTAGTTTTCACTCAAATCTTCATAACTTTCACAAATTTGAATAAAAATGATTCAAACAAATTGGAAATAAAAGGTAGTTCACATAAATTTCCAATAAATATTATTAGAGGTCATTAGTCTCCAAAATGTTTCCAAACCACATGCTATAATATGACTGTATTCAGAGAATCTCAAATCTGCAAATATCCACTTTTACCAAAATGCTCATAAATTATTCATTTATTCATAAAATTGAAGCAAAAAAAAAGTGTGAGAAGGAGGATTCATAATTATATCTATAAATTACTATATTACATGGTTTATAGGCTTTAAATTTCCATACAAGGCCTAGAAATAACACTAAAACTTAAAAAACCCAATCAAAACCACAACAGTAGAATGCACCAAAAATGTATCAAAGTATTTAATCTTCTCTCAAATTGATTTGGTTTGACCATAAAATGATATTTATATCCATTTGATACTTATAAACCTTCCTAACTACCTCCATGACCAACCATATACCTTTTTACATCATTTTTGTATTATTAGCAACTTTCTCACTATTGCATTTTACAACTTTTTATGCAACTTTTACATTTTTGACAAAATGGCTTCATACCCTTTACAATTTGACCAAATACAATATAAATAACTCAGATGGATTTAAATATCTAAAATAAGGTATCTTAACTTTCTCATATTCTTGTACTTTAGGTGCTCCTACACCATTATTTTTTTCACCTTTTGGCGACCTCTGTACTTGGCTTGACCAAACTTTGACTAGCCATAACTTTCACATATGGACTCTATTTTTACCCCTTCAAATTGCATTGGGCCAAAAAAATTGAGGATTTTAAAATGATGCTAATTGTTGGAGTTTTGGAGATAGTTCAATTTTTGGTGAAAATATCCCCCAAATCAATTTCTAAGGAAATCACTTTAACCTCATTGAATTCTTCTCTACTTAAAACAATTTCCTTCAAAATATCTTCTATCTTCTTGTCTACCTTTTTCTTGATTTCCTTGCTATAGAATTCACTATGAACTTCTTTCATATTTTCCTAATATGTTCATCATCTAGGGCATTCCTTGTCCCTATCAAACTCTAGGATGATATTCACATAGACTTTTATATGATTTGCACTCATTTCAAAGTCCACAAAGTCTACAACTTAACTCTTTATTCTATAGCCTCTATGCATGTGACATTAGTTTCAATCATGAAACATATGACATGTTTATACTTCTCCACTAGTGATGGAGGGCTCCTCAATCTCTTCTTCATCTCAGATTGGAAAATCTTCACCATCTTCCTTATGTAAGATGTCACCTTTTCCTTTGACTTCTTCTTGTAATAATGTATCACCAAAATCATAGTGTATTTAATGTTGTTACATTCCCTATTAGGTATGCTAGGGAATTTTTTGATCATATAGAAGAATAGATGTGTCAATAGGGCTTCAAATCTAACCACTGCATTCTTAGATTTCTTCAATTTCTTAATGTTTTCCAATAGTTATTGCTTAACTATATCACACATGTTCACCATTTCTCTTTTGGCTTCCATTAGATAAGTTGCATGGATAAATCCAACATGCACATAATTTAATTTAAAACTGTGGTTCATCTTGTATCCAATTATCTTGTTGATTACTCTTACATCAATTTATCTATAAGATCATTTCTCATATTTCTTCCATTAGATTTGGTTCTTAGATTTGTCTCCATCAATTTCTTTACATTATTTTGATTTATTGGGTTGCAACCTTCATTACATGGACTAGTGACCTTGTGAATCAAGTTGTTGTCAATCATCACATGATTGTCTACTACCCAAAACATACCTTCATGTACTCTACTTAGAATAGTTCTACTTCATTTGTGATCATCAAAGTCCATGTGAAACATATAACTTATGATATCAAATCCTTCAAATGTGAAAACTCTTTCTTCAGAGGTAGGTCTCTATTGCAAATAGTTTCTAGGTCCTTGTGTGTGTCATTTTCACTAATGCTTTCAAACTTACAGTGTATGTATGACCTAACATCTTCCACGTGCAATACATTTTCCAAAACTTGCAAAAATGTTCCTAAAAGATCATCCATTTGAGATAAAAATGGATGCTTCTTGAGTTTATAGTTTTCCTTTCATTCACATTACACACATTGGGATTTTCCATCTTAAATTGATTTAAAAGATCTTGAAAAACTCCATAGAATACTTTAAAATCGTGTAACTATAGCTTTTCTTACTTCTCACTGTGAATGCTTCAAATTTTCCTTTACTTTGCTATCAAATCACTCTAAATTTCCTCTCAAATATTTACATGATCAAATGGTACTTAGAATATTGTTTTCATCCCTTAAATCTTCTCAATTTGAACTTTACATTGATTACACATCTACCCAATTTCATAAAAGTTGTTCTCTATTAACTAGTAAAGTTGTTTTTATTCGTATAACATCATATGATCTCCAAATGAGTTGTGCTCTTAAATAGAGAATTATTATTATCTGCTAAACCATTTTCTAGCTTGGAAACTTCTACCTTAATCTCTAACTCTTGTTCTATCTATATTGTACTTTATCTTTAATAGAAAACTGTCTAAGTTAGGTAAGATGAATCACACACTATGGATGATTTCAATCTAAGTTCAGCTTTCTTTGTTGATTTTTATCCAATAAGATATCTAAGACCAGTCTTATCATAAGATGATCTTTGATAGAATAGTTGTTCATCAATTTTATCACTACTAGAATATAGCTTCTCTAACTGTTACTTAGCCTGGGTCAGTTCCCCTTTCACAATAATATTTTACTTCTTGATTTTTGCATATCTTAGATCTTTCATCAGAATTCACATTACATGGTCTTCACATAAGCTCACATATCATATACATAGTTTGCATTCCCACCACACACTTTGCAAGTAATAATTTCTTACTTTATACCTTTCCTTATACAAAACTTTGTCAAGTCGACTTTGATGCTTTCACACGTTTGGCTAAATAAAAAATTAGCTCATGCTAACTTAGGGTTAACATCTAGGATATCATCCCTAAATAATTAAGTAATTATTTCATAAAATTAAATAATTCCTTAACCTATTATCCATCTTTTACTGTTGTGCTCCATTACACTCTATTCACTACCTTTACTAGTAAATTTGATATAACTGATGTCATTCTGATTGTACCATACTACACACTTAGCCATGTAATCTAGACTATTTGTACTACATGTCCTCAATTGCACATATATAAAATATCATTGTAGACTTTACAATATCAAAAACTATCTCTAAATTGATATTAGAACTATCTAACACTTAGAGAATTACCCATACTCATCCCACTAATTCATATTACCAATAATAATAATCTAAAATGGAGTACAAAGTTCAAGAATGAATTTTATTTTTTGAGTGACTAAATGGAATGAATCTAAGATCTAAGATTGTAATTAACAAAAAAATATAGAAGATTATGGAAAGAACAAGTTATATTTTTAAGGGAATGAACAAGATTGTTTTTTTCAATTATTTATTATTATCTATTGATCATTCTTTCTGATTATGAATTGAGAAGATAATGAAAGAGGAAGTTCTAGGTGAGAGTCAAAGTGAGTGAATCAGCCAGACATATATCAAAAGGAAGAGATAGAGAAAATTGGAGATCTAAACAAGCAAGGTAGTGCTAAAACCTAATAGACCACTTGACTATTACTTTCTCACCATTGTAGCAAATAAAATCTTTTAATTGAGTGGAATCAATAGGTCTTTAAAATCCTATATGGTAGTATCCAATAGTGATGTTTTGTAAGTCCTTTCTAGAGTAGGTTATTCTTTAGAAATGCCAATGAGTGATAAGGTCTAGATGATCTTTGGTGAAAAATCTCTAATAAAGTCACACTAAAAATGTGCACATAACCTTTAACAAGGTTGGATCCTAATAGAGTTCACTTTAAAATAATGAAATCTTTTGGGTTGCTTGTTCCTAGGTGATTTTTCCCTATATAAGGTTTCCACATTAAATATCTATGCCAAATATGTGATTTCTATTGTGTTGCAAATTTATTTTCATGATAATTGTTTAATTTTGCAACTTGGTATATGATAAATGATTATTCTTATCTGATAAATTATTATTATAATATTTGGTATAGTAAGGAACATTAAGATACCAATTTGATGAAAAATGGTTTACAAGTTTGATTAAAGAAGTTTGATATGGTTATTGAGTTATCAATTTGAATGTTTATGAAGTTTTAATTGGTACTCAAATAATTTTTAAGGATTGTAGGTGTTATTTGGCTTTTTAATCCTAATTTTTGAACTTGAAAACTTGGTCCCCTTGATAGCTTTTTCATATTTTTCTCTTTAGCTCTCCCTAACTCATATTGAAAAATTCTTTGTAGAGTTTTTCTTATGAAGGAAATGTTTAGATTAATTGTTATAACAACAAACCAAAGGATGTGTGTACCAAAGCCTAAGATCAAGAAAATAGGTTCAAATGGTAAAATTGGTTCTAAACCACTTTTTACATGTTGAAAAAGTTCAATGGTTTAGAAGTTTAGATGGTTCGATAGATTCAAAGGTTTAATCTATATTAAAAACATGTCCATAAGTGCAAAAATGCAATTCAAAGTCAAAATGCAAACCCAAAGTTCAACTTCGAGGTTCTCAAGATAAGTATTCATAGGTTCAACAAGTTTGATGGATTCAAAGGTTTGAGGTTTGAAAGTTCAAAATTAAAGTTCATAGGTTTAGTACAAAGGTTGAGTGACTCCAAGTTTAAGTTTAGAGGCAAGTTAAAATATGTTCCATTTAAGTTCAAAGGTTCATGGTGTTTCAAAAGTACATGAAAGTACATTCTAAATTCATATTGGTTGAACTGATTCAAGGATCTCAATGCCATACTTTAGTACACAAATCTAAAGTGTAGATTCAAAGCTTTTGGTTGTGATTAATCAGATATTTCAAATGTGCACTCAAAATGAAAGTACATAGGATCAACTATTCAAAGTTCAATGTTGAATTTTCAAAGGAACTGACTCATGGCCCTAATCCTCAACTTAAGAAGCTTTAAATTGGTTCAATACTATTGGACCAACTACCAGCCTTCCCCTTTGGGATTCATGACATGGCTTAACTATCTTCTATGTTATGTAAGTCTAGTGATTGTATTAGGCATTAATAAGTCGATCTTTTGGTGCAATGATAACTCTAGCTTGTAAGAAGTGGCATTAGAGCTTGGTCATAGTTTTGAATCTTCTTAGGTAATGCTAATGGGGGAATTTTTGGACTAATGGCCAACCTTCCCCTTCAAGATTCATGACATGGCTTAACTACCTTTAGTGTTAGATAAGTCTAGTAGTTGTATCAAGCATTAATAGGTCAATCTTTTGGTGCAACGACAACTCTAGCTTGTAACACAATACATGTATGATTAAAGATGATTCATGAATTCAAAGAGGCTCATAAGTATATAAAAGTGCATTTCAGTTCAATATGGTTTGTAATAATTCAAAACTTTTAGAGTTTGGATTTGAAGCACAAGCTTATTAATTCAAAGTGGTCCAATTGGGTGTAGTTAGTTCAATATAGTTTGAAATAGTTGAGCCTATCTGATTAAGTTTAATAATTTTGGCCAATTTTAAATAGTGGATGAATTAACTATGCACCTTAAAGAATTGATACATAAAATGATGACATATATGAAGTATATGGGAAACAAAGGTGAATACATTAGTTGGAGAAATTAGCTTGCTTCTTTTTTAGACTACATCATCATAAATTCATCAACCACAAAGATAAAATGATCATAATGAATATCAATCATTTGATTTTTAGGTAGATAATTAACATGGTAGTCTCTTCACTATCCAAATCATGTATTCTCCCTTTTTTTTTTAGTGTGGATTAGTTATATTTGTTTATCCTCAACCACAGAAAGTATGATCCTGAATTGTCAGTAATAGATAGAAAAATGCATTCATAGATGTGCACAATGGCATCAAATTTTTGGCACATAAAAATGATGATTCCTTTTTTCCATGAGCCTCTATCAAATATAAATTTTTCAAAAGAGACCAATAGTAGATTGAGTTCATTGGTTGGTCACCAAGCTTCAAACATGTGATTGTTTTCCTTTTGGAAACTAAGAAGAAGGTAGATGCTTTATGAAGATAAAATTATGTTGGTGGTACTTGAAGCCAAAGTGTCACTCTTAGATCAACTTGAAATGCTTTTGAGAATTCCCATTCTAAGGCCTCTAATTCCTAATATAGGCTTGATGTTAATGTCATGATGTTCTCAGACATATTCAAGACTTGTCTCACACTCACTAAGAGAGTCCATAGGCTGTCTATGGTCCTCTTGTATGGAAACAAGATCTCAATGACTACACCCTTGTGGTTTATAAGAGACTTGGTTCACCTAAAATATATCATTTGAGACTAGGAAGAATCTCTTCATGGAAGCATCGAATGAATGCAAAGAGCACATATAGGTGGTTCAAATGAAGTTCCAACATCATCAAACTCATGCCAAACATGAATATCAATGAATGAAAGAATTCTAAGGGCCACGGGTTAGTTTATTCTCATTATTGATGTTCTTTCTTATGGAAGCATGCTATCTATCAGATAGAATTTTGAAATATGCATATCAAATATGGACTATGAATATGTGGCATGCCAATTGTTTGAGGCAAGATACCTAACACCCAATTTAAAAAGTCAAGGTCGCAATATGGTCTTCACCAAAGCAACATTCTCATTATCTAAAATAAGTTGCCAACCCTCTAAGGAATAAACCAAACCATATGATCCTACAGTTGATGACACAACATATCAAATATTCACATTCAAGGATGCAACTTCAAAGGGAGAATCAATAAGGAAGTTTCATGGTGGAAAAAGGAAAATCAAGCATGAAAAATGACATTGATCTATTTGATATCGTGTCACATTTTTTTAATAACTGCATATAGTTAGATGCTTGTGGATGTTTCTTAAGAGGGTCTCATCAGCTTGTACATGTATGCTATTTATAAAAATTCTCATTTCACATCATGTGTTATTAGGCCTAATAAGAAATTTCAAATATCTTACAAAGAATTCCTACACTCCAAGTTGTAATGAACAATGCACATAATTTGCAAAGGAGTAATGTGTAGAATGCTGAAAATGATAGAAATTAGGTTGCAAAGAGATTTTCAGCATTTCATATTAAACTCTTCCAAAGACCCAATATTAGTTTGAAGAAGGAACTATGTTTGGATGCACTCATGGTTAGTCTAAATTCCACCATAGACAATTGACATTGACATAAACATTCTTCAAATCCACCATGCAATAACAAAAAAACATATGGAGAAGCCAACAAGTGAGAATCTCCTGGAGATGTCAAGTGGGAATATATGTGGTGTTGAGCTATCATTTTTGCATGATGCTTAATGGAAGGAATCCTTTTGAACTCCTCCCTTGAAAAGCTAATCTAGGATCAACTCCAAGGTTTTGAGTGATCTTGCAACCTACTAGAATCCACTCAATTGAAGATAAATGTATTTGTTCATAGGTAGGCCTTTATTGGTTCTGACTGATTTCAAATAAGATTTGAATCTTCTTTCTATCTCAAAAGAAGAAACCACACAAAAAGAAATATATTTTTGTATTTTCTATTTTTTAATGAATGCAATCTAACAATGCAACTATATTAATTCCTAAATTAACTAAGGGTTAGCAAAGAAAATAATGAAGATAAGATGATGAGAAGTTTAAGAAAATCACTTGAAAAATAAATTCCTAATGGAAATAAGCTATAAAAACAACACATCTATGAATTAAGCCTTTGAAAAGATTGGTAGGTAACCAATGAAAATATGATTAGCACTTCCTTGACTCCACTGATGTGATCATTGATGGGAATTCAATAATGATAAGATGTTTTCACTTTTCATTAGATTACAAGGCCATAGAAAGTGTTCTCATGCGAGACAAAAAGCTATGTAGGAACAATAAGATCATCTCTTCTCAAACTAAGTATGTCATTAGAATTTGTAAACCCATAGAAAACACCAAAATTAAAAGATCACTCTATCAAAATAACACATAAAACTATTGGCCACATTACACTTCATGAATATACATTCACAAAATATAAGACACTTAGGAAAGAATAACTACACTCTAAATGAGAGCACCAAAAGCATATATTATTACATCAAAATAATGGCCTAGAATACATATTACATTCTTGAATTTATAAGAAATCTTCTCCTCAATTTTTGTTGAGAGTGACAGATATCTTTATGCAAACATATGCTTCTAAACTAATAAAACAAATCTATTTATATACAAACTGACTCTCTAACTAGTGCTACGTGGATCTCCATCCATATTTATATTATTAAATGGATGCATGAGCCTTTACATGTCTTAAAAAAGAAATCATGAGATAATAAGAAGAAGAAAGCCACTAGATGATGTGGAAGTCCTTAGAGATGCCAAAAATAGAAGCTCCATCTTCACTAGGTGTTTGTAGGAGTTAAACTATCATTAGAATGCATTTTTGATGCATGGAAAGCTCTAAATCTAGAACTAGTAGTTAACTATTGACACACCTTCAAAGAAAAACACCTTAGAAGTAGCACATCTAGTGCACCTAGTTGACCTTCACACCTCAGAAGCTAGTGCACCTTCCAAGTAGGTCCAAAAATGAATTTTTTTACCAAGTGTCAAAACTAAAATTCAAGCTTCTTGGTTTTTTTCCTCTTTATACCAGAGCTATGTTTGGGTATTTTCTCATGAATTTCTCCATAATCTTGGTGACTTGGGTTGCATCTGACAAATCTAAAGCTTCATATTTTTCCTTCACTTTTTCCCTATAATTTCCTACCTTGATGTGAGTCTCTACAAAATCACCTAGTTTCACATTCAAATCTAATAATGCCTCTTTGGTCCTAAATGCTTATCTAATATCATCATTAGTAGAAGGTTCTTTAAAAGTCTTCTGGAACTGTTCAACAACTATTTCTATAGTCATCAATTTATCCCTTAAATCATCTTAAAAAATGTCTAAGCACACATTACTATAGTGTCTCTCTACCTCCAAAATTTTCTCTTGGGGTTGATCCTTGAGCTTATAAATATCTACATGTAATGTTTCGATTAATTTATTGCCATCCACAATCTTCTCTATCCAATCATATATTTTATCTAACTCTTTTGCTGTATATACATCCATTAACATCTGATACCTTTGATCCTTTATGGACTATAATGCTTGCAGGTCTTTACCCCAGGTATGCTCTTTGTCTATTAACCCAAAATCCTGGTTCAAAATAGTCACTAGCTTATCTGTATTATTCAACATATGGTGTAGCAGTTTGAGATTTCCTTGAATAATCTACACACCTTTCTCTTCAGAACTTTCTCACCATTGCTGACAAGCTTTCAAAAATAGATCTAACTACACATTCTCCTTATGCCTATTCTCAAGTGTTGCATTTAGAGTCTCCTTGAGATTTTTAGGATCTAATGGACCAACTACTTGATTCAAATATCCCTTTAGGATATCATTCTACTTTTGAAGTGTTATCAATTTCATCTCATCCTACTCTAAGTGCCTAAACACTTCTTTGATTCCCATTGTCACCATTAATTTGGCAATGTCCACTATGGGTTTTCCAAGCATAACCTCCCTAATTTGATAATCTTTTGGGGTTAAGTCTTCAATATTTGCATGTAGAGGAGGGATAACAACATGGGCAAGCAAGTTCTAATTTGGATCACTCATGATAAAGGCCAATGTTTGTGCATCATCTACAAGCAGCTCAAGCTTCTTGAGAGCTTCAATGAACTCTCCCATTCCCTCTTCATTAGTGGAATATTGATTCCTTTTTTTTTATAATCATCACCTCTTTTCTCAACCATCTCAAAGTATGTTCCATCAGATATTTATCTTTTGATGAAGAGGAGTTTTTTCTTCTAGGCCTTTTCCCTTATCACCCCTCTCTAAGTCTTCTCCTTTTGTGAGATATCCACATTGGGAGTCTCTGTATCTATTGAGTCCACAGTTCTCATCTCTGTGTCTTGGGAAGTCTATTGAGGCTTATCACATATTTCCCCTTCCCTTCATCAATGAGTATTTTTTGTGGCTCTTCTTCCTATTCCACTTGGACCTACTCTTCATTACTCAGAGGGAGAGGAGTAGATGAAACTTTATCCACACAAAATGAATCTATATTTGGTGATGGTGGAGCTATTTCGGGTCTTTGTGGCTAAGGTGGAAATTGACTCCAATCCTCTTGTTAAGGTTGATTAGCTAGAGTATCCCTTATCTTATCTCCCACTAATTTAGTACCAACTAGCATAAAATCAATATCTAACATCTAAAAGACATCAATCCCTTCATCCTTCTATTCATCAATTTATTTCTGCAACTCATCCTCTAAAGTTGTAGACTGAATAGGCTATGTTGGAATGGATGGTGGTATAATGGTGGAGCTTCTTGTCTATTCTAACCCTGTGGCCCTAGCAGGACAAATCCTCTAAGTCAAAGGGAGATTATATTCTTCATCTTCATCATACTCTTCTTCTTTAACCTTCTAGGATAACCTCTGATACTAATAGAAAAGGGATAACCTTTCTAATCACCTTTTGTCTCCTCTTGATTGGATTTTTCATATTTCTACTCTTAGGAGCCGATGGGGAGGCTTGTACCTCCTTTTTCACATAGAGATACTTCTTATATGTTTGCTTCAACTCCTCCTTGCCCTTGTTCTGTCAGTGGCACTTGAGGATTAGCCTAGGCCTATATAACTTCTATATTCTCTAATCCTTGTTGATTATTTGCCCCTTGTTGTGGTAGTGCTTGAGTTGTTCCTTCTTCTAGCTTGGATTATTGAGGCAAAGTTCTTTTCCTCTTACCTTTACTCTTATGAGCCCTATAATATCCAACTTCTCTATCAAGTTGGTGCACTATTTTTGGCCTCATTAGGGACTAAGCTATGAAAGTGGGCACTATTACCTTCACTTCTCTTCCTTTTTTTGGGTGAGTTGTAGCTTGGAAGACTACTATTTGAGGAATTGGATCTAGCTTGAATGGTCTTTTGATCTAATTCTTGGTTAATTTGATGACATGCCTCACCCTATGATTAATATCTGCATTTTCTTCTTGATCAATCTCCACATTCAAAATAGGTCAATCATATATCTTATCTCTATTGTAAAATGGATGAAGGAGCTCCTCAATATCTTGTTGCACTATCTTTAAAGGAATCTTTATCTTCAAAGTACTACCTACCAAATAGAGAGTCATCCTACAATAATCCCTTATACAAATTTTTTAGTCATTTACTATGTTCATTCAATGGTCCTTAGTTGCATCTTCATGTTGGAATTGTTTGCCCGCTAAGTATTGTACTCTTCCAATGTTATAAAAATAGGGATAGGGAGAGTTATATTCCTCTAAGGGATGCTAATACCACTTAGATTCAAAGTTTAGAATATCCTACATCTGAATAATGCTACATAGACCTATAATGATAGGTCATACCCAAGTTTTCTTGTGTTGCTTCTTTACTTTGTTATATGTAGACAAGATTTATTCTATAATTTCTAGCAATATGAGCCTGTCACATGGATAGCTAGGGAGCTTTTTTGGATTGACAATTGTTCCTGCTACCCTCAAATAAGTATATGTCTTAAATTGGATGTAGTAGGTGCCAATTTTTATAATCTTTTTTGATGTCTCATTAGACATCCTTTTTGCATAATCTTCTTTGATAAATTGAATGATTATAAAAATGAAGAAATCATTCACTACTATGTACTCTTTTGTATGCTCTAAAAGATTTTTCTTCACCAACTGGGGGTATACTATATAAGGAAATGTGTTTGCATCTTGCATGCTGCCTCTTTTGAATAGTCCCAAATAGTATGATGGTCTAGTAGCTAATAGGTACACCAAATGAGATGTCATGTAGAACTTATGGTTATTCTTGATTGCCACTAGCTACTCATCCAAATTCTCACTAAGAATCAAAGCCCAATCAATTGGCATCTCAATTGTTCTAATGGTCTCAATGAAATGCACCATCCATATGTTCAAGTTTCCTGATACTGGTAACCCCATGACTCTACTCAAAAGTAGTCTAGAATATTTGAGATCATCTTTTATATGGCCCTTGGTCATTTTCTTTTCATGCTTTGTATCCAAGAGGAGTCTTCCCAATGAGACATGAGGATTGAATAATTTATGATGCTTTCTCTCCATGTTCTTTGTACCATCTTTCCACCTGATGATATGTCAATCTGATATATTGATCTTCTTTTGAAAGATATAATACCTTTTCTATGGTCTTAGGTATGAGATCTAGCATGATCTCTCTAATTATTCTCTTTATGACCCTTTCTTTAGAGACATGGTTTTCTGCCAGTGCCATGATAAACTCAAAGGATTGTATCGATACTAGGTGAGATATTGTGTTGACTAGTCCTAATTAGATAAGAGCATATATCATTGGAGACTTCTTGGTAGGTTTTTTGAACAATACTAGGAAGGCATTCCAAACAATATAACTAATTTTAATGTCCTACATCTCTGAATATTCATCCTGAAAGAATGACTTTACTAGAACACCTTGAAACTTTAAAATTATTAGTTTCGAGACCATCTTTAAAGTGAGGGAGGACAAGAAGGAAGCCATTGAATCTACACAAAATCAAGATCCATTAGCCTAAAGGTGGAAAAAACTAACATAAACTCTAGTGATGACAAGAACACAACCCAGAAACAGTAATCCTCAAAACTGACTAAAAACATTAAAAAACCTTATTTTCTAACCTAAAAGACAAAAAAAGTGCACTTGACACACCTTAGAGGTGTGCTAGGTGTGTTTTCTTCTATGCAATACTAAGGGTGTACAATTAGCATACCTCATGGTGTGTGCTAGGTGTGAACCCTTACAATGGAACGAGGATGTCAACCCTAGTAAAGGTGTGCAATAGGAAACCTTGGATAGGTGTGCAACTATGCACGTTATACTAGGTGAAGGTTTATCATAGGGTTTAGATTTATTTTAAGTTTTTTAAAGAAAAAACATGGTGCACACCTTGCACACCTTGGGAGGTGTGCAAGATGTTCACCTTATACCTTTAGTTTATTATGTTTTATGTGTGTTGTGTGCAAGTGACAGAGGGTGATTGGGCACAACAACACACCTCAAGAGACGCATAGGTGTAGCTGCGCGAAGCTGAAAGAGAAAGTGGAGTGAAGAAGGGAGTGGGATCCTAGGCTTTATAGGCCTAGGACTTAGCACACCTCTTGGAAACTGCACAGCTATCTAGGTGTGAAACTACTCATTTCCAAGGGGTATGCTCTTCCCTTTGTGACTTAGTGCACTAATGCATCGGGTGAGGTGTGCTAGGTGGGCTAGTGCACATCTTTTAATGCAAAAAAATGACTTTTGTCCCTTGGAAACAATTTTCAAGAATCTAGGCTTTTGGGTAGAGACCTTGACTTAGGTAAAAACACTAGGAAAAATCTTTAAAAGACCCCAAATTAGGGATCCAGAAAGCTAAAAAATAAATTAGGGTGTCCTAGTTTCTAAGAAAAATGGGGTGTGCATTGTGAAACCACAACATGTAGCTTAGTGATTCTATTTTGAATCCACACATGAGAGATAATAAAAAGTTTAATTAAAATTATATGCCATTTGTCCTCATTATATCTATAGACACTAGGCTTATAAACCTTAGATCATATAAGTAGAATTGTTAATAACCAAGAATCAATTTTTGATAACTAAAAAAGATCTTATCAAAGAAAAATATGGGGATAGTTTCCAAGAGATAGTTATAGAAGCCAAAAGTGACTTTCTATAATTATATTTAATGGAGAAGATTAACCAAAGGAAGGTTTCCACTATCCTATAGATTTTATGTTGCATGATAGGAGAAAAAGAAGATTTTATGTTGCATAGTAGATTGTATACGAATGGATAGTGTTTGATTGTAAGCAAGCTGTTAACTTTGTTTTAGATTTTATTTTTAGTTTTTTGCAAGATTTGGATTGTTAGTAATATTCAAAAATTGGATAATTTTTGGTTGAATGTAAATTCCATTGTTTCAAATATTGTGTGCTTTGAATCTCTTTCTTGGTTTATGTGTGAATCATGGTTGAGTAGTGCAGTTGTGTTATATTATGGAATCCATCTATTGCAAAATCTTTCTGTGTTTAAGTCTCTCTTACATTTTTTGAATGCATGTGTGAGTGGAAGGATTTTGTGTTTTCCATCATTATATGTGGTAATTTTTTCTTTAGTTTATGTTATAGTTATTTTCCCACTATCCAAGAATAGTGATGGTAGCATTTTCTTTCAAGTTAAAAGCATTTCTTAATCTTATTCCTTTCATTTCTCATTGGGGAGTTGTATCCTATAAAATTTAGAGGGTGCTTGCATAATCTCATTGCAACAC
The DNA here is from genome assembly GCA_028749045.1 of Cupressus sempervirens. Lineage (NCBI taxonomy): Eukaryota > Viridiplantae > Streptophyta > Pinopsida > Cupressales > Cupressaceae > Cupressus > Cupressus sempervirens. The sequence goes on along the minus strand of CM053784.1, from coordinate 53,729,460 downwards.
AATTGAACTTTTGGTTCTATTTTTCTTCAAGTTTGGGCATTTTTGAGTCATTTTGTAAGGATTTTATGTGAAGACAAATCTATTTACCAATAGTAGGATACTTGGATATATTTGATCCATCCCTACTCTTGGTTATCTAACATTTGGTATGAGAGTTGAGTGCTTGAAAGAATAAGTTTGAAGGAACTTGAGAAAAATATCCAAAGATGTATAAGAGAGAGGTAACTAAGCTAAACAAGATGAATTTCTCCTCATGGAAAAATAAGATGAGGCTACATCTATTTGGGATTAGAGATAATGCTACACATGTCTAGACCATCAATATGTTTCTCCTACCCATCCTATAACTATAGAAGAGATGAGTTAGAAAAGAGAAAATAATAATCTAATGACTGAGATTTTATCTACCATGAATGATATCAATTTTAATGATGTCAAGAACTATAACCCTGCTAAAGGAATGTGGGACAAGTTGGCACTTGTGCATGGTGGATTTAAGGATGTATTGAGAGAAAAATTAAAAAGTTTGAGAGGCAAATATTCTGATATGAGACTGTAAGAAGGTGAGAATATAGTCCAATATGTGAGCTGAATAAAAGAAGTGGTGAAATCCATCAAAGCTACAAGAGGTTCGATTAGACATAAATAATTTGTAAGTAAAGTTTTAAGAACACTCTTGCCTAGTTATGCTATAAGAGTATCTACAATTCACAAATTTAGACCTATGCATGGTATTGATCTAACTCTTGATGGTTTAGTTGGTCATTTGAGTGCATTTGAATTAAGCAACTTTGATAATAGTGTGCCTACAATTGGGAATGCTTTCAAGACTTCACTTACCATTGGTAGTTCAAAGAAAGAAAAGAGTAGTAGAGATGAAAGTGAGTTGGAATCAGAAGAAGACATGGAGGAGATTGAAGCATTTCTTGAAAGGAGGTTGCCATGAGGTAAAGGTAAATTACCTCTTATATGTTTTAAATATAATGAGGCAGGTTATATTGCTACTAGATGTCTTAAAAAGAGAAGGAGTGACATAAATGATAGGAAGTGTAATGCCCTCCCTAAAGATCCTTGGAAACGAGGATAAGTATAAGCCAAGATTTTTTTTTTTTTGAACAAGTAAGAATGCACATGAAATATAACTTATGAGGACAACAAAGATTACAAAGAAAGACTAAACAACCATCCAAATACCACTATTGACCAAAATGACAAACCACAGAAGGATGCACGTAAATATGAATCCTTACACATACTAAATTTGAAATGCAACTCCAAAGTATTTGAGAACACAATAAAAGGTATCTAGAACACCTTTGAAAAAATCTTGGATAAACCAAAATGTGCTTGTTCTCTGCCTGAGCAAGTAATTCCAAAACCTAGGTGATACTTTAAATCAACATAGTATAATAATTTCCAGTTTCATATGACCTTTCTAAAGAAGGCATCTAATACAATCAGGGTTTTAGCAACACTTCTTAAGAAGGTGTGCAATACTTTACCAGTATTGTATGACCTTTCCTCAATAGGCATGCAATACTTTCTAATATTGCAAAACACTACTCTAAGAGATGTGTGATACAATAAAAGGTCCCACAATAAATATATTTTGGGTGTATGATACTTAAAAGTATCCCCCAATGCTAATGCATGGTCACCGAGAAACAACAAGAAATACTCTAAGGATGAATCAAGGGATAAAACAAGAACTTAAAACCTCTACACCAGGGAGTAATAGATCCATATTCAAGGTATAGGAACTTTAACACTACATCTATAAGACAAAAACTACATCTAACCTTATAACATGGTAGTGAAGGGAAAGAACTGAAAGAAACATCGCAATGTACTGAAACAACATCACAATAAATTGAACAACCAAACTAAGTACATGGTTCCTCCCAACCATAATAGCATCATAAGACCATCATGGATCCTAGTCATCCCCCATGCATAAAATTCCAAACTACTAACTAGATCATGGGTGCTATCTTATGGAGATGTCACTACTAAAAGATGCTACAACATAAGAATAAGGAAATCTAACATGCTAGAAGTAAAGCATAGGAAAATCCTACAAATCAAAGTCATCATCTACCATATGCTAAAATTTTTAATAAGGAAATGTGTCAATTCTAAAATTATCTAAACATGATATACAAGTATTCTAATGAATGCATAAATCACAAGAAAGCATACTCTAGAACTTGGAGTACCAAGTGAAAACATCTAGCAATGGTCACACTAGGATAGTAGACTGTCTCTATATTCCTCTATATTCTAGTCCCCAATAGTCATATAGGTAGATACACCTTCCAACCACGTGGAACCCATAGGTCCACTACTATCATGCTAATGGAGATAATGATCCTATTAAAAGAGGGAGATTGTTGAAAATAAATTAATTCAAGTATGATAAATGTGTTTCAATCATTGTTTTTTCATTGATATCAAACCTTCTTTTTGTTGGTAAGACAACTACTATATGATTTAAGTACTATCACTTTATGAAGAGGATTTGATAAAAAAAAATGTAACAAAAGCACCTCGAGGGAAGGTTGAGTTATGATGTAAAAGAGGAGTACAAGAATCAGCTAAGACACTGATATCATAGTGCATTGATAATCTACTTAAGATTACAAAGGCTAGTTACACTAAGCAAGTTCAAAAGAACAAGTTAAACAAAGTTTTTCTACCAAGCTTGACTGAATGGATAGTAGGTGTTGAGAAAAGTTAGTGCAAGCCTAGCAGAAAAATTAGTTGGAGCCAAGTAAAAGTTTATTTTAGTATATGTCAAGAAAATTAGTGGATGTTAAGTAAAGTTTAGTTGATGCCAAGCACTAGTAAACTTTAGTTCATATTGAGTGATTTTCTAGAGGATGTTGAGAAATACAATATGTGTTGAGCATTAGAAACAAGTTAATGTCAAGTGACAACATTATTAGAAAGATTTTGAATTTGATGGATTTAAGCTGACAAGTTTATTTTCTTAGATTGTGTAAACCAAGTGGAAGACAAGATTGATGAGCTAGTGGTACAGAATTCATGGTAAACTATTTTGAGGTGAATTCAAAGAGGATTAAAGGAGAAGTTTCTAGAAGTGATATGGAATGAGGGGTAGATTCATTAGATCCTACTTAATCTATCCTAACCCTGAATTGGAAAATGGAGAATGAACAACAAAAGATCTTAATTCTCTATTTATAGGGATGGCGAGTCAGAAACAAGGGTTGTCATGTGCAAGAACCTAAGGAAGGCAAGGAATCAAGGGTATTGCTTCATCAAATAACCTAAGTGAACAGTTTGCATTGAGATGTTAAGAAAGAAGGATTGAGGGTATGAATTCTTGAAGGGTGAACAAGATATCAAAATTGAAAGGTGTGAAAGCCAAGTAGAATGGAGGAATTAAAAAAAGATCTATAATATGCAAATGGAGTTGTAAGTTGTTATTAGATCACAACCTTACTATTACTCTTTAATAATTGTATTAGTCTAGGGTAAATCCTTTGGATTAAGGTTGAACTAACATTCATTTATAAATCCTTTAACTAGGTGACATTCCAATTGAATAGTCTAAAGTCCTCTAACAAGGCTCACTCCTAACAATGTGATTAAAATCATTTAATAGGGTCACATTTAATAGTGTTTATTGTAATATTTAATAGGGTTGGCCTTTCATAGGGCATCACTTTACAAGAGTGAAAAAGAATAGCATGTTAATTGTGATTTTTTCCAAATTGGGTTTCCATGTAAACCATTGTGTGTGTGTTGCTAAATCTGTTATTATAAGAATATGGCTTAGGCTAGAATTCACCCAAGAACTAAAGAACTCAATGCAAGCACACAGTAGACCAAAATAGATATAGTATGATTATAATGAAAATATTCATTCAATAATTGGATTCAAGAGTACACTAGGAGTGCCTGAATATAAAGGCCTCAGAAGAGCTTCTAGAATGCATAGAAGCCAACATCATGATATGTCATACAACCAGGCACATGTCCACCAGCTATGGATTATCCTCCACTAAGCACAGGATTAAGTGCGACGATGTGAGGATAAGTCTATAACGGTGTAGCATGCAAATCAGTGGTGTAGACAACATGTGCTAAATGAGGAGTATGGATAACTGTGTTGTCATCATGACAACTCAGTGAATGATGCATAGTACTATGTTGTAGACACCATGTGCATAATTAGAGTTGCATAACTCAATGAGAGTTCACAAAATCCTAAGTGTCTCACCTAAAATAATAATAAAATAATGCTAAATAGTTAAATAATGTATTAACCTAACTAAAACTTAAGTAAGTGTAATAAGTAAATACTTATTTACACCAACACCCCCGCTTAAGTGCAACTTAGGAGAATGCACTTAAGCTTACGCAATCTAAGATTAAATGCAAGGATGAGTCCTAGCTACTAGGCCATGTTAGGTACCCATGTACATAATGATATGCAATCTCAAATAAAGCGAGGAAAGAGGGAAAACCTCATGGGAAAAACCCTCCCCCAAAAAGAGAGATAAAGAAGGATGCATGGATGGATGGAGTAATCAGGACCCCCCATTATGACATACATCCAATCCCCCCCCCAAAAGAAGAATGCCAAATAGTGACTATTTCAATGAAGAAGCTAATCCAAGACTACAAAATGGTGTTCCTCCCCTTAGGAAGAAACAATGCCAAGGGTACAAATGAGACACTCCTTCTGTGTGTGGAAAGAATCCCATGAATAAGTGTTGTCTTTGAAACCTACTCAACTAGATGAAGAACCTATCCCAAAGAACTATTTGTCTCTGCAACTGATGAAGAACCCTGCTGCAACTGTTGATCATAAGTATCCACAATCACTTCAACCTAGGAGGATTGATCAGGTAGAGAATGAACAAGAGAGTCATATCGAACCCTGATGACAATTGAAGAAGGTAATTCTGCATCAAGAAGAAGAGGCAGATCATGAATACTATCCCCCAAATTTGTCACTGAACTTGTATTTGGAAGATTGGATGTACCTTGCTATTCTAGACTTATCACTATGGCGATGTATGCATGTGGACTGAATTGATGAAGTGACCTCTCGACGTATCTCTTGATAGAACCCCACATGTCTGAATCTGTTGAAGCACTATCGCTAGTGTCACTATCAGTTTCCACATTGTATGATGTGTAAAGAGGAGTAGAGGACAAGTTGGGTGAACTTTACTCAAAATGTGCATCCTTCTCCACAAATATCTGATGTGTCTCAGGATCTAGAAGTCTATATGCCTTCACACTATCTTCATAACCAATGAAGGTACAAGGGTGAGATGACTGTGCCTTGCAACCCCTGGAAGATCTATTTTCTCATGCAGGACAACTGAAGACTATGAAGTGTGTCACAATAGGTTTTCTACCACACCATGCCTCAAAAGGAGTTTTTCCATCTAAGGATGGATGAGGAGAATGATTAAGAATGTGAGTGGCATTTGAGATTGCTTTGACTTCTAATGATGGATCAAGAGACTTGGCATGAATCATGCAACTTGCCATAGACTTAAGAGTTCTAATCCTCAAAGCTGCAACATTTGTCTTATGCAAACTGAATGCTAGCGGAGTCTGAAGATCAATTCCCTCATGTCTGCAAAAGTCCTTAAGTCTTCTATTCACATGCATATTTCCATTGTCCATGTGGACTACTTTGATGGCCTTTTTGGATTTTTGTTCTACATGAGCTTTGAAGTCTATAAATGTGTCCAACACTTCACTCTTGCTATGTAGAAAGTAGACCCAAGTGAAACTTGAAAAGTCATCAACTAAGGTGAGTATATAGTGACCCTGGCTGAATGCAAAAGGACCTGCTAATACCATGTGAACCATCTGTAGAACACTTGTTGCTCTAGAAGACTTCTCTCTTTGTAACTTCCCTTCTAGATGCATATCCACTGAATCTATTGAACATTCACCCTTAGAAAAATTGATTTGAGGTAGACCTTTCACCATTTGGTATCTGCAAAGTTGTTGGAAATAGCGGTAGTTAAGATGACCATACTGCTCATGCCATAATTGCATATTTGAATTTGATTGAGATAACAAGGCCTTTGAAGAGGACTTGGGTACGAAATGAGAGAAAGAGTATAACCTCTTGTGATCATTCAATTTCCCCACTGCAACCAAGGAGTTATCTTTAAGACTGTGCACTTTAACTAAGTCTGGAAGGAACTCAACTCTATGTCCATCTCCAAAGTGAGTGACTTGGTAGATTGATAGGAGATTTGAACTTAGGTTTGGAACATAGAGAACTTCTTGAAACTCTCCATTTTCCATCTCCACATTTCCTTTTCCTTCAACTTCCATTTTGCTATCATTTCCCATGAAGATGTGTGGTACCTTTGAGTGATTCAATGAAGAAAAATCCTCCTTTGAAGAACCCATGTGATATGAGGCACCTGAGTCAAATATCCATTCTTTTGAAGAGTTTGAATTAGAAATGAGTGGTTGCCCTTTTCCCTTTGAATCTGAAGAAGATCCCTTCTCCTTGTAAGCATTAGGCAATGGAACATTATGTTTCTTTGTGATGTTGGTCAATTCATAAATCTTTTTGAGATAACACTCATGCTCTTCATGACCCAATTTCTTGCAATAAGTACACTTCTTCTCCTTATTGCTGTTGTCCCCTTTCTTGTTGGAATTCAAGTACTTTCCTTGTTGATTGGATTGTGGTGTTGTCTTTTTTGCATCCTCAAATTTACTCTTCCATTTCTTCTTACCCTTTCATTTGTTTGAAGATTGCGCAGCTGAATGTTGAGAACCCTCATTGGCCACCAATTCTTTGGACTGAGGTGATTTGAGAATCCCCATTGATTTCAACTTCTTATCTTCATCATCCAATAGTTTAGCATATTCATCAAAAGTGACTTTCTTGTAGGCAGACCCTAAGGTAGTATTTGAGGTGTTAAAAGAAGATACAAATGTGGAATATTCTTATGGTAGTTTGTTATGGATGAGATAGATCAGTCTGTCATCTTTTATAGAACTCCCACAATTAGTAAGCTTTGTCCTTAATTCATTCACCTTGATGATGAAGTCCTGTAATGAGTCATACAACTTAGGATCTAAGGATACAAGCTCATCTTCAATTTTAAAAACATCCTCTTCAGACACTTTACCATAAAGACTTTTGAGGGTATCCCAAGCTTCCTTGGATGTAGTACATTTCTTGATTTGATACATGATTTTATCATCTACCCCCAAACATATATCACCTAGGGCTTTCCTATCCATGGCTACCCAATTTGAAATTTCACTTATTGTTACATTATTACCTGTTGGTTTAGGAAGAATACCATTTACATATTGTGAAACTCCATTATGCATTAAGTGATACAACATTTTGATTAACCACGAAGCACAGTTATGAGGAGTTAATTTAGGAAACTTAAAGTTGCCCATTATGCAAAAAATGAAAGAAAAGTGTAGAAAAGAGAGAACACAACACCAAGAACACCCCCCCTTTTCACTAAATTAAGAAACCCCCCCAAAATAGATGCTTTGGGCACTTTATCAGTAGTGCAATTACAATGGGCCACTTACCAATTTTTGCCTTCATGGACTTTTAATTTTTCTTGTTACAACCTCTTAATAGAGTACAAATCTAAAACTTTACAATGTGCTACATTACTGAAGCATTACAAAGCAAAGAAAGGCCCTATTGCTGAAAGTGACAATTTTGTCCGCACAACCCTACAATCTAATACGAGATCTATAAAGTAGATGAAAAAATATGCACTTTCAAAAAAAATGGAACCTATTTTTTACTCCAGATGTGCCTGTACAGAGCATTTGAAGTTGCAAAATGTAAGATTATCCAGTACAGTCACAATAAAATGCAATTTATGAAGAATCCATGCACCAAAACCAAAAAATAGCTACACCAATAAAAAATTTGGAAAATTTTACCCAATTTCAAAAAAAATTACACCTGATTTGGAGTTTGGATGTGCGAGTTATGGCCTCTTGAAGTCAGACTACAAAAACTAAAATCAATCTAGAGAGGGGTTGCATCAGAAAAATATGGGTTTAACTTTGATGATCATACATTCGTCATACTAGGTCAATAGGGCCCTAGAATAATGATCATACAACTATTAATTTTAGGCTTGTGAGTGGATGACAACAACAAAATCCAAGGCTATTATGACATCAGCATGGCGCCAAGTGTGACATCACAATGGTACAGATCGTATGGATTGTCGATGTGGCTTGTTGACATGGATGCCATGTCAAAGGTATAATTTCTGATTGTATCTAATGATGTGGTGATGACTCAATAGATGATGAGGTGCCACTTGGATGTTGAGTAGGACTGACTGTATGCACATTCACTGCTTACTCGATAATTGCTGGAGGGCTTCCTATTCGGAATGTGTCTCGAAGTGAATATGTGCATAGAGAAAATTGTTTTTAGAATCTCACACATAGTGCCAGATGATGCATAGTTTGCAATGTGTCAGAAAAAAACTTTTTCGTGTCAGAGGTTCACTGCATTGCTAGAATTCTGAACAGCGATGTCGAAGAGCGAAGTGCGATTGCCAAAACGTGGAGTATTACTCCCACATGCATGGGAGTGGCATGTAATGCACTATATAATTTGAAATGCTCACCCTCAAAAAATAAAATGAATGGTTGGAGATAGGTTAGGCCATTGGTGGGTGCAGGGTCCTGCCGAAAGTCAAATGGCGGTGGTGTTTAAGCCAAAGAATAAGCCCTTCCTTGTGTGGCTGCCTGCTGGAAATTAGTTGTCCCTAGTTTGATTTGGTTAGGGCTGGTGGTTGGGTTGTGGTGAGATTTGGAAGTTGCCAGGTATAATATATATAACCCATATTTAACAATAGCCCATAGAATAATTACATAAACCCTGCGATAATAAATAAAATATGCCACCAAATATGTAGGTTTAGGATGTGACTCCCTCACTCTACAATTTTTTTTTTCTCTGATGGGAGAATTAATTTCGAAAATACTGTCAAAAAAATACCCGATAATAATAGAGAAAAGATGAATATCTAAAAAAAAAAATTAATTAGATCAATAAAAAGATCATACCCAATTTGCAAATCGGTGCCTTCAGGTGTCGGTTTGCAAAAAAAAATTTGTGTCACGATCAACTTTCACCTAATACAGGCAAGTTTATAGTCGATCTTCACCAAATCGATGCTTCGAACACAATGGTGAGGTCAAATCTAGCTCTAGACACTCCTAATTTTTGCAAATCCTTTGGATTTGTGTCGAGGTGCTGAAGCATGAACAGTCTCAAACGGCTACGTGATGAGAATCCTCCTCATCTCTGATACCATGTAAGAATTTGGCTTAGGCCAAAATTGACCCAAGAACTAAAGAACTCAACACAAGCACATAGTAGACCAAAATAGATCGAGTATGATTAGAATGATGATATTCATTCAATAATTGGATTCAAGAGTACACTAGGAGTGCCTGAATATAAAAGCCTCTTGAGAGCTTCTAGAATGCATAGAAGTTAGCATCATGATATGTCATACAACCAAGCACATGTCCACCAGATATGGATTATCTTCCATTAAGCATAGGATTAAGTATGATGATGTGAGGATAAGCCTACAATGGTGTAGCATGCAAATCAGTGGTGTAGACAACATGTGCTAAATGAGGAGTGCAGATAACTATGTTTTCATCATGAAAACTTAGTGAATGATGCATACTCTTGTATTGTAGACACCATGTGCATAATTAGAGTTGTGTAACTCAATGAGAGTTCACAAAATCCTAAGTGTCTCACCTAAAATAATAATAAAATAATGCAAAATAATTAAATAATGCATTAACCTAAGTAAAACTTAAGTAAGTGTAATAAGTAAATACTTATTTACACCAATAGTTATGTTTCATGTTTACATTTCTGCAAATTGATTTGACAGTAACTTGCAAGTTTAAAGTGAATGCTTAATCTTATGGATGCGTGCATGAGATAAAATTTTTATGGGTTTACTAAGCTGTGAAAAGTTTTATTTATAAATCTAACCTTGGATAACTAATTCACCCCCCAGTTATTCTAAAGAATTCCAATAGTTGGTATCAGAGCCATATGCTTGAGAGAACTAGTTTGAAGGTACTAGAAGCACAAAGATCAAGATGTCAAAAAGAGATGTATCCAAGATTAATAGAGATAAATTTCCTACATGAAAAATTTTGATAAAGCTACACCTTGGAGGACTTGTAGATCATGTAAAATCTACCATTACTATTGAGCATGTTGATCTTGCTAGAGCCCTAACTACCGAGGATATGAAAAAGAAGAAAGAACACAACCAGGTAATGTTGGAGATTACCTCTGCCATAAGCTATGCTGAATTTAATTATATCAAAGGTCTTAATAGTACAACAAAAATGTGGGATTCCTTAAAAACCATCTATGGAGGACACACTAATGTTCTAAGGGCCAAAGCTAAAAGTCTCAAAGGTAAGTTTGATGATATGAGAATGCAAGAAGGTAAAAATATTGCTCAATATTACTCAATGATAAAATGTGTTGTTAATGAAATAAGAGGAGCTACTAGTACAATAGATGATGATACTATACTAAGAAAAGTTTTAAGAACACCACTACCTATATATTCTATTAGAGTTTCTGCAATACAAGAATTGAGATGTATACCAAGGAATACTCTATCTCTTGAAGGTCTAGTAGGTAGACTCACTACTTTTGAGCTATCTAACTTTGACAATTACAAACCTAAAAATATTGAATCTTCTTTCAAAGTGAAGCTATCATTAAAGGAGCCTAAACCTAATGAGAAGAAGAAGAAAAAAAAGACAAAGTATGTGTCCGGTGATACTAACATAGATTAGGAGGATGTAGGACAACTTGAAGCATTATTGGAAAGGAGATTTTATAGAGGTAAAGACAAGTTTAAAGGTAAATTACCTATCATTTGTTTCAATTGCAATTAATTTGGTCATATTGTAGTTATATGTCCAGAGAAGAACTACCAAGGTGGTGACAAGTATAAATTAAAAGAGATGAAGACAAGAAAGATTACAAAGACAAAGGCAAGAAGTCTTGCTACATTGTTGAAGAGGAAACAAAAGATGAAGTTGATGAACATGATGATGAAGTGGTGTATATTGCAATGAAGGACGAATTTGACAAAGATAAGGCAACTACACTTATATCTTGTGTGAAAAAGAATGACAGATGGATCATTGACAATGGATGTTGACATCATAATACTAGAGATTTTTCATACTAACTTGTGTGGAACAATTGAAGTGCAAAGCTACAAAGGAAATAAGTCCATTATGCTGCTTATTGATGATTATTCTAGAATGATGAAAATTATGTTTTTGAAATAAAAATTTGATGCTTTCCAAATTTTCAAGTGGTAGTTATCAAGAGTTGAGAAGGAAATAGGTAAGAGTCTAAAATGTTTGAGATTTGATAGAGGAGAAAAAATTATGTCAAATGAGTTTGAGATGTTCTATAATGATAGAGGAATCAAGACATACATCTACTCCTAGAACTCCTTGAAAAGAAAATAATTGTTGAAAGGAGGAATAGGTCTATAGTGGACTGTGCTAGGACACTCATGATAGAGAAAAATGTTTCTTTGAAATATTGGAGAGAACCTATAAGTATAGTTTTCTATACCTTGAACTCTGTATAAGTAAAGAAAGATACCGATTCAACACCTTTTGAACTATGGTATGGATACTCACCTATGTAAAATATTTTAAGGTATTTGGAAGCAAATCCTTTATTCCCAAAGATTTGAGGAATGGTTAACTAGATGCAAAAAGTGAAGAAGGTATGTTCATAGGTTATTCCACAAGAAGTAAATATTATAGTGTTTAAATACTAACACTAACAAAGTTGTAGAAAATGCAAATGCACATTTTGATGAATATATAGAAGTTCATGAGACCAAACTTATAAAAGAACTAGAAGAATACAAATCATTTGTACACTTTTATGAAGGTATGCCTACTGAAGAAGCTGCTACAAATCAAGCTATAAATGAACATCAAGTTTTAGTGACTGCCAAGTCACATAATATGAATGTTGAGTTGCATTTAGGAACTAAGATACATTCAAATGCTAAGTTATAGAATGAAGTTGAGGCACATTTTGATTCTAAGATAAGTGTACATGAGAGAGATGCTAAAATACCTGACAGAGATGTACATAGTGACTCTAAAAAATAGATAGACCAAATGAAGAAACCAAAGCTAAACCAAGATTGTCCAAATATGTCAAGAGACATCATCCTGATACACAAATCATTGGAGATAAAGATACTAGATTAATGACAAGAAACAAGTTGAGAAATGATACATTCTTGTTGAGCATAAAAGATCCTGAATCAATAAAAGATTCCTTAGAAGATGTGGAATGGGTAAAGACATGGAAGAAGAGATTCAACAAATTGAGAAATACAAGACATGAACTGTAGTTCCTAGACCAAAAGACAAAAATGTGATTGGCACCAAGTAGTGGGTATTCAAAAGTAAACTAGATGAAAATGGTGAAGTCACAAGAAACAAGGCAAGATTAGTCTTTAAAGAATATGCACAAGAAGAAGGAATTGACTATGGAGAAACATTTTCTCATGTTACTAGATTGGAAGATGTGAGAACTCTATTTTCTTATTCTCCATACAAAGGTTTCAAATTTTATCAAATGGATGTTAAATCTGCATTTCTAAATGGTATATTAGAGGAAGAAGTTTACATAGAATAACCAGAAGGATTTGTTAATGTTAACAATAAGAACATGGTATGTAGATTACACAAAGCTCTATATGGTTTGAAAAAAGCACCAATAAAATGGTATGAGAGACTTCATAATTATCTTATGAAGATTTGATTTGAAAGAACTAATGATAAAAACAATTTATACATGAAGAAAAAAAGGTAAAGGTATTCTATTATCTGAATTTTTTGTTAATGATATTGTATTTGGAGGTCAAGATGCTTTATGTAAGGCTTTTGCAAATAAAATGAGGTAAGAATTTGAAATGTCTATTTTTAAATAGATCAAGTTCTTTATGGGTTTGCAAGTACATCAGGTGAAATATGGTATATACATCACTCAGTCAAAGTATGTCAAGAAGATACTAAACACTTTTGGACTGGAGGATTCTAAACTAGTAAGTACACCTATGGTGTCATGCCATAAATTATCAAAGAATGATGATCCAACTAAGGTGAATCAAAAATTGCACAAGTCTATGATTGGTAAATTAAAATATGCAGTACATAGCAGACCTAATATTGCATTATCTATAGGGATAGTTGCAAGATTCTTTGCTAATCCTAGGGAGAATCATTTGATAGCTATAAAGATAATTATGATATATCTAAATGGAACAGAGGAATATGGTCTATACTATAAGAAAAATGAGAAATTTGAATTAAGAGATTATATTGATGCTGATTGGACTAGAAACATTGATGATAGAAAGAGCACCAATGGAAGAGCATTTTTCTTAGGCAAGAGGTTGATTACATGGACTGGCAAGAAACAAAACTACACTTCACAATCTACTACTAAAGTTGAATATATTGTTGTTATTGTACAAATATTGTATGGATCAAACAACTACACAAAGGCATGAAGGAAGAGATCACTGAACCACTAAGACTTTATTTTGATAATACAAGTGCTATAAATATATCAAAAAATCATGTGATGCACACAAAGACTAAGGACATTGCAATCAAGTATCATTACTTGAGAGAATTAGTTCAAGATAAAGAGGTGAAGATGGAATATGTTAACACAAAAGATAAAATTGGTCATATCTTCACAAAAGCACTATCTAAGGATGCTCATGAGTATCTAAGAGGTAAATTAGGTATGATACCCCTATCAAAGGCTATATGAGTAATTGATTTCCCTGCATCAAACAAGCCGATTGCCATATGTTACAAATTGATGCAATGAATCTTACTTTAGGAGCTTCCTAAAGTAATCAATAAGCTAAAACTTCAAATCAATCACAAGCAAGGTGAAATAGGAGAAACTAAGGAAGTCCATACCTACATATTAAGATGACAAGTCTTTGGCATTGTTGTCAAAGAGAGAGAAATACAAGAGTTAAACTAATTTTAAAGGGAGAAATACAAGAGATTGAACAAAAGGGAGAAATCCTAACACACAGAATGAGGGAGAAAATATTGATTACTGAGAAAGATAGTAATTGAGAGGGAGTTATAAGGCCAACAGAAAAGAATTTTGTAAACTATTAAGAAGATGAAAGTTGCTAATAGAGGGAGAGATTTTAGTACAAGGAATTATTTTCATTTTGGTATTTTTTTGGTCTTACTGTTTTAACCAAGTCCGTTGGTTTGATTATTTTGGTTTGCCATCAATGCCAAAGAGGGAGATTGTTGAAAGATGAAGATTGTTCAAAGTAGATTGATAAAAGTATGATAAATATGTTTCAATTATTATTTTGTCACTAATGTCAAACCTACATTTTTTCTGGTAAGACAACTACTTATATGATTTAAGTACTATCACTTGTTTGATTGATGAATAAAATTTGATAAAAAAGATATAACAAAATTTCCAAGAGGGAAGGCTGAGTTATTATATAAAATAGGAGTACAAGAATCAACTAAGATAGTGATATCATAGTGCATTGATAATCTACTTAAGGTTACAAAGGCTAGTTACACTAAGTAAGTTCAGAAGAACAAGCTAAAATTTTTTTTTCTATAAAGCTTGACCAATTGGATAATAGGTGCCAAGCAAAGTTAGTGCAAGTCAAGCAAAAAATATAGTTAGAGTTGAAAAAAAGTTCATTTTAGTGTATGATGAGAAAAATAGTGGATGTCAAGCACTAGTAAACTTTAGTTCATGCCGAGTAACTTTTTAGAGGATGTCGAGAAATGTAGTATGTGTTGAGCATCAAAAACAAGTTAATGTCGAGTGACAACATTATTAGAAAGATCGTGAATTTGATGGATCTGAGCTGACAAGTTTTTTTTCTTGGATTGTGTGAAGTAGATGGAAGATAAGATTGATGAGCTTGTGGCATAAAATTCATGGTAAATAGTTTTGATGTGAATTCAAAGAGGATTGAAGGAGAAGTTTCTAGAAGTGATATGGAATGAGGGGTAGATTCATTGAATTCTACCTAATCTATCCTAACCTTAAATTAGACAATGGAGAATGAACAACAACAGATCTCTATTCTCTATTTATAGGGATGACTAGTTAGAAACAAGGGTTGTCATGTGTGAGAACTTAAGGAAGACAAGGAGTCAAGGATATTTCTTCATCAAGTGATCTAAATAAAGAGTTTTCATTGGAATTTTAAGCAAGAAGGCTTGAGGGTATAAATGCTTGAAGGGTGAACAAGTTATCAGAGCTAAAATGTGTAAAAGCCAAGAAAAATGTAGGACTAAAACAAAGATTTGTAATCTGTAAATAGAGTCATAAGTTGTTATCAGATCAAACCCTTACTATTACTCTCTAATAATTGTATCAATCTAGGGTAAATCCTTTGGATTAAGGTTTACCTAACAGTCATTTGAAAATCCTTTAACTAGGTCACATTCCAAGTGAATGGTCTAAAGTCCTCTAACAAGGCTCACTCCTAATAGGGTGATTAAAATCCATTAATAGTGTCGCATTTAATAGCATGTATTGTGAGCTTTAATAGGGTTGACCTTTCATAGAGCATCACTTCAAAGGAGTGAAAAAGAGTAGCATGTTATTGGTGGGTTTTCCCAAATTGAGTTTCCACATAAATCATTGTGGCAAATGTGTTGCTAAATCTGTTATGTTTCATGTTTACATTTTTGCAAATTGATTTGATAGTAACCTACAAGTTTTAAGTGAATGCATAATCTTATGGATGCATGCATGATGATAAATTTTTTATGGGTTCACTAAGTTGTGAAAAGTTTTATTGATACATTTGGACCTTGGATAATTGATTCACTCCCTTAGTTATTCTAAAGAATTCCAATAGATCCAACCACAAATATATACAAGCAAATATCCATGGCTAATATTCAAGCTAGGCAGTATGATGACTAAAACTAAAACCATAGACATTTCATAAATTAAAAGTCCTAGTCAAATACCTAATGGGTTACTAATTAAGGGTTGGCATCATGGAGAATCACTTAGCATCAAAAATCCCAAGCTCATATTGGTAGTTGCACTCCCGAATGGAAGGTGCATAATCTGGGTGGCAACTCTTCCTAATAGAAGGTACTCTTTCCAACATATTAATTATCTTATATTTATTACCACCCATTATTTTAATTTAGTTATCACTTATATAAAACTTCCTCTACTAACAAATGGGAAAAAGTCACTAGATTGTAAGATAGAAGCCCATTCATGTGCTACCCTACCATATCAATGCTCATCTGATGATGAGTGCCCATAGGAATGTATATTCCCAACCCAACCCTAATGATCATAACTCCTAAAAGTACCACAAAATATCAAGCCTTGCAAGTCACCCATCAAAGGTATGCACACATGTGTGTGGCACACCTCCATCACAAAAACTATAACATAAGGACTGGATGAGAACACAACACAAAATATCACTCAACCAAAATAGTCTCAAGAGGACAAATGCAACACACATCCCAATGGAATATTAAAGTAAAATAATGGTCTACCTAACATTCAAATGGATGATCTAGGTCCATGACCAACATCATTCCAAGGAAACCTGAGAAAAAAAGGGGGTACACAAAACAAGTTAAAAACCCAAAAAATTGGAAAATTTTGGAAATTAAAATCCATATGGTATTTGGGCACAAAAGCCTTGAAAATCCAATAAATTTGGGTTCAAACACCATATACAAAAATGGCCAGCATAATGACTTGAAACCCCAAACCCCCATCCCAAAAATAGGGAAAATGTTCATACCCAACTAACCAAGTAGAACCAACAGACATAAATAGAGGGGAACACTGGTTCTCAGCCTTCTAAAAAATTGCTACTAGAAATAGAAGTAAAAATGAAACAAAAATAAGAAAATATGAAAGCCCTACCTAATAGCAAAAGGGAATGACACTAAAAATAACACAATAAAATAAATTGTGTGCTAAAGTTTCCAAAAATCAAGGCAAAGCAAGGTCTACTCGAGTTAGATCCAATGAGACTGACTTCGTAAAGATCCCACACTCATAGCTCCCACAAAAAATGTAAACATGATCCTCTAGAAGATGATTCTCAAAAGGGCTCTCAAATTTTTATTTTTCCAAAGTGAGAAGTGAGACAACAAATCCCTTTTTCAATACTTATTCACTTTTTGAGTGAATAATCGATTAGGGAAAATAGTTAGTTAGACTAGCTAAACTTTGGATCGACCCAAAAAAGAAGAATTTATCCCTCATAATAGGAATTCACCTAAGGAAAAGCTGTCGAAAATAAAATTCAATAAAATTTAAAGCCTAAAAACCCAAAATCATAGAAATTAACTTTGACAACTTTCAAAAAAATGCAAACTTCCAAATGCACAGACACACTTACTAGTCTAATCACATAATGAAAATGAGTTCATATTTAATAATCATCAAAAGGTTTAACTTAAAAATTAAATAAGGGTATGTCAACCATATAGGGATAACATTGGTAAAATATGAATAGCTGAATCACTAACTCAATATGCCATTGCCAGGGATATAAATCCTACACAATAAGACACATGATCAAGTGCAATTGCATACAATATCATAGCTAAAGAAATAAATTCAATAATTAAATAATTTAACCATTTATTAAATTATAACTATATAATTCATTTACATCACCCATGTTCACATAAAGCATAAAGAGACAAGAATGAAATAAATAATTGTTAGAAACAATAGTCCACCAAGATAACTAGGGGAGTGAATTAGTCATCCAAAAATTAAAACATTTATCTTCAATAAAAAAAATTAACCATTCAATAAAATTAAATAGCAACCATACAAAGATGAACATAAACAATTACACTAGATATGTGGACTGGGAAAACCCTTGATCAGAGGGAAAACCCTGTGGGAATGATGCCCACGAGATGATGTACTGATATAAATATTCCTTGTTAGAGGATAGACCCTATTAGGAGTCTATAACAACATTTAGTACAATGAGTCATTGTTAGGAGACTTTGAATCCTTGTTAGGATATTCCAACCCTACTAGGTGTTGTGCCAACCTTGTTAGGAGTTGTAGTATAATGTATGAAAGAAGAGCCCACTACCCAAACATGCAATTTCAACTACGAGAAGAGCTCACTACTCAAACAAGTAATATTATGGTATCTTCTTCTTTTCTCTATCATTTCCTCTATCCTATCAACTAGACCAATCACTATCATACCTTGTAGACTAAGTCATGAACCTCAGATCCAAATACCAAACCTTGGATCACTTAGAAAAACATTGACAATGAAGTTTTCTTCACTTCCACATTGCTCTTCTCAACTTTACATTCCACACTCTACTACTTATCATCGATCATTCAATCATGTCAAAACATATCATGATAAAGAAAAATGTTCTTCCTTTATGTTGAGTCTATAAAATAATTCCCTGAGTTAGTTGTTAGTCCTTCTTAATAAATTATTATAGGACCTCACTAAGAACATGTTACACTTAGTGATAACCCAAATCTTCTACCTTGTAACTTGAATAACTTTCTGTAAATACAATATTATGATGAGTGAGATTAGCCACATCATCCTCAACATGTCTTATTCATGTCCTCAACCTCAATCATCAGATATCAGCTCTTCTAAGAGATATATACCAAGTTTACCAGAACATGCCTTTGTAAACTCTATCTTAGAATAGACATCACCAAAACTTACATAACTTCTTCTAGACTTGTTGTTTATATTTCTAATGTTAACTACATATACCAAATACTCCAAATTTTCTCCCATAACCTCAGGTAGTTACAATTCTCAACTAGTTTTCTATACCAACTTAATATCTCCTTTGTTCTTCTGTCAGATACCACAGAAGACATCAAACATGTTACATTGACATCAATGACAAGCCTAGTAATGAATGTAACATATCATCAAACCAATCTTCCAAAAATAACCATAACATAAAATCCATCACATAAAATAATTAGAGATATGTCCAAATACTAGATAATTAGATATCATTATAGACCTACTATCATCTCAAAATGGCATCAACATGCAAATATGATAAATTGAACAACATAGTCGTAAAATGTCTATGGTACTAAAATTAAAGCATAAAATCTGACACTCAGGTCAGCTCAAAGTACATATAATAAGATTATCAAGTATCTCTCGAATCAAAATGAACAAAGTATAGGTAGAAAACATGAGAGACACTACAAGAAGGATCAAAAATACAAAAAGAACAAAGACTACTAGGAAAAAGGGAAAAAATAATGCTATATTTTTATAGAAGAACACATAGAGTCAGACACTAAAGATGAGAAATGAGTAGAAGTGGTGTATTTTGTTAATAAAAATATCTTAACAATGAAATTTATAAGAATGAAAAATATCTTATTTCACATGTTAGTAAGAATGATGAATAGATTATTGATTGTGGATGTTCACATCACATGGCTAGAGACATTAGTAAGCTTAATAAAATTGAGGAATCTGATGGTGGATTAGTTAAACTAGGGAATGATGTTCCATGTCTAGTAAAAGGTAAAATTCCACTGATATTAAATTATAAGATCAGGTGTGATGATGCATATTAGGTGCAAGGACTAAAATATAATATGTTTAGTGCTTCATAGTTGAATAATATTGGTCATAAGATGAAGTTTTAGAATATGAAAGTCATGATCTATGATGATGAAAGAAATCTAATTGGCATTGGAGAAAAAATTAGAGGCAATCTATTTTAATAGATCCTATAATATGTGAAAGCATAGATCTATGTCACCATTTAGGATACCAAAACATGTTTTGGTCAAATTTCATTTCTCTATGAAAACTCATTTTATTCAAACATTAAAAATACCCTTTCATAGATCTCAGATTCAATATCATCATTATATAAATTTTAGATTATTTTGATTAGATATAATATGCTATAATTTCAAAATATTATAAGTGGATATTTTAACATTTCAAAAGATGCTTCCTCAAAAAAGGGAAAAAAAAATTAAATCATATCAAAAAATTAAAAATTAATATTTATCTCTAGAGGAGAGAGCCTTCTTCAAGACTATGTAATTTTCTTAAAAAAAGGTGCAGATTTGATAAGGAAGTTTTGATAGGAGGAAAAAAGTATTAGATTTTGATAAAGTCAACCTTGAGTAAGCTTAAAAAGGAAAGTATACATCAAAATAATAATTTTCATTTTTTGTTCCCTATCTATACATTTAGTCTATAAGATGTTTTCGAAAAAAATAAAAAAGATTTTCATATACTTGTTTGATGGGAACTACACCCTATAATTTTATAGTTAAAAGGAGAATTCAATTTCTTTTTTAAATGAATAAATTCTTCATCAAAATAATAATAAAAATTATGGGCATAAAATTCATCTAATTTTACACATTTCATTAGTTTACATCATTTTCAAATTCTAAACACAAATACCATTTTTTATGTCATTAAAGTTGAATAGTTACATTTTGAGATCCTTTTCTTTTATAAAAGGTGACACAGGTTTGTGCTTTTACTTTATGAAAATACAAAAGTTGAAGATGTGTGGTTGTGTCACAAAAGGCTATGTCATGTCAATTTGGAGAATATAGTCAAAGTTAATAGAAAGAAAACAGTAAGAGGCTTACCAAATTTTCATAAACCTAAGAATGCTATGTGAATATAATATCAACTTAGTAAGATGAAAAAGTCAAGTTTTTCAAGAAAATCAAATACTTCTAATGACATTCTAGAATTAGTGCATATAGATTTGTGTAGACCAATGAGAGTCTAAACTTATTATGGTGACATGTATTTCACATTTTTTTTATATGATTATTCTAGGTGTTGGGATAAAGATAGGGTAACTGAGAGGGGGGGTGAATCAGTTACTTACAAAAACTAATCTGCAGATCCCTTAGATGTCTTAAAGATCTAGTTACTGCTGATACTCGATAAAAAAAATGTTGTAACTTGATAAATTTAACTATTACTTATTTTTTAGGAATTCATGCATGTAACTGAAAACAAAATGAACACAAGAGACACTAGATTTAATGTTGAAACCCAATAAGGGAAAAACCACCAAGTAGCTAGTCACCAATTTTTCACTCTTCTAAAGTGAGCCCTATTAGGATCCGACCCTGTTAAAGGTTACCATACGCACTTTTAGGTGTGACCTTGTTAGAGGATTTAGTCACCCTGTTAGGAGTGGCCTTGCTAGAGGTCTTTAGAACAATTCAACTAAACTATCACCTTGTTAGAGGATTTACAAAATGGTTGTTAAACCAACTCTATTAAGAGACTTGAAATCACTTCTACAATGGTTAGAAAGAAATAATGAATTGACTTGAATAAGATGCAATTGAATTTGTTGGTTATAGGTCTCTATTCAGCATCATTAGATCCTCCTTGATCAAATATGGCTTTGCTGCTCCTCAATGATCTCTAATCATCCTTCAGATTCACTTCCACAATAATCAATCTTCATATTACATTAGTTCCATTTTTTTTCACACTTAGAATTCGTGACTTGACTTCTTACTTATACCATTTAGATTGTCAAGTTGGCCCATTTACATGTTACATTTACCAATAAACCATACATCAGTCGGCTATAGATATTATTCTGAACAAATAAGCATTATTCATAAAATAGTGAAATCCTTTACTGGCTGACCCTGCTCGGTAAATACTGCTTCCAAAATTTTTTTGAGTTAACCTTCTTGACTCGATTAACATTGCAATATTGGTAAAATCCTTTGGCTACTGAGTTTACTTGGTAAGAACTTAATTCCTTCATGAGAGCTCGATAAGAGTTGCTTCTACCATATTTCTTTTGATGACCGAGTGATCTCGGTAAGAACTTCTTTAGTCACATCTCCTTTGATGACCAAGTGAGCTCGATAAGAACTGCTTCAGTCATATTTCCTTTGATGATTGGGTGAGCTTGGTAGATTCTATCCTTTTTCCTTGATGAACATTCGAGCTTGGTAAACATTGTCCTTTGCCTTGCTGACCTTCTGAGCTTGGTAGATACTGTCCTTTGCCTTGCTAACCTTTTGAGCTTGGTAGATACTATTTGATGATTGATATGACATTTGTGTGACATCAAAGACAACACACAATTTGAAAAATTATTTTCAACAATCTCCCTCTTTGGCATTGATGGCAACACAACATGTCATAGTAGAATGAAATTTGAAAACAAGACTTTTACTGATAGAATATTGTACTTTCTTTTTCAAATACAGCAAACTCCCTCCTTCATAATAATCTCTCCCTTTTATGCAGACTCTTATATTTTTCAAATTACAAAAAGATATGACAGTATACTCTCCCTCTTTGACAACATATGCCAAAGACAACTAGAAATAGCTGAATAGCATTGTATTTGATGTACTAATTCATATGCAATGTTTTCATTGGTTTGCTGCATCAACTGATAGATTTTCAATTTTTATTTTAAGTGTCTTAGGCATTTGAATCTTTATACACTTTCCCCTAGACCCCGCGATCCCTATTCTTAAGTTGTTGATGCATCACTAAAGCCTTATTTTAGTGATCTTTAGATAGGGGAATGAACCCTAACTTACCTCTTAGATACTAGAATGCATCCTTAGGTAGAGGTTTTGTGAATATGTTAACAATTTGTTCCTTTGTATGGACATATTCCAGTCTTATTTCCTTTTCTTATACCAACTCTCTAACAAAGTGATACTTTATGGCAATATGCTTGGTTTTTGAATACATCACTGGATTCTTAAAGATGTTAATTGCACTTGTGTTATCACAAAACATAACAATAGGTTCTTTGATTTCTTGCTTCATACCTTCTAATAATTGTTTAAACCACACAACGTTTTAGCAATTTACTATAATTGCAACATATTTAGCCTCTGCTATGGATTGAGATGTACAATTCTTCTTTTTGCTTGTCCAAGAAACCAACCTTTTTCCAAGAAAGAAATCTCCTCCACGTGTGCTCTTTCTATCATCAATATTTCTTGCCCAATCTGCATCAGTGAAGACCTTTAAATCCAGATTTCCTCCAAGTTTATACCATAATCCATATTCTTCAGTTCCTTTTAGGTATCTCATGATCCTTTTGATTGCCATCATGTGATTTTCTTTTGGTTTTGTTGAGAATCTTGCTGCAATTCCTACTACAAGGGCAACATTTGGTCTTGTGTGCACTACATATTGCAACTTTCCAATCATAGATCTATACAATGTTTGATCCACTTCCTTTGATTCATCATCCTTGGTTAGTTTTAATCTTGTACACATAGGAGTCCCAACTAGTTTGTAGTCTTCCATACCAAACTTTTTTAGTATCCTTTTGGTGTATTTAGATTGAGTGATGTAGATGTCATTCTTATTCTATTGAATTTGAAAACCAAAAAAGAATTTTATTTCACCAAACATTGACATTTCAAATTCCTTGTTCATTTGTTCTAAAAATTCTTTACAAAGATTATCATTTCTTGTGAACAAAGTATCATCTACAAATATTTCTGCCAAAACAATCATATTATCTAGTCCTTCCTTTATGTACAAACTATTGTTGTCATTAGTTCTTTGAAAACCAATCTGAATAAGATATTTATGCAATCTTTCATACCATGCTCTAGGGGCTTGTTTCAGACCATATAATGCTTTATGCAATTTACAGACTATGTTCTTCTTGTCTGGATCAACAAAACATTTAGGATGTTCAATGTAAACCTCTTCATCCAATATGCCATTGAGAAATGCTGACTTGACATCCATCTGATAAACTTTGAATCCTTTGAATGTAGCATATGCAAGTAAGCTTCTTACATCTTCCAATCTTGCAATAGAAATGAAATTTTCTCCATAGTCTACACCTTCTTCTTGAGAGTATCCTTTGCATACTAGTCTAGCTTTGTTCTTTGATACCTTACTATCTTCATTTAGTTTGTTTTTGAATACCCACTTTGTTCCAATCACATTTTTTTCTTTGGGTCTTGGTACAAGAGTCCATGTTTTGTTTTTCTCTATTTGTTCTATCTGTTCATTCATAGCTTCAATCCAACTTTCATTTTCTAGTACATCTTTGACATTTCTAGGTTCAAAATCAGAAAGTAAACAAGTGCCTTTCAACTTACTTCTTGTCATTGTTCCTTTTAATTTATCTCCACTGATCTGATCTGGTGCATGATGCTTTCTGACATACTTGGTTAACATGGTCTCCATGCCTTTTGAATGAATTGCATTGTTATCCTTCTATGTCTCAACTTCTTGTTCTGATTCTGGTTACTTGAGCTCAATAGATGCTAACTCTGTAGCTTCTATCTGCAACTCGGGTTCTTGCAGCTTGGTAGGTATTGACTTAGTTTGAACTTCTTGTGACTCAGTTAATGAAGACTCTAGAGTTGAGGATTCCTAATTAATAGGTATACTTGGCATTGTATTAGGTTCAATATAAACAAATCTTCTATAGTCTTCAAGTTCCTTTTTGCTTTCTTCTTCTATTCTTTCTACAAACTCATCAATTTTCACATGTGCACTTTCGATAACTTTGTGAGTAGATAAGTTCAAACATCTATATGCTTTTCTTTTGCAAGAGTATCCCAAAAATATTCCTTCATCACTTTTTACATCAAATTTATCTTTTCTAGATTCAATCAAAATGTAACATTTGCTTCCAAATACTTTTAGATAACTTACATTAGGTTTGTAGCCATACCACAACTCATAGGGTGTTTTGAATGAGTCCTTTTGTAGTTGTACTTGGTTCAAGGTATGAACTGCAATGTTGATAGCTTCCTTCCAATATTTGATAGCAATTTCTTTCTCAATCATTAAGGTTCTTGCACAATTCATGATAGATCTATTCCTTCTTTCTACTATTTCATTTTGTTCAGGAGTTCTAGGTGCTAAAACCTATCTTTTGATTCCCCTGTCAATGCAAAAGTTATAAAACTTATGTGAAATGAATTCACCACCTCTGTCAGACCTTAAGCATTTCAGTCTTTTTCCTATTTCCTTTTCTACTCTGGCCAAATACCATTTGAACTTTTCAAATGCTTCTGAGTTCTCTCTTAGGTACATGACAATCATCATTCTTGAATAATCATCAACAAATAGAATGAAGAATTTTTCACCCATGTAACTCTCAATACCAATAGGTCCACATAAATCAGTATGCACAATTTCTAGAATTTCTTCAGTTTGATAGTTCTTGCTTTTAAAACTAGTCTTTCCCATTTTACCAATTTGACAATTCTTGCATAGACCAACCTCAGGTTTCTTTATGTTAGGGATACCTCTTACTTTCCTGAATTTACTTATTTTTATTAAGTTGTCAAAATTTATATGAGACAACCTCCTATGCCATAGCCAACTTTCTTTAATTTGAGCAATGAAACATGAACATTCACCAAGTTCAAGATAAAATAAGTTACCTTTAGTTTGAGTACTTGATCCAATCAACTTTCCTTTTCCATCCAATAATCTTGCATTTTCATGCATAAATTCTACTTTGAATCCATTATTGAGTAGCTATGCCACATTCAATAAATTATTCTTTATTCCTTCTACCTAGTATGCATTATCACATACAAGTTCCTTGGTTAGTGATATTCTTCCTTTTCCTCTTATACAACAAGGTTCATTATTACCAAATCTTATATTGCCACCATTATACTCTTCAGAGTATTCAAACTTAGTTTTATCACCAATCATGTGATGGGAACAACCACTATCTATGATCAATGTATCATTTTTTCTTATATGGGAAATGAGTGCCATTTCCTCATCATTATCAGACTCATCTTTCACAGCAATGTAGACAATTTCATCTTCTTCTTCATCACCAGAATCATTGGAATCTTTAGCCATAAAACATGTTTTCTTACCTTTATCCTTGAATTATTTTAAGTCTTTCTTGCCATTGTACTTGTGACCTTTCTTCTCATCTTTGTTCGACTTATTTGGGCACCTAGTAGCAATATGTCGAATTTCTTTACAGGAAAAGTAGACTAGAGGAACCTTACCTTTGTATTTCCTTTTGCCTCTTGAATATTTTCTTGCTAGTAGAGCTTCAACCACTTCAAGATAACTTTCTAAACTTTTTTTTGATTCTTCATCACTATCTGATTGTGGATCTTTCATCTTTTTCTCTTTTTCTTTGAGTGAAAGCTTGGCTTTAAATGCTGATTCAATGTTCTTGGAAGCTAGAACATAATTATCATATTTGTATACCTCAAATGCAGTCAATCTTCCAACTATGGGCTCTAAATTTATTTTATGATTTACCTCACATCTCCTTTCTTGAATTATAGAGACTCTAATTGCATAAATGGAAATTAGAGCTCTAAGAAATTTACTTATAACTATCTCCTCACTGATATCTCCTCTAGATGCTTTGATTGCACTAACACATGCTTTAATTCTTTCAACATACTTTGCAATGTTTTCATTCTCTCTCATCCTCATTTGATCAAATTGTCCTCTCAAACTTTTTTCTTTGGCTCTTCTCACATTATCATCTCCTCCATAGATTTCTCTTAGCTTGTTCCACATTTCAAAGGTAGTTTTGAAATCCTTGATGTCATCAAACTCTTCATAACTTAGAGCAGATGCTATATCTATCATCATGTTATTGTGAGTCTTCTTTTCAGAAATATCATTGATAGATAATGTATTAGAAGGTTCTTCATATTTTTCATCAAGGTACTTCAGCCCTATATCACCAATAGAAGCCAGATGAAGCCTCATCAATCCTTGTCATGCTAAGAAGTTGTCCATGTTAAGTCTTGGAATTTCTCTTTTGTAAGACATCTCGATCTTTAGCTTAGTGATCCAGGGGATAAAAATTACTGAAAAGTAAAATATCCCTAATGCTCCAAGAATCAACATCATTACAAGTGTTCACAATTTTTACTCCAACATAACTCGAACGATCAAAATTGGAGTTCAAGTGCAAAAATTATGACTGGTCAAAATAGTCAACTGGGACCAAAGGTCATAAAAGGGTGAAAAAAAAAATCATCTCAAAAGTATTTGACAATAGATTCCAAATGAAAGAGCTCCTCAAAAGCTTTCCAATGGCGTTCGTTTCATCAAGAACGAAGATCGGATATAAAAGTTATGATGGTTTCAAATTCAAGCAAAGTATGGATTTTGATGATGTCACCATGACATCACGAAATCATAAAGAGAGGGAAAACATTCAAATTCGAATTAAAATAGCTATTTAATTCGAATTAAAGGAATGAGATAATGGGAGTTGAACTCCTAACCATAGGTCTCCTAAAATTAAGGCCAACCAATGGGCTATTTATGGTATATAGAATAGTAAGGGAAGAGTTGTTATCTATCCATAACAAATCCGCCCAATCTTACTTAAATAAGGGTATTTGTTGAAAACAAACCCTTAATTTTGGTGTCAAATCATATCCAAATAATGGTAAAAGGGGTAAATTCGAAATATGTAATCAAAATGGGAGATTATGTTGGTTAATTGTTTTAGCCCATTTTTGGCTAAATTTGATGTATAAAATGGGGGTAGTAGGCTTTGGAAAGGCATCCAGGTGATGAGAAGGAGATTATGATTTTGGAGACTTGATGATTATTCCTGCACATTGGAGAGTAATGCTGCAATTGTGCTTGAAGGGAAGATCTTGTACACTTGTAATTGATTTTGGAGCAAATCGGATCGGTCCCCCTATTGGAGCTGGACCCGGAGACGTAGTCCATACGGATGAACTCCGAGATCAAATTGTTTGTGTCTTCTTTCTCTCATTGTCTCTTTTATCAGCTTAATCTTGTTGTTCTCTTATTTCATTTACGTTAATTTGATTCGTTAAAAGTTTTAAATTAACTCTATGTAATAAATTAGCATTCCTCTGTAATAGTCCTAGATCCTAATCAGATCAAATTTGGTATCAGAGCCTTTGTTGGATTAGTATTGCAGATTTGAATGTTAACAAGATCGAGGATTGAGAAAGGCGAAGGAAAGCTTGAGGAATACAATCCTGAGATTGGAAAACGAAGGACTAAACCATCATCACAAATGGCAGACGAAGGTGGACAAGCTTCTCAAGATAAGAGTATTCAGAAGACTCTTTAGAATTTGTAGACAATGGTAGAGGTTTTGGTACGAGAAAGAGAAGAGAAGATGCAAAGACGTGCAGCTCGAAAGGACAAAGGGAAAAAGAAAGGAGTTGATCGTGATCCACCAAAGACACCTCCTTCTTCTCCTTCTTCTCCCTCTTCTCCTTCTTCCCCCTCTTCTCCTTCTTCTACCCATTCTGAGTCTTCTAATATTTTCAAAGGAGGACATAAGCCTCGAATTAAGTTGGATGTAAAGTTTGACTTACCAAAATACTCATGCAAGGAGGTAAACCAGTCTGCTACCACTCTGAAACTTTTTCAGGAGCAGTAAGTAACTATCCTACGTATGATAAAGAACTTTATGCTTTAGTTCAGAGTGTTAAAAAATGGAAACATTACTTAATGGGAAAGGAAACTGTAATCCAAACTGATCACCAACCACTACAATATTTGCACTCACAATCTAAGTTGCAACAAAGTAGGCACTTTAGGTGGATGGGTTTTCTACAACAGTTTCATTTGGTAATTAAGTATAAGAAGGGTTCCCATAACAAAGTAGCAGATATGCTGTCTAGACCTCCTATTCAGAATGCTTTGATAATCCTTCAAAATAGTTCTATGGTTCATGAAAGTTTTCAAGAACAATATGCTAATGATGAGAACTTTAAGGATATCTATGCAGCTTTAATCCAGGGTAAACATGTAGAAGAGAAAGATTACTATGTACAGGATAATTTGTTGTACCACTTGGGAAAATTATGTATTCCTAGAAATGAACAAGCACATGTAATCCGTGAAGCACACACCTCATTGATTGCAGGACATTTCGGGGTAAGTAAGACATTAGCTCAATTGCAAAAATATTGTTACTGGCCTCGTATGCAGGAAACTGTCACCAAGTATATAAGAGGATGTGTAATGTGTGCAACTAGTAAACCAAGTAATAGGAAATTAGGTTTGTACACACCATTACCTGTACCATCCCGTCCATGGGAAAGTGTATCTATGGACTTTGTGGGAGGTTTACCTATGTCTAGGAAGGGTCATGATTATTTATATGTAGTAGTTGATCGGTTCAGCAAAATGTGTATTTTAATGTCTTGTAAAAAGCAAGTTACTGCTAAACTGATTGCTCATTTGTACTTTCAAAATGTATGGGTTCATTTTGGGTTACCCACTTCTATTGTATCGGATCGAGATTCTCGATTCTTAGGGGAATTTTGGTCATCTTTATGGGGACTCATGGACACCAAGCTGAAGAAGAGTACAACCTTCCATCCGCAGACCGACGGACAGACAGAGGTAGTGAATAGGACACTTGTGCATCTACTTAGAGGTTACTGTAGTAAGCATCCTAAGTTGTGGGATGAAAGTCTTCATTATGTGCAGCATTCTTACAACCATGCGGCACACTCTTCTACAAAGAGGTCTCCTTTTGAGACTTGCTTTGGTTACTTGCCTAAGACACCAATGGATTTTTCTTTTGGGAAGGACGATGTTGTAGATGGACGCCATGATGCAGAAAAGGCTTTAAAGTTCATCCAAAAGGTCCAAGCAATCCATCAGGCAGTAGAAGCACAATTAGAGCAGAGCCAAGCAAAATACAAGGCTCGCCATGATAAGCATCGCATTGATCACCAATTCCAAGTTGGTGACAGAGTTTGGTTACATATCAGCAAGGAAAGAATGCAAGGTGAAGGAAGGAAGCTCAAAGCTATCAGGTATGGTCCTTTTGAGATCTTGGAAAAGATCGGTACTAATGCTTTTCACCTTAATCTTCCTCCATACATGCAAATTTACTCAGTTTTCAATGTTGAGAATTTGAAGTTGTATGAGCCTCCAATGATCTTGGATGAAGACATTAGTGTTCAGGTTCCATCAGTTGATGACCTTTCACCAAAGTACATGTCAGAATTGCCACAAGATGTCATCCTTGACAGGAATGTCAGAACTTCACGAAGAGGACCAGTTGAATACCTCCGAGTGGGATTGAATGGGATGCATCCAAGCAAGGCAAGATGGATGGAGATTGGTAAAGTGAGGGAACTATACCCTCACCTTCTTTCTGAGTAATCCAAACTTTCGGAGGTCCGAAAGCTCTTCAGTGGGGAGGCTTGATCCAGGGGATAAAAATTACTAAAAAGTAAAATATCCCTAATGCTCCAAGAATCAACATCATTACAAGTGTTCACAATTTTTACTCCAACATAACTCGAACGATCAAAATTGGAGTTCAAGTGCAAAAATTATGACTGGTCAAAATGGTCAACTGGGACCAAAGGTCATAAAAGGGTGAAAAAAAAAAATCATCTCAAAAGTATTTGACAATGGATTCCAAATGAAAGAGCTCCTCAAAAGCTTTCCAATGGCATTCGTTTCATCAAGAACGGAGATCGGATATAAAAGTTATGATGGTTTCAAATTCAAGCAAAAGTATGGATTTTGATGATGTCACCATGACATCATGAAATCATAAAGAGAGGGAAAACATTCAAATTCGAATTAAAATAGCTATTTAATTCAAATTAAAGGAATGAGATAATGGGAGTTGAACTCCTAACCATAGGTCTCCTAAAATTAAGGCCAACCAATGGGCTATTTATGGTATATAGAATAGTAAGGGAAGAGTTGTTATCTATCCATAACAAATCCGCCCAATCTTACTTAAATAAGGGTATTTGTTGAAAACAAACCCTTAATTTTGGTGTCAAATCATATCCAAATAATGGTAAAAGGGGTAAATTCGAAATATGTAATCAAAATGGGAGATTATGTTGGTTAATTGTTTTAGCCCATTTTTGGCTAAATTTGATGTATAAAATGGGGGTAGTAGGCTTTGGAAAGGCATCCAGGTGATGAGAAGGAGATTATGATTTTGGAGACTTGATGATTATTCCTGCACATTGGAGAGTAATGCTGCAATTGTGCTTGAAGGGAAGATCTTGTACACTTGTAATTGATTTTGGAGCAAATCGGATCGGTCCCCCTATTGGAGCTGGACCCGGAGACGTAGTCCATACGGATGAACTCCGAGATCAAATTGTTTGCATCTTCTTTCTCTCATTATCTCTTTTATCAGCTTAATCTTGTTGTTCTCTTATTTCATTTACATTAATTTGATTCGTTAAAAGTTTTAAATTAACTCTATGTAATAAATTAGCATTCCTCTGTAATAGTCCTAGATCCTAATCAGATCACTTAGATTCTTGAAATTCTATAAGCACCAACTTCTCTGATACCAATTGTTGGGATAAAGATAGGGTAACTAAGAGGGGGGGTGAATCAGTTACTTACAAAAATTAATCCACAGATCCGATCTAGTTACTGCTGATACTTGATAAACAAATGTTGTAACTCGATAAATTTAACTATTACTTATTTTTTAGGCATTCATGCATGTAACTAAAATCAAAATGAACACAAGAGACACCTAATTTAATGTGGATACCCAATAAGGGAAAAACCACCAAGTAACTAGTCACCAATTTTTCACTCTTTTGAAGTGAGCCCTATTAGGAGCCAACCCTATTAAAGGTTACAACACACACTATTAGGTGTGACCTTGTTAGAGGATTTAATCACTCTGTTAGGAGTGGCCTTGCTAGAGGTCTTTAGAACAATTCAACTGAACTGTCACCTTGTTAGAGGATTTACAAAATGGCTACTAAACCAACTCTATTAAGAGATTTGAAATCACTGCTACAATGGTTAGAAAGAAACAATGAATTGACCTGAACAAGATGCAACTAAATTTTTTGGTGACAGCTCTCTATTTAGCATCGTTAGATCCTCCTTGATCAAATATGGATCTACTGCTCCTCAATGATCTCTAATCATCCTTTAGATTCACTTCCATAATAATCAATCTTCATATTACATTAATTCCATTTTTTTTCACACTTAGAATTCGTGACTTGACCTCTTACTTATACCATTTAGATTGTCAAGTCAGACCATTTACATGTTACATTTACCAATAAACCATACATCAGTCAGCTAAAGATATTATTTTGAACAAATAAATGTTATTTCATAAAATAGTGAAATCCTTTACTGGCCAACCCTGCTTGGTAGATACTACTTCCAAAAAAATTCTGACTTAACCTTCTTAACTTGGTTAACATTGCAATATTGGTAAAATCCTTTGGCTACCAGATTCACTTGGTAAGAATTGAATTCCTTCATGAGAGCTTGGTAAGAGCTGCTTCTACCATATTTCTTTTGATGACTGAGTGAGCTTGATAACAATATTTTTAGTCACATCTCCTTTGATGACCAAGTGTTCTTGGTAAGAACCTGCTTCAATCATATTACCTTTGATGATCGGGTGAGCTTAGTAGATTCTATCCTTTTACCTCGTTGACCATCCAAGCTTGGTAAACATTGTCCTTTGCCTTGCTAACCTTCTAAGCTTGGTAGATACTACCCTTTGCCTTGCTGACCTTTTGAGCTCTGTAGATACTATCTGATGACTGATATGAAATTTGTGTGACATCAAAGAAAACACACAATTTGAAAAATTGTATCCAACACTAGGATGATGAATTTCATGTTTATAAAGTTAATGACACATACTTTTGATATGTTCAAATGGTAAAAAGTTAGAGTTGAAAAAGAAACTGATAAATAGTTAAAATGTTTTAGATCTGATACAGGTGGTGAGATTATGTCTTTTTAATTCACCAACTTTTGTTCTAAGCATGAAATTAAGAGATAGTTATCAACACTAAAGATACCACAATAGAATGGGGTTACTGAGAGAAGGAACATGTCAATTGTGGATTGTGCAAGGACACTACTAAGTGAAAAGGTAATTTTGGAGAGAAGCCATTAGTACCATAGTCTACACTCTCAATTGAGTTCAATTGAAGAAAGGAAAAAAAAAAAAAAAACACTTTATCAAATTTGGTATGGTTATACACCTAATGTGAGTTCAAGATATTTGGGAGTAGATGTTACATTCATAAATATAAAAGGAATGGAAAATTTGATTCTAAGGGTGATAAAGGTATTTTCCTCATCTATTCCACTAAGAGTTCTAGTCTTACAAATTTTTGAAAAAAGTAATTGATAAAATTATTGAAATTGAAAATGTAAGAATTAATGAGTTTGCATATAAGAATAATGAGAAGAGCAAAAAAGAACCTAATGATTACAATAAATTTCTCTATGTATATAAAGATGTACTTGGTGTAGTGCCTAAATAAAAAGAGAGAGATACCAAGAAATAGCTTAACATTACCCAAGAAGAAGCACGGCTTGAAGAACTTATAGACCCAACAATTGTGGCTATTTCGTATAATGCAAGGGAATCTGGGTTGAACCTCTTGAACAATGCCCACAATAGTATGATTGATAACTTCAAATCAATCAAGTGGCTTTTCCATGAGCTAGAGGAGGTCAAAGAGTAGGTGGGTCATATGGAGGATAATAGGAATGGAGCAGATTCTAATAATAGAGAAGGCAATGGTGAGACGCTTTGTCTGGTAAAGAGAAGGATTAACAACCTGAAAATCTACAATCATAATCTCTTGAACCAGATGATTTTGTTGTTAAGCTCCATTAACAACAACATTATTTCTTTAATTGGCTAGATCAAAGACAGAGTTATGAAAGAAGAAGAGGAAGGAAAAGACAGGGAAAAAGTTAGATTGGTGGTCAACATTGAAAAGGACAACATCAACAATGGTTAGGACCAGGAGGATCAAAGGGTGCACAAGAAAGAGGCTAAGGAGAACTAGATGGCCTATGAGGCTACTCAGGCCATGAAAGACCTAGAGAGAAAGAACAAGGACTAATCCACTACTTGTTCTTTTGTCTCAATCTATTTTTTGGCTTTTGTCAGGGCTTTTGCCTTTGTCATTTCTAAGTAGTTTCTATTCCTAGTCTTTTCTATGATCTTTTTTTTTAGGCTGGGCCTTGGGCTTATTATCAGCCTTTGAACTTGAACTCTTTTGGTTGGGCTTTTCACGCTTATTATCAGCCTTGTTATTGTTTTAACTCTTGGATTTCAAGGTCCCTATAAAACCTATTTATCTAATCAAAAAATTACATTACCCAAGCGACAAACAAAACAAATTGAGCAGGACATTGAACCCTTACTAAGTGAATATAATATTGGAAATCAAAGAACCTAACCCATCCTAGGAAAGTATATTAAAATGAATCATTCACCTAGACAAATCATTAGAGATCATAGTGTTAGAATCATGAAAATAATTAAGTTGAAGAATAATACTTTTTTAATTATTGAGTTTGCAAAAAGAACTATAAAAGTGTACTTGACAATTTGAACATCAAGGATAAATGCTATGAATTCAAATAGATTTATCAAATTGAGAAAACAACGCATGGACACTAATGTTGAGACTTGCTAACAAAAATGTTATTGGAACAAATTGTCTTTTTAGAAACAAACTAAATGGGAATCAAAAAGTTGTAATGAATATGTTGGAATATTCAAATACGGAAAGAATACTTATGAGAGGGGGGGGGGGGGGGGGGTGAATTAGAAGTATCACACTTTATCC
This sequence comes from Cupressus sempervirens, assembly GCA_028749045.1. Lineage (NCBI taxonomy): Eukaryota > Viridiplantae > Streptophyta > Pinopsida > Cupressales > Cupressaceae > Cupressus > Cupressus sempervirens. The sequence goes on along the minus strand of CM053784.1, from coordinate 53,694,713 downwards.
AATAAAACTTTTAACTAAAAGTAAATTGTACGCATGTAAATACATCAAGTAAACATGAAACTAAGACATGCATCAACAACTCATAACACTGGAATTTGGTAACCCAGAAACCCTCCAGGAATAAGAAGGTAAAACTAGGGTGGGGATGATACCCACAAAAATTACTGCAGTAATATTGTTTAACCACTTCTGATGGTCTGCCCTATTAAAGGCTTTACATTATATTAATAGTGACCTGGTTAGAGGCTTTACAAACACTTTACATGAAGTGTCACCCTGTTAAAGGATTTAATCACCTAATTAAAGGATCTTCGAAATAGTTGTTAAGCTAACCTATCACCATAGAATTTTCATTCTAATACAATTGCTAGAAAGTATTAGGTATAATGAACCTGATAGATTACAATCCTTGATTGCTGAATGTAGGCACCTGTTCCACTTTCTCTAATCTTGATCCTTTTGCGATCTAATAACCCTCGCTTTTGAAAATAGATTTCCTTGTGCACCCTTGTATATCCACTCATATATTTTACAATGAAATTTCATCTTCCTTATAAAGACATTTGAGGATTTAGGGTTAGGTATGGATCTACAATCCATATTCAATCTCCATTTTTCGCTTATTATTTGTATTTCTTCTATTGGTTACATGCCTTTTTCATTTTTCTTATTGGCTACATGTAGATTGCACAGGAAAGATAAAAGATTCGATCTCATCATTAAATCCTTCGAGATTTACCTTATTTCGGCTACAAAAACTGTTTGCATCATAGTTTGTGCAAATACAAACTCTTATGCTGATACTCGGCACATGCTATTTCCTGGATAGCTCAGCACCTAAAAAAAATTGTATCACTCGACATCTTATGGTACTTGAAACTTGTTAATACTCAACACCTTGTGTTGCTCGGCACTTGTTAACACTCGGCACCTTATGTTGCTTGGCACTTGTTAACACTCGACACCTTGTGTTGCTTGGCACTTACACTTCACTCAGTATATGATCTTCACTCGGCATCTGAAAACTACTCGGCACATGAAGATCACTTGGTACATAAAGTCTTTCCTAACTCGACATTTTTTGTGGCTCGGCATGCATGGTGTACTCGGCTCCAATATAGAGTAGGTAAGTTTTATTGGCACTCAAGTGTCAAAAACCATTATGAGGTTAACAATCTCCCCCTTTGACATGAGTGACAAAAACACTTAACTGAACTTATGAGTACATTTACTTATCTGATTGGTATATACAGAGTTTAAAGAAAACTTATCAAAATTTGTAACTTACAATATATACCTCAAAAACTTTGTAACTCCCCCTGGGTTGATTGTGCCTTATCTGCATATCAAGCTCCTCCTTTGTATCTTTTCTCCCCCATTAATTCATCTCATAATATCTATATCTCCCCCTATTATGCCTATTTTCTCCCACTTTTTGACACTTATGTGAAAGAATGTTTAAGGGTTAAGACCATATTTAGCCAAAAATGTGTTATTTACCTCCATAATCATCCTAAGAGCTACATCTCAATTGTTCAAAGCAATTTCTAGTGACTTGTGCTGGATGACAGTCTTGGCAGCAAGATGAATAAGTCCTTCTAAAGTAGAAAGATTTGGGTCTTTCTTGAGAACAGTTTCAGCATATACTTCCTCTTTATGAAGTATTTCTAAATGTGGGGTAATGGAGGATTGGAGCTGTATTAGTTTGGCCTTGATATTAGCCTCATCTATTGTTAATACAACTATTTCTTTGTGAGTGTGAAGCGATTGAGAAAAATGCTTCTCACTTTGAGCTGGATCATTTGGTAGTTGCATGCTTGAAATGTTTAAATTTCTTTCTAGGCTCAGTATCTTTTGGCTTGTCTCTTATGTGAAGTATGAAAAATCACACAACTTTTTGTACAATGAGAATATATTTACAAGTACCTTTTTCACTTTGTCAATGAGCTTTGCTAATTCAACCTGTGAAAGTGCAATTTGACTTGATATTTGTTCATTTACTTTTCCTTGAAATTTTCTCTCTGACCACTCCATAAGTTTTGCATTTGTTTCTAGGTCTTCATTTTTCACTTGGTCAATAATATCTAATAATTTCTCCATGATATGCTTTGACTCATCTAGTGATTGCAAACTGAAGGCATCCATAAATATGTCCTTAATTTCATATAGTGTTTGCTTTTGTTTATACTCCTTCCTGAGTATCTCATGTCTTTTCCTCCTATTTAGTGCTTCTTGCATGTCATTGATTTGATGAATGGTTATTGTTTTTGAGTCATAGCATGGTATGACTATCTCCTCATCTAATTCAGGGTCTCCATAGTGAAGTACCCTTGCAACTCTTGTAGATGTAGATCCTGGAGCTGTTATTTGTAATGGTTGATGTGAAGGAGTTCCTGAGGTAGGCAAATCTATTAATGTTTTTATTGCCTCTTGTTCTTTAGGGGTTTTCACTATTTCCTCCTCCTTCTATCTACCATGATCAATTATTGTAATTTGTGGAAGTGCACCTTGTGTTTGTGTTGTAGGATCAGATGTAATAGTTTGTTCTATTTGTTCTATTCCTTTTTCTACAACTGCACTTTGCTTCTATCTTGCAGCATGAACTATTCTTGTTGGCATTTGAAATTGACTACTAGTAGTTGTAGAGATGATAGAAGGTGGTTCTTGTGGATTCACCTTATCTTTGACTATACTTTCTACTAGTTTTTGCAATTCATCCATACTGACCAATACTGGATCTGCACATAATATTGCTTGTTGGGTAGATTGGTCAAGAATTCTTTTAAGATCTATAGTTAATGGATTAATATTCTAACCAGAAGTATCAGGAACATCAATAATAGTTATAGTGTCTGCAGGTGAGATGGATGCTGGAGGAGGGCTAGGGGGTGGCAATTGTGTGTCTTGCACACTCTGATCTAGTTGCTACTCTTGCTCAACTATTCCCATTATATCCTATTTGTGTGTCTCTTCCTCCTCTCCATCTTTCTTTTCTTCTTCCTTCTTCTCTTCTTCTCTTTTCTTTTGTTCTTCTTCTTTCCTTTCTTCTTCTCTTTTCTTTTGTTCTTCTTCTTTCCTTTCTTCTTCTCTTTTCTTTTCTTCATCTTCTTTCCTTTTTCTCCTCTCCTCTATTGGTACAATAGCTTCTTCCTTGTATTCTTCTTCAAGAAAATCTTCAATCTTTTTGTACAAGTTCTTCCATGATTTCATTGTTCTTTGAACAATTCCTTCCATCCTATTTTGGAGTATGAAGAATGCCCTGTATTTAGGTGTAAACCTATTATTGTGCCTTTTGATTGCATTCTTCACTTGTTCCTTGGTCAAATTTGGCAATACACTTGCTAGAGTTGATTCCCTCATCTCCTTCTCCATTTTCAAACAGAAATGCCATCTGTCTTCTACAATTTTTGACAGTTCTTTTGGCAATTGTCCATCTAGTTCAAGTGGAGTGTACTTGAACTTTGCCATCATTCCATAAACTCTTTCTTCTATCTTATTCTATTCTTCTTTAGTAAATTTATCGAAATTGACTTTATTTAAATTACTTAAGTCACCATTTCCAATCTTTTTACATAAGGTATCAACTGAAAAATGGCTTACCTTTTCAAATTGGTCTTCCTCATTAGTATCAGGTTTAGCCACATATTTTCTTCTTTTCCTCGGCTCTTCCTATATTTCCTTGATTTGTTTCTTCTTTGTAACTTCCTCTTTGGCCTTTTGAGTGGAGGCCCTTGTTGCTGCTCGTGTTGTTGGCTTTTGAGGTGATGTTGTGGTAGCTTTCTTTGATTTGGGCTTAGTTGGAGGCTGTTCTATTGCCTTTCTCTTCTTTGGCTCAGCTTCAGTTGGTGCTTCCTTGGCTTCTTCTTCCTCTGCACCTTCCTCCTTTTCTTCTCCAAGACCTTGAGTTAATTCCATTGGCCCTTGTTCATGCTCATCTTCATCATCACTGTCATCTTCTTCTCCTTCTGCTTTAGCCTCAATTTCTTTACCAAATTTCTTCTTAATCTGTTTAAATAATTTTTCTTTGTTCTTCAATGTGGAAGCAGTTTTTAATTCCATGTTTATCTTTGAGCTTACCACATCATAAGTGCCAAAATGTGGAACACTTTTATCTATTTTTCTGCCAATAATGCAGTTATTGGTGCAGATGCCTCATCAACATTAATTTCATATCCAAATGGCCTTAGCCATCTTACCCTTGGTATTACTACTTGAATATAGGTAAAATCAATGTCAACTAAGAATTATATATCATTATTATGTTTTTCCACTAAGGAAATTGGTATCCTTGATCTTTGCTTCATGGATTTCTTGAAATCCTCAAAATAGCTTGTCATCAAGGTATCAAAATTTTCTCCCATTTGTTCTATGTATTCATTGCTTTGGGAAATGATGGTTTTGTCATTCCTCCATGCCACTTTTCCAAAAGAAGGAAACTCATTCTGAACATAAAAGAATATGCAAACTAGGATTGCTCCAAATTTGCATTGAGTTCCCTTTGTTCTTCTTATGGAAGCTAGGTTTTCATTGATCTGTTGTAGTTGTAGTTCTGCAAGATCATACGTATGATCCTTTTTCACCAATTTGTAGCCTACATCTACTGCAATACATGGTACACTGTTGAGTCTACTGGATTGGTAGAATTTATGGGGGATGACTCTAATAGAAAACTCAACTAGAGGATCCTGTATGGTGTGAATTTTCATTCCTCTTTTGTTCCACTGGGCACCAGTGTTCTTTTCAATAACCTCCTTTGATTCACTTCTCAAAGTTTTGAACTGATCTAGGGTTGGGTACCCTATTACTCTATGTATGATTTCTTTTGTCAATTTGATGGGAGTATCTTCTAACCACAAATTTCCACCATGAATTCTACTCAGCACAAGTCTAACCCATTCTATTTTGAATACGGTGGGAAAGCTCAAAACTTAGGTTAAACCCTTTCTTTCAATGATTTTGAATTCATCTTTCAAGACTCCATCTATGCACAATTTTTCATAAGCTTGTCTTATTTCCATGTCTCCTAGGGAACCTATCTTATAGTTGTAACATTTTCTCACGTCTTCGACCATTACAACTTTTGGGGGAATTTGGGAGAGAGCTCCGACTGGGTCATTTTTGTAGGCAACTTTGAGAATGGGTCAAAATTGAGTTGCTTGACCTCATTTGAAACTAACTAAACTTCAAGCATTTCTTTATCCTCAATTTTTTTGAACTTGATGCCATTCATTCAAACTAGTGTTTTCACAATAAAAAGATACGAAACTGCGTAGCACGGCACAAATGAAAATACCTTAAGATCGATGAAAAATGTGTTGAATGAGGTTGTAAACTGCTTGAAATGTTGGATTCTTGCTATGAAGTCACTTATCTCTCTTTCTTCTTCTTTGTTCTTTGATCATGATGAGTAAAACTAATTGAAATTGCAATAATTTACCCTATTTCCATTACATTAAATGCTCAACTACCAACTCGACTTCTGAAGAAATCTTGACCTAACTCAGCTTGCACCATATTTTCACTTTGCTTGGCTTCCATTCGAGTTAACCAACTTGGCATCAATTATCAGCTCGATCGCTATTAGGAGCTTGACATGTGTTGGAGTTTAACTTGACATCCAAAGATATTCTGGCAACAACATTTAGGTTTTGTCTTGACATCTTGTTTCATGTAGATTTATACTTAGCGTGGCTTCTTTGTCTTGGGACTGATGTGTGATATAGCTTTGTATATTAGTCCAGTATACTTCTTATGCTTAGTTTGATGAGTTGTGATCACTTGATCCATTGGATGAAGTGATCCCTCCACTTGATGTCTTGCACTCATCTTTCTTTTTCCAAGTCTTATTCATTTGCCTTCTTATCTTTTCGACATCAATCTTTTCTTTTCAATTGTTTTCTTCAGTCTTGGGTGCCTTTGATCTTATAGGACAATTTCTGATAATATGACCAATTTTCAAACAACTAAAAAATGTAGTTTGATTCAACCATCTTTTGTAGTTCTCTCTGAAATGTGTTCTTATGTAGTTCTGTGGTATATGTCCATATTCTTGACAATAATGACAACTATACCTGGTACTGCAATCCCAATGATAATGACTTTCATTCCCTTCTATTTTTGCTGGTTGATTTAATGTCCACATAGGTTTTGACCTGCACTCAAATGCCTTATGTCCATACTTTTTACAATTATAACAATGTCCATCAAATCTCAGAGTCCTTGTGACATTGGATCTACAATTTTGTGTTATATGTCCTTGCATGTTGCACTTGTGATAGAAACTCTTATTTTTGGGTGTGTTTGATTGATTGAGTCTTCTACTCCTACACACACTAGCTATATGCCCCTTCTTATCACAGTAATGACAAGTGGGTTTTGAATTCTTACCTTTATCACTTCTTTGTTCAACACTCTTTGATGATTCCCCAACTTCAGTGCTATTGTATCCTAATCCTGATGTATCATGGGCAGATTTTGGAGATTTTAGCAACTGTTCAAAATACTTGATAGCTTCACTTGACTTGTTGAGATTCTCTGCTACCTCTTTTTCTCTGTTCAATTCATTTTGCATTTTTTCATTCTGCATCTTTAAAGTAGAGATCTCAATATCTTTTACATTGAGTTCATGATGAAGGTTCATCATTTGGGCAAGTGTATCCATCTGCATGTTTGAGATCCTTATCAATTCAGTACATTTTTTTTCAAGTCTATTTGCAAGATTTCTTTTGTCATTTTCCATCATAACTTTATCTTCAATTTCTCTTTTCTTGTGTTCAGTGATTTCACATATCATTATGGCCTGTGACTCATGTTCCATCTTGAGAGATCTTATCTCATCTACTTGAACTTTATTTTTCTCCATCAGTTCTGTTATCATTGTATCAAACTCTTTAGTATCTCCGTTGGAAAATATGTTGGTGGTATCAATCTCGTTGTAATGTATATCATTTTCAGCTATGGCTAGATCCTTCCTTTTTTTTCATGAGTTTCTCAACTTCTTTCTAAATTCCTCCAAGCTATGCAGAGCAAGTTGCAAATCTATCACCTGATTTTCAATGATCTTTCCAAGTTTGAAAGCTTCCATCTTTAGATCTTTTCCTCCAAGCTGTTAGGATTTTCCTTGTGAGAATCTGGATGCTCTAATACCAATTGTTGGAATATTCAAATATGAAAAGAATACTTATGAGAGGGGGGGTGAATCAAAAGTATCACACTTTATCCAATAAAACTTTTAATTGAAAGTAAATTGTGTGCATGTAAATACATCAAGTAAACATGAAACTAAGACATGCATCAACAACTCATAACACTGGAATTTGGTAACCCAGAAACCCTCTAGGAATAAGAAGGTAAAACTGGGGTGGGGATGATACCCACAAAAATTACTACAGCAATATTGTTCAACCATTTCTGATGGTCTACCTTGTTAAAGGCTTGCCCTATTAAACACTTTACACTATATTAATAGTGACCTGGTTAGAGGCTTTACAAACACTTTACATGAAGTGTCACCTTGTTAAAAGATTTAATCACCTAATTAAAGGATCTTCGAAATAGCTATTAAGCTAACCTATCACCATAGGATTTTCATTCTAATACAATTGCTAGAAAGTATTAGGTATAATGAACCTGATAGATTACAATCCTTGATTGCTGAATGTAGGCACTTGTTCCACTTTCTCTGATCTTGACCTTTTTGTGATCTGATAACCCTCGCTTCTGAAAATAGATTTCCTTGTGCACCCTTGTATATCCACTCATATATTTTACAATGAAATTTTTTCTTCCTTATAAAGACATTTGAGGATTTAGGGTTAGGTATGGATCTATGATCCATATTCAATCTCTATTTTCTACTTATTATTTGCATTTTTTCTATTGGTTGCATGTAGATTGCATAGGAAAGATAAAAGATTTGATCTCATCATTAAATCCTTCGAGATTTACCTTATGTCAGCTACAAAAACTGTTTGCATCATATTTTGTGCAGTTACAAACTCTTATGCTGATATTCTGAGTTACTCGGCTCCTAAAGTATTTCTGGTACTCAGCACATGCTATTTCCTGGATAGCTCGACACCTAAACAAAACTGTATCACTCGGCACCTTATGTTACTCGACACTTGTTAACACTCGGCACCTTATGTTGCTCGGCACTTGTTAACACTCAACACCTTATGTTTCTCAGCACTTGTTAACACTCGACACCTTGTGTTGCTCAACACTTACACTTCACTCGGTATCTAATCTTCACTCGGCATCTAAAAACTACTTGGCACATAAAGATCACTCGGCACCTGAAGTCTTTCCTAATTTGACATTTTTTGTGGCTCGGCATGCATGGTGTACTCGGCTCCAATATAGACTAGGTAAGTGTTATTGGCACTCAAGTGTCAAAAACCATTATGAGGTTAACAGAATAAGGTTAGACTATCTTTTAAAGGTTATCCCCAAGAAGAAGAAATTGGTTATGGTTAAACCTTTGCACCTATAGTGAGATTGGAAGGAGTTAGAACTCTATGGGCATGTGCAACTCATAAGAAATTCAAGGTATATCAAATGGACATTAATGTTACTCTCTAAGCCCAAGTTTTCTATTATTGTCTAACATTTATTTATTTCCAAGGCAACGTTGGATGGTCAAAACCATGATTGATCCATCTAAAGAAGGTCAAGCTACAAAGGACATGTCTATATCTTAAGATAAGCTAAACAAGTCAAAGGTTGTTGAGCACCCTAGGAGAGATTGAGTCAACATAGAAGTTGAGTAACATGGAAGAGACCAAGGACTTGGGAAGTTAGTTAATGCTGAGTGAATTAGTATATGATGCAAGGAGTGTGTGAACAACTAGGGCCAAAGGCACACCTAACTATCCAAACACCTCACTGAGTAAACAGAATGGAAGTAAACACACAAAGAACAACACTAAGGAAAGAGAGAACAAAAATATTTTTATTGATTCAAAAAATTATCAGCATACATTCCTAGTTGTAAGGCCTTTTGGGTTACAACTAGATACAAAATACAACTTCAATATCTATGATCTAGCTTTAAATTCACAATTCTAGAATTGTCCACTCTAAACTCTTTAATTTCTTCAACTCCTTTCTAACCTAAGCCAAAGAACCCTATTTATACTTTCCAAAATAGCCTACAGAAGATTCTATGCCATTTCATAACATAAACATTGACCTCAAAATGGTCTGTATATATCCCAAGATAAGATTTGAGCATTAAATTCATGATCCAAATCAATTACATAAGTTGACTCAAACTAAGAACCAATCTTTAAAAAAATTAAAGAAGGAATTGAGGGTCATAAAATCATAGGTTCACTCGACTCTTGAAGGAACATTTTGCCAACACTAGATAACTCAGTCAACACTAGATAGCTCAACTAACACCAAATAGCTTGGTCAACATTGGATAGCTCAAACAAAAATGAACAACTCAATCAACACTAATAGAGTGAATGAGATAACACAACAACCATCATGTTAACATGACTTGGGAAAATTTCAAGTCAGTTGATATTAAATAATTATTACCACTCAGCAATGATTACAACTGATAGAATGAACACATATGAGTAGGATAACATGTCAACTAGGGATGTTCCTATATCAAACAACCAAGATAGAAATAAATGGTTATCCTAGATCAGGGATTTTTTTAGTGGCTATTATTTTCCAATTGGCTAATATGTCCCGATTGGGCTATAGAAATTGGCTAAAAAAATACCGTTTACTAGTTGACCAGTTCACCCAAATTTTATAAAATACTCATATAGTGGTCAGAATGTTTCCCACTATTATTACATAATTTCAATTTGGTAGTTGGGTTCTTCGCACATATTTCTCTTTAATGTTTACTCTTATTCGCCATAGAATTAATTGAGTGTCTCTTTCGATGATCATCATTCACCAAATTCCCATTTTCCTATGTGAATTTTTTTATTTATGAGTGATGCTATATTCCACAGACAAGTACAACTTACCTTGATATGTGTCAACATTCTAGTGACTACCTCGATAATTCTTCTGCCTTCAAGAAATGTTGGTCAAAATTAAACCTCAGCCATTGATCTTGGATCATCAGACAGTCCAAGTTCTCAAATAATACATTTAACATAATTACATTTCAAAATACAATTCACCATCAATATTAATAATTTTATTAAAAACAAAAATTATAATCGCCATTATTTTATAAAAATTGTCTAGCCTATTAAAAAATTTGCCACCAAATATCCTATTAATTTTTTTTCACCCAAATGACATGTGATTTGCCACAATTTTATAAATTTTGGGAGGGGGGTTCCTTAAAGTTATCCCTTTCCTAAATGATGCAAGTGTCACAACATGAGCTGAATCCAACTCAAATTTAGAAATCCATGTAGCATCTTCAATTGGTCTATTCTTGCACTTCACCAAATATTTATAGTAATATTTTCCCCTTGTTCTTTTACCAAATCTCTAATCCAATATTTATTCAGCCTCTTCAATCTTCTTCTTAGGATAATCATCAAGTACAACAACTTTATCATCTGATTCATGACACTTATGCAAATCAGCAACACTGAATATAGGAGATATATCCATGTCATTAGTTAACTCAACAACATAAGCATTACCACTATGAAACTTCCTCAAAACTCTACAAGATCCAAACTTCTTCATTTTCAACTTACTATATGTTTCAATATGAAATCTACCTTTCTTCAAATAAACCATCATCTCATTGCCAACTTCAAAAACATGATGTCTTCTAGACTTATTAACATTCTCCTTATACTTTTTATTACTTTTTTCCAACTCCAACTTTACTTCCTCATGCAAGGACTTTATAAAACTAGAAAATCCTTCCTCTTTAGTATTTCTATTCTCTTCACAAAAAAGATCCCTCAAATCTAATACTCCTCTAGTGTGCATTCAGCAACAATCTCAAAAGGATTTTTCCTATACTCCTATTCACAAAATTATTATATGAAAACTTAAATGGTGCTAACACCATATCCTAATCAATTGGCTTATCTCCAACTAAACGTCTCAACAAATTACCCAAGATTCTATTCATAACCTTTATCTATCCATCTATTTCTAGATGGAATGTAGAACTAAATCTCAACTTAGTACCCATATTCTTCCACAAAGTCCTCCAAAAATAACCAACAAACTTTTTGTCTCTATCATAAATAATACTTTTTGGTAATCCACACAATCTAGCAATGTCTTTGAAGAAAATCTTAGCAAGATGAACAAAATTTGATGTCTTCTTACATGGTATGAAATGCTCCATATTAGAAAATCTATCCACTAAAATAAAATGGAATCATACCCTCTTGTTGTCTTAGTTAGCCAAGAACAAAATCCATACTAATGTCACTTCAAGGTTTCTTAGGAACAGAAATAGGTGTATACAATCTAGCATTTTGATTTACTCCTTTTTCAACTTGAAAAATTTCCCAACTCGAAAAATTTCCCAACTCCTTACGAAATTCCAAACATCCTTATACATTTGCAGCCAATAATATTTATCCTTAAGAAAATTTAATATCTAATCAATTCCAAAATATTGAGCCATTCAACCACAATGCTTTTCATTAATTAGTTTAAATTTCATAGTATTCCTTGGTATAGATAATTGAATTCCTTTCAACAACATACCTTCTTGAATGAAATACTCATCAAACTTACTAATGTGATATGATAGATATGGTTCATGACACTATCTTCATGCCTCATAAAAGTTAGGGCCAATATCATACCATTCCTTCATTTCATCAAAACCAAGAACTTCAACCTTCATCTTGATCAAAAAATAATGTCTTCTACTCAATGCATCAACAACTCGGTTAGTAACTCCACTTTTATGGTTGATCACAAATGTAAAAATCTACAAGTACTAAACCCACTTCATATGTCTCTGATTCAATTTATGTTGACTTCCCAAGTACAATAAAGCTTTATGATTAGAATACAACACAAACTCCTTAGGAATCAAATAATGTCTCCACTTCTTCAAGGCTTGAAAAATAGCATAAAACCATTGATAAAACTCAAAATTATTCCTTTTAGCATCATTCAAATTCTCACTAAAGAAGGTAACAGGTTTTCCTTCTTTATTCAACACAACTCCTGTTGTACTACCACTTACATCACATTCAACTTGAAATACCTTATTGAAATCAGGTAAGGCCATTACATGTAACTCAACAATATTTTTTTTCAAAGTCCCAAAACTCTTATCAAATGATCCATATGTCCACTTGAAATCGTTTTTAACTTCCCTCATTGTTTCAATCATAGCATTGCAAACATAACTAAAATTATTTATAGACTTTCTATAGAAACTAGCCAAACCACGAAATGATCTTACCCCACATTCTTAGGCATAGGTCATTCCAAATTTTCTTTAACCTTCTTAGGATCTATTTTGAAACCATTAGGTGAAATCAAAAATATGAAATGCATAGTCTCCTCTTGCATAAAGGAACACTTTTTCAAGTTAATTTTCAACTTCTCTTTCAATCTCCATAATACTTGTCTAACACTATCAAAATTTTCTTCCTTAGTCTTACTAAATATTAGAATATCATCCAAACAAGTAATTGAAAACTTACCCAAGAGTCTCTTGAGAGCTTCATTCATTAACCTCATGAAAGTACTAGGTGCATTAGTCAAACCAAAAGGCATTGCCAACCATTCATACAAACCATATTTTGTCTTGAAAGCAATCTTCTATTCATCACCTTCTCTAATTCTAATTTGATGATAACCATTCTTCAAATCAATCTCGGTAAAATATTTTTCTCCACTCAAACAATCCATTATGTCATCCATTCTCAACATAGGAATCCTAAATTTCACTATGATCTTGTTAGTAGATTTGGAATCAATATGCATCCTCCATTCTCCATTCTTCTTAGGTGCTAATACAGAAGGTACAACACATGAACTCAAACTTTCTGTAATCAAATCTTTATGTAGCAACTCTTACACTTTCTTATTAAGTTATTCATTCTTTATAGGTGTTAATTTATATGGTCCTTTATTTGAAAATAGCTCTAGGAATTAGATCCATACAATGACTTGCACTTCTTAGTTTTGGTAAACCATCAGGTATACCCTCTGCAATAATTTATTTATACTCATTTAGTAACCTTTCAATTTCTATTGTTACTTAGCTAACATTACCAATTTTTACTATCACTCAGTCTCAATTAGCTTCTGTTGTTTAGCCATTACTATCACAACTCAACCCTCTAGAAATTATAGAAAAATAAATTTGGTTCCTTTTCATTTCAGTTTCAATTTTTTCCATTAACCATGAAAATTCTCATAGTAGTACAATTTATGTCATCACGATACTCAATCAAAGGTGACAATATTTTTGTTCTTCCATTCACTCAAAGAGTATATTGATTCAATCTTCCATCATGCATAGCATATCTATCATATTTCCAAGGTTTACCCAACAAAATATGACTACAATCCATAGGCATAATATCACATAAACTTCATCAAAGTAATTTCCAATCTTGAGATTCACAACACATTATTCACTTACCAACAACTTATGTTCATCCTTGATCCATGAAACATGATAAGGTTTAGGATGTCTCATCCTCTACAACTGCAAATTTGTAACCAACTCGTCTAGTGCCAAATTTTATGAACTTCCACTATTAATTATCACTTTACAATATTTTCTAGCCATCTTATATCTAGTATTGAAAAGACTTCTCCTTAGGATAGGTTCCTCATCAATTCACTTATTACACAAAGTTCTTATCACCATCATATTTTCTCTAGCCCTAGGTCCACCACATGAACCCTCATGATCTCCTTGAATCACCAAATTTATGTTAACCTTGTTCATTCTCACTAGAGGATCTACACTCAAAGGATCTATATCCTTCTTTATCACATCTAAAAAATTACCACAAATACCACCTCTAAGATAATAATTACCTCTTCCTTAGTAAGAACTAGTATCTCCTTAGTAAGAATTACCACCTTTTCACTTGGTCTTGCCTTTATCATCATTTTTCCATTCATATATGCCTCTTTGGAATCTACCACCTCTATCTTTGTCATTGTTCATGCTTAATTATCAAGAGCTCCTCAACTTTGAAGGCATATTGATATGCTTCTTCCACACTTTTCAATTTCAAAAAACTTATTTCATCTTGAATTATAGATCTGAATGTATTTAGATACCTGTTAACTTTCTAACCTCATCATCTACATGTCCAGATCTGATGTCTAATCTATAGAATTCCTCATTATACTCCTTTACAATCATGTCCTTTTGTCCCAAATTTTTCATCTTTCTCAACAAGCTAACTTAGTAATCAACAAGAACACACTTCTTCTTCACCTTGTTCTCTATTTTTAGGAAATTCCTAATTTTCTTCTTTCCTCTCCTTTATCTATCAATTTAAAAATTCTTCCATCACTATGATGCACAACCTTTCAACCTAGTGACTATAATTTTCACCTTTCAATTATCAAGAGTGCTTTCAAATTCAAAGAAATTCTCCATATAAAAGATTCAAGCCAGCACAACATTAGTGTCTAATTTTCCATCATAAGGAAAAAATTCTACAGTAGGCTTTGAATGTGCCCTAGATAGTAATCTGAATGATATTTTCTCATCCTGATCTTCCTCAGGTTCTGGATTAGGGTTTGGTGTCATTACTTCATGAAATGTCCCTTTCTTTTATTTTATATAATATTTCAAGCCTCAAATCAGATCTTTAAAATCAAACAACCAATATTTCAAAGATCCACCAATTTTGCAATAAACCCCAAATCGGGTATGCCAGAAATAGTGCCAAAAGCTTCACAACTTCACCTATTATTAATAAATCTGAAAGTGAAAATTTTTACAAAAATTTGAGCAGCATAACAGCATATAAAATTAAATTTCCAAATTTTTATAACATGCACACAATAGCTTCCAAATGGAGGACAAAAACAATGCTCATCAAGCTCCCGAAAATAGCACAAAATAGCCCAGAATCACCACAAAAACTTAATAATCTATCATAGAAGTATAATCATATCCAAATAAATATATTCAGCTCTATTTTAACATTTAAAAGTCTGATATACAGTAGCAACCCAAAATGATATGAAATACTCAACCGGAAACACCAAACTCTTACAAAAAATACACCTGAAAACTCACAAATTTGCACTATTCAGCACAAAGGCAAACTCTGCATGAGCATGCACATGGAATGGCTTAAAAATTCCATCCTTATCCTTCTTGGAAACTTGCAAACTCCCATTCTTGGGTCTCCTTCTTCCCAGGTTTGGTAGCCTCTGAAGAACAATAAAGCAATGCACAAAAATCAAGTTATGGAAGAAGGACAAATAAAGCAATGCGCAAAAATCACTACTACCACAGTCAAAAACCCCCGAGACACAAACTCTTAGAACATCAGAACCCAAGTAAAGTGGACAAATTAAACTTCCAACACAGTAAATACCATCAACATATCTCACTAGCCTATATGGAATGTACAATCCAACTCAGCAACAATGGTGAATGCTCCTGAATGAAACTGTACCAAGTATGGAGAATCCACACATTGTACAACTCCTACAGTCAACACAACTCTGTAAATCACCAACCACTATCTCATAACCATAACTCCCATGCACTATTGATGGTGAAAAGACATTACAAGATAAATAGCAAGAAATGGAACCTAAACCAAATTTTCCATGAACAAGTGATACAGCCCACTGTGACTAACCACCAGCTAATTCAGGAGATGTCATAGCCAAAGGAGTAGAATCAATAACAACAACTGCTAAAGAATTACTCCCAAACTCTTGCTCTAAGCCATGTATTATCAAGCTGTCAACTATAGAAACTATCACCATGTCATGCCCATCACAACTCTCATCCCGAGGCATCAAACCATCCCATAATTGATGACAAGCACTATGAACCAAAGTACATCTCTGTATCATCATCTCATCAACATGGTCATCAAAGGTAAATTGATGAGCATATGTCACAGTGTAGTGTCGATAGAATGTGCCAATCTTAGTCGGTGGCTCAGACTACAATCCAGATGAAACTAACTGCAATTGATCACTAACCAAGTTAAAATTGACTACTACCTCCAAAGACATTGCCAAGGGAGTAATATTACTAGCAGGAACCATGCCAATTGCCAGCTCACCAACATCACACATGATCTCTTATACAACATCTCTAGTCTATGTGCCATTAGTACTAGAGGCCACCACCATGTTAAGCATACCACAACAATTTGCTGCAGCACCCAACTCAACTAAACCTAACTCTAGTGGGAATGAACCTGATATGCCAATGTTAGTATCAAGGATGGATGCATCCCCATCTCCACTACTTCTGACAATCTCAACCATGGACATCCTCAGATCACTAAACACCACAACTTGTGACTGTACAAAATCTGGTAAAGATTGCAGTCACTCCAACTCCATGGTCACCTTAGTCAAATGAAACTGTGACTCCTTGAAAGCCAACTATGTACTCTCAAGAATCTCAGAAGTCACCTCAAGTTGCTAAGTAAGCTCACTCACCTCATCTTCCTTGGCCAATAATGTGTCATATGCTATACTCCTCCACTTCGTAAGATAATCTCTGTCGGCTACCAACTACATATAATTTTTTCTCAAAATTCGAATAGCCTCCCAAAAAGAGTGGATCTCTATCAAGGAAAGATAACAACCTTCCTTCTCATCACTAGTAGGAGAACCCCATCCATAAATTGTTAACAACTGACAAGCAACATCGAAATGCTGGCAAGCGATAGCAATGTCTCACTCACTAACTCTCAACTGATTAGACACATGATGGCACTGGCTAGACTATCTCCTAAAAATCTCCTCTGATGCACTATCTAAAGGAGTATTCTCAAAGTTACTAGTCTCTAGAGTATTACCATCTATATCTTGTGCATCAACTTTAAAGCTCATATCAACATACAGAGAATCAAAAATTATAGCACTGATGCCGAACTCCTCTGTACCAAAAGAAACTACCGAGGAAACTAAGTCTTCAAAACTACCCACTACATCCTCCTGGATGTCATCAATGCTAATATGATCCTGGGACTCATCTATACACACTGCCAAATATGAAAGATCATCAACACATTCCATCAAGTATGGTCGACTGGATATATGAACAAAGCCCAAAACTGATGTATAAAAACTAATACCAACATTGGACAAGCTGCTAGCACAAGAAAAGAAAACACCGGGCAATTTGCTAATCAAATCCATGATAGCACCCAAACAAACACTGCTACCAAAAAGTGTTAAAGATCTCTAGTCAACTGAATCCCAAATGCTAATATAACAATCTCGGGTCCATATCTGTAAACTAGAATCGGCTGGTAACTTAAGCAAACTCCTCACCTGAGTAATATGACCAATACCAACTAACTCCACATATCTATCATGATGAGATAATGAAGTCACAATATTGTCTTTGTTCACTTTTAGCTAGCTGGACAAATCATGTGAAGTACTACCAGCCTCAACGTCATGTGATGAAGCATCTAACTGTGCCTGGTACTCTTTCTCAGCAAACTCATGAATGCTCAAGGTCTTCTCATCTCTACTAGGTATCTCACCATCATGCACAACAACATCCTCATAATCATCCTCTGAACCCACTACGCTGTAGTCACTTCTTGTTGTAACTATACCATCTTGAATACTTGTGACATCACCCTTTGACGACTTGTATACAATTGTCTCAATTTTAGTATCAGGTGACCATTACTATCAATCTGTGTAATATCCTTTCTCACTACCTCTTGTGGTAGAGTAGAATCTGAGACCTCTGCCTGGCTATAAGCTAGTTTCTCAAACTCCTCATGCAAGTTCTTGGTAATTGTGTCATCTGCCCTATGAGAAAATTTGCCAAATAGAAATCCAGTCAACTTATCCACCTTAGCTAGGTCAAACAACATGTCATTCATCATACAGTGGTGCTCAACCAACTATTCAGACATGTCATAGCTTATTTTCCTAAGTTTATCTCGAATGTCTAAATAATCATCCTTTCTACTATTCTGACTCTGGATATCAATTTTCCAAGATCGTGTCCTCTGAGACTCTGTACTAGACCTGTCCATTCTAGATAAAGTAGACTGTAACCCCAATAGGTTATAACTTCTTCAAACACCAAGAATCTTTATACTTTAGTTTTTTGACATTTCATCAAACACTTTGCAAGCAAGGGGTCATATGGCTGATATAATTTTTTAGATTGTTGCAAGGACTCTTATTTCGATTTGCATCAAATGAATGCTTACAAAAAGACTCTAGATTGTCTAAACAATTACCTAACATGAATGTGCAACTAATTTGGCAATATTCAATACAAATATGAGACTTAAACTACTTGCAATATGCAGCTACAGAAACTAGTAATTATGACAAATACCTTGGATGTCTTGGAAGAATTTCTTTGCCATCTCATCTGGATCAGCCATACTTTTTCCTTCCTTGGATTTTGTACTTTTACTTTCAATTGGAGGTTTGATCAAAATTTCTTTATTCTTTTCTCACTACAAATATCCTTTTTCTCTTTCACTTAGTCACATGCAACCATAAATTTTGACATGCAACTGATTAGAAGCAACATGCAACCACCAAATTATGACATGCAAGATTTGGGTAGTTGTCAAAACTGACATGCAAACTTCTACAAACCCTCAGGCTAGCAAGATCATAGCTCTGATACCACTAAAATGTCCCTTTCTCTGATTTTATATGATATTTCAAGCCTCAAATCAGATCTTTAAAATCAAACAAGCAATATTTCAAAGATCCACCAATATCTCAATAAACCCCAAATCGGGTATGCCAGAAATAGTGCCAAAAGCTTCACAGCTTTGCCCATTATTAATAAATCTGAAAGTGGAAATTTTGACAAAAATTTGAGCAGAATAACAGCATATAAAATGACATTTCTAGATCTGTATAACATGCACACAATAGCTCTCAAATGGAGGACAAAAACAATGCTCATCGAGCTCCCGAAAATAGCACAAAATAGCTCAGAATCGCCACAAAAACTTAATATTCTATCACAGAAGTATAATCATATCCAAATAAATATATTCAGCTCTATTTTAACATTTAAAATTCTTATATACAGCAGCAACACAAACTGATATGAAATACTCAACTGGAAACACCAAACTCTTACAAAAAATACACCTGAAAACCCACAAATCTGCACTGTTAAGCACAAAGGCAAACTCTGCATGAGCATGCACATGGAATGGATTCAAAATCCCATCCTTAGCCTTCCTAGAAACCTACAAACTCCTTCTCTTTGGTCTCCTTCTCCATCAAGTTATGGAATCAGCCCAAAATGCCTCCAAACCCCTTAAAAGAGGGCATAACCCTAACTCACGTCCAAGAGGGGTTAATAAAACATATTTTAATAATAATTTTCATTTATTAGTCCAACAGTTTCCAAATATTAACCCCCTTTTTCTGAAACTTCACCTTCTTGGGCCTGCCTACCTTGGCAAAAATTACTATTTTTAATTATTTGAAAAGGGACATGCCACTTCATCATCACTCACATCATCAAGATGTGCTCCTCTCCTCTAAGTTGTCACCATAGCATCTAATCTAGTTGAAATTTGTCTCAACATGTCTATAATACTAGAGTTAGTATTTCCTCTACCCTGAATGATATTTACAATTATGTTTCTACAAGATCGTAACCCTCTCCAAATTATAGGTCAAATCCCCAAATCTTCCAACCTACAACCAAATCAAACTTAGGGATCTACATAGTCCAATCTCCACACGAACAAACCTCAAGCTTTGATACCACTTGATGCAATGAAGGTGTGAATAGCAAGGGCCAAAGGCACACTTAACTATCGAAACACCTTGTAGAGTAAACATAAAGGAAGTAAAAACACAAAGAAAAAAACCAAGAAGAGAGAGGGAGAGAGGGAGGGAGTGGGGGAGAGAGAGAGAGAGAGAGAGAGAGAGAGAGAGAGAGAGAGAGAGAGAGAGAGAGAGTACTTTTCTTTAGCATACATGCCCAACTATAAGGCCTTTTGGGTTAAGATCTGATATAGATTACAACTTCAAGATCTACAATCCAGCTTTAAATTCATAATTCTAGAAACATCTACTCTTAACTCTCTAAGTCCTTCAAATCTATTTTTACCTAAGCCTAAGAGGGCATATGCACCGAGTTGTGGTGCCAAAAAGGTGACAACAATTTTTTTTTTTTCCTATTTTAAACAGCACGTACGCACTATAGCACGCACGCACTATAGCATGCACACGCTATGGCTTGGGCAACCCAAGCCATAGCACGTGCGTGCTATAGTGCGTACGTGCTATAGCGCATATGCGCTTTCTAAAAAATAAGAAGTATGTATGATGGGCTGCAAACCTGCATCCCATCATTTTCATTACCATTTTCTTTTACTCCTACAACGAGCAATGCGTACGCAAGTTGAAGACTCAACATTTGCACCACCTTTTTCCAAAATGCCTCCTCGTTGATGAAATCCAAGACCACAAGTGCACCCACGATGACGCCGTAAGTGATATAAACCTAACTTTGCATTTTTTGATATATTTTTCATATTGTTTTGTAAGTTTTTAATATTCTTTTGTAGGGTTTTTACAAATTTCATTTAGATTTGTTTATTTATTTGAATTCCAATTGATTTTTTATCAGGAAATGTTCATAATCAACCAAAAAATCCACAAGAACATCAAAACCCTCAAGAATCCCAAAACCAAAACCCTCCTCAAGAAGAACAAATTCCACAACCCGAACCAATTGCAAGACCTCCACCAGGCACACAAGAAAATCTAAGAAATGAAATAGAGAGAGGCAAAATTGAATTAGAAGGAATCATTTCTCGGTTGAAAGAATCTGGACAAACAAATCCAATGAGGGCTCAATTGGCATCATCCCTCGAATCCATTAACACTCAGATAGCCTCAATTAGTGGTCAGTTAGATATTTGGTGGGCTAAGAGGGATGAACAAAAAAGATTTTATGCAAATAAATTGTCATATGAAGATGTTAAAAAAAAGGAAATACCAAAAGGTAGTATATGTGCATTATTTAGAAAACTCAGTGAGAAAAATACTGTTAGAGAGGGTACTAAATGATTCCCCATCCATTGGTGCATACATGATGCTATTAGAAATAATTTTTGGGATAGATGGTGGATGGTTTTTGATGCCCCTCCTTGCAACAATCATGAGGTCCCCATGTATTTTTTGAAGAAATTATATTGTGAGTTTGTCCTTGGGGAGATCCCCAATTATTTTGATATGTTAGACTCCCAGGGTAGAGGTGGGGGGTCATCATTTGAGAGGCCGGGAGCATGTCGTGACCCTAATGTAGTTAGGGCACCCGTGGTCCATCCACAGCATGAGCATGTGATTATTCCTTCAGTTGTGAAGGAATATGTAGAGGCCAGCACTCTAGGGACCATTAATGCTTTGACACAGACCCTCATCCATTCCATGAGCCCATTAGTTGAGGGGGAGCCTTCTATACGTCGTGGTCACATGTGCACTTCATGTGGATCCCTATGCACATTTGGCACTCATGTCGGAGATGGTGCAGATGATGGGCTTGTCACCGATCAGTTCCTGAATGAGACATTTGGCATTGACACATAGGTAAATTACTAATTTGATCACATTTCATATGTATAGTGAATGATTAATTAATTAAGATTTATTGACATTGTTCAAAATTTAGGGTCAAAGTGTTCCTGGGCCTAGCAGTGATCCTCCAGGCCCATTTTTTGTCCCTTTGACGAGTCCTGAGGTATGTATCAATTTAATCATTTTAATTAATACATATATTTATTACGTAATCATATTAAGGATTGACCAAAAAAAATATGCATGTGCATCAGTTCTCAACAGGACCCTCAACCTTTACCACAGATGCAGAGCAGAGACATCATACAAGCTTCACACAGGTATAGTTGTTTCATGTTAATTTAATTCATTTGATTATATTTATTCCATGTTTCATGTTAGATATAATATTTATTGTATGACGTGTAGCTCATGATGTCGGACACACCTCCTCATCTGCGACAGTCTGTTGATAGTGGAGTGGCCGTAGCTGTGGCTAGCTCACAGCCACTGACGGAGGTATGAAAGAATTTTCTTCATTTTAGTTATTGTTTATAATAGTTAATCTCAAAATTTCTAATGTTATTTATAAGTGATTATATTTATTGAATTGTTGTAGGGTCTTGTCATGCCTGATCGTCCACGAGCATTTGAGGTGGACTTACAGAGTGACTATTTGTTTGGCAGTAAGAAAATAATTGATTTTGTGAGTACATATATTTGATTTAAACGTATAATAAATATTGATTCATATCTACATTCTTTGTATTAGTTGGACCTAGAGAAGAGCCTCAATAAGAGGTCAAGTGAGTGTGTCAGGAAGGCCCCGTCATCTCCACTGTCTCCCTCCACACGACAGCAGAGGACGTCGAGAGACTTGTTTCCTTCCCCTCGTGGGAAGGAAAAGATGTAGTTGAGATATTTGATACATATATATAGAGACTTGTTTCCTTCCCCATGTATATATATAGGCATCTGAGAGACATATTCGATACACATTTGATGTACATATGACATTCTATATTTGATGTATGACATATTTGATGTATGACATTATTGGTTAATATATGATATGTTTGTTCATATACGACATTATTGGTTATCATAATATATTATGTGTTTGTTAATGTATATGACATTATTGGTTATCATTTTATATTATATGTTTGTTCATGTATGACGTTAAATTAGATATGTTCGTGTATGACATTAAATTAGATATGTGCATGTATGAAATTCAATTCAATTGCTAGAGAGTTGCCATTATGTCTACCAACTAGTAGATGTTCTTTTTTGCTTTATTAGTATTTCTCAAAAACTACAAAGAAGCTATTTCTGGTAGTATCTACTATAGTCCTACTCAAATATGTTTTCAAAAATACTTAGTATGACAAAGAAATGTCTATGGAAAGCTTGTCAAATAGGATATTAAAGAACTAAATATGGATAGTCATTAGTACCCATCAATAAGAACACAGACATCTTTCTCAAGCAAGCCATATGACATTAGCAAGTAATTTATAAATTTCCTTTGCAAATAACTAGAAGATGCTATGAATCTTAATACAGAGTTAATCATGAACTCATTATTCCTTCCAAGAAGCATATATCACCCTAAGACAATTGACTGACAGGATAAAAATTAATTCAAGTTCAACAAAATTTTGAGTATAACAAGCATCTTAGGGATTCTTACAAGAATTAACATGATGTTCACAAGAGCATTACAAGTTCTTGTAATGCTATTTCACATATTGTAATCATATTCAGTTTTGAATGGCCATTTGTGTTACAAGCATAAATGTTCTTTAAGGTCTTTTAATTCTAGACATGAATTTTATTATGAAGCTTTTTTATGACAACCCACTCAATGCATATATTGTTGTTCCACATTATGCTAATTTGACTTTCATTGGTTGATTTTGGTCTAGACATGACGTTATTCACTACCTTTTTTATATATTATTTTTTTGTAGTGAGGTTCTGGCCTGAATGAATGTATTAATCATTGAAGTTCTGAACCTTGGTCGAGATCCTTACAACTATATTTTCAAATTGGACCTCAAATAGTTTTCTCAGTCACCCCCTGTACACAGATACTGAAATTGTAGTTAATTACAAAATTAATACTGAATTAACACAAGTTTAATTGAGAAGTATTATGTACCTCAATAGGCTAGATTATTATTTACTGGGAAGCTTTATCTTAGAGGAGTTGGTTTCCTAAATCTTTAGCGCAATGACAGTCTTATGGAATGTGGAATTAGGTCTGCTAGCTAAGGAACGTTCTTTAAAAGGTAGAGGAAACTCAAGAGTCACATGTTTCCAATCAATATAAATGTTTAAATTGCTTCTCTAATTTTTTGTATTTATGATCTTCTTCAAACTTAACTTTCTAAATGCATTGATGGGGAAATAAAGATCTTCTAGGAACTAAAAGCTAATCATGTTTAATACTTACAATTCTCTATTTTTATCTAATAATTTAAAAAAGATTGTACAAGTGTTTTCAAAGAGCAACACTTGTCACTAACATCATAAGAAGGAATATCCAAGGAGTCTTACCACTGATCCCCCACCACCAAATTCAAGAGAAAACAAAATTCCACTACTAAAGAGATAGTAACAATGATCATCCCTAGTCTCTCCCTTATCACAAAATGATTACCATCAAAATTTGCATTTCCAATTGCGTCATGTGCATTTAAGTGATAGTAACATTTTCACTCTCTTACCTAATGTCTCCCATTTCTGAAACTCCTGGGGAAGGGCAAGGCCATTTTCTCAGTACTTCAAAATACAACGAGTTCCATTTTTTCACATATTGATAATCATTGACTTAAAGTATAGTCAAAGTATTGACAGCCCATAGATATGCCCCGTCAAAGATCGCAGCCCTATGGCATTTAGTGACCCTTAGGGACATTCTGGTTCAGCATGCCTGAGAACGTTCAAGCACTGAAGGGGATAGGAAGAGGTTGGGGATAGGTTTACCCAGCCACCCAGAGCTAATGGAGCAGACAGTTTGATCCCATGATGAAAGATGAGAGAGATTTGGCAGTTGGCAACTTTGTACTGGCCAACACTACAAGTTTCAGCATCACCCGAGATGGCATTGTAGAATGAAAATGGAATGTGATCTCAAAAAAGTGAGAGAGGTTATTGTAGGTCTCTACAACACAGTATTGTAGGAATTGGAATCTCATCCATATCTTGCATGAGCTCCAAGATATGCCCCATCAAAGATTGCAGCCTTGTGGCATTTAGTGACCCTTAGGGACATTCTGGTTCGGCGTGCCTGAGAACATTCAAGCATTGAAGGGGACAAGACAAGGTTGGGGATAGGGTTTACCCGGCCACCCAGAGCTAATGGAGCAGACAGTTTGATCCCACGATGAAAGATGAGAGAGATTTGGCAGTTGGCAACTTTGTACTGGCCAACACCACAAGTTTCAGCATCACCTGAGATGGTGTTGTAAAATGAAAATAGAATGTGATCTCCAAAAAGTGAGAGAGATTATTATAGGTCTCCACAACATGGTCTTGTAGGAACTAGAATCGCATCCATACCTCGCACAAGCTCTGACATATGCCCCGTCAAAGATCGCAACCCTATGGCATTTAGTGACCCTTGGGGACATTCTGGATTGGCGTGCCTGAGAATGTTCAAGCACTAAAGGGGATAGGATGAGGTTGGGGATAGGGTTTACCCAGCCACTCAGAGCTAATGGAGCAGACAGTTCGATCCCACGATGAAAGGTGAGAGAGATTTGGCAGTTGGCAACTTTGTACTGGCCCACACTACAAGTTTCAGCATCACCCGAGATGGCATTGTAAAAAAAAATAAAGTGTGATCTCCAAAAAGTGAGAGAGGTTATTGTAGGTCTCCACAACACGATCCTGTAGGAACTAGAATCGCATCCATACCTTGCACAAGCTCTGAGATATGCCCCGTCAAAGATCGCAGCCCTGTGGTATTTAGTGACCCTTAGGGACATTTTGGTTCAGCGTGCCTGAGAACGTTTGAGAATTGAAGGGGATAGGAAGAGGTTGGGGATAAGGTTTACTCAGCCAGTCAGAGCTAATGGAGCAGACAGTTTGATCCCACGACGAAAGATGAGAGAGATTTGGCAGTTGGCAACTTTGTACTGGCCAACACTACAAGTTTCAACATCACCCGAGATGGCATTGTAGAATGAAAACAGAATGTGATCTCCAAAAAGTGAGAGAGGTTATTGTATGTCTTTGCAACATAGTCCTGTAGGAATTGGAATCTCATCCATATCTTGCATGAGCTCTGAGATATGCCCCGTCAAAGATCGCAGCCCTGTTACATTTAGTGACCCTTAGGGACATTCTGGTTCGGCGTGCCTGAGAACATTCAAGCATTGAAGGGGACAAGACAAGGTTGGGGATAGGTTTTACCCGGCCACCTAGAGCTAATGGAGCAAACAGTTTGATCCCATGATGAAAGATGAGAGAGATTTGGCAGTTGGCAAGTTTGTACTGGCCAACACTACAAGTTTCAGCATCACCCGAGATGGCATTGTAGAATGAAAATGGAATGTGATCTCCAAAAAGCGAGAGAGGTTATTGTAGGTCTCTGCAACATAGTCTTGTAGGAATTAGAATCTCATCCATATCTTGCACGAGCTTCAAGATATGCCATTCAGAGCTAATGGAGTAGACAGTTTGATCCCATGACGAAAGATGAGAGAGATTTGGCAATTGGCAACTTTGTACTGGCCAACACTACAAGTTTCAGCATCACCTGAGATGGTGTTGTAAAATGAAAACAGAATGTGATCTCCAAAAAGTGAGAGAGGTTATTGTAGGTCTCTGCAACAAAGTCCTGTAGGAACTAGAATCGCATCCATACCTTGCACGAGCTCTGAGATATGTCTCGTCAAAGATCGCAGCCCTATGGCATTTAGTGACCCTTGGGGACATTCTAGATTTCCATGCCTGAGAATGTTCGAGCACTAAAAGGGATAGGAAAAGGTTGGGGATAGGGTTTACCTGGCCATTCGGAGCTAACAGATCAGACAGTTTGATCCCACGACGAAAGGTGAGAGAGATTTGGCAGTTGACAACTTTGTACTGGCCCACACTACAAGTTTCAGCATCACCCGAGATGGCGTTGTAAAACAAAAATGGAGTGTGATCTCCAAAAAGTGAGAGAGGTTATTGTAGGTCTCCACAACACAGTCGTGTAGGAACTAGAATTGCATCCATACCTCACACGAGCTTCGAGATATGCCCCGTCAAAGATTGCAGCCCTGTGACATTTAGTGACCCTTAGGGACATTTTGGTTCAGCGTGCCTGAGAACGTTTGAGAACTAAAGGGGATAGGAAGAGGTTTGGGATAAGGTTTACCCAGCCACCCAGAGCTAATGGAGGAGACAGTTTGATCCCACAACGAAAGATGAGAGAGATTTGGCAGTTGGCAATTTTGTACTGGCCAACACTACAAGTTTCAGCATCACCCGAGATGGCGTTGTAAAATGAAAATAGAATGTGATCTCCAAAAAGTGAGAGATTTTATTGTAGGTCTCCACAACACAGTCCTGTAGGAACTAGAATCCCATCTATACCTCACACGAGCTCCGAGATATGCCCCGTCAAAGATCGCAGCCCTATGGCATTTAGTGACCCTTGAGGACATTTCTGATTGGCGTGCCTGAGAACGTTCGAGCACTGAAGGGGATAGGATGAGATTGGGAATAGGGTTTACCCGGCCACTCGGAGCTAATGAAGAAGACAGTTTGATCCCACGACGAAAGGTGAGAGAGATTTGGCAGTTGGCAACTTTGAACTGGCCCACACTGCAAGTTTCAGCATCACCCGAGATGGCATTATAAAATAAAAGTTCTTCACGAGCTAAGGCTCTTTTGATGCATGTGCCTGCACCATCGTGCTCTCCCTTTCCATGACTAGCCTCTATGAAATTCCACATGTATTGAATTCTACACAACTTGTGCATCCTGCTCAACCAATAGAACATCCGTGCATTCTTGAATTGAGATGCACAATTGTCTGACCAAATAATGTGCTGACAATATGTGATGCCCCTGTTAGCCAAATCTCCATAAAATAGTTGAAAACAACCATGTACGAACTCTGTAGAATGTGATCGATCATCGCTGATGTAAAAATGGTACTCCCTCAAAATCTTCTTGTCATCCTCTGTACTTGTAAGTGAATGCATGAATGTTATGTGAACAAATATGGAAACCTGTTGAGAAGTATAATACTTTGCTTGCACCTCATTTTGTGGTTGTAGTGTGTAGTTCTCTGTAAAATCTACTACCAAAACAATGCTATCTAGTGGAAATGTATCCTTGCACAACTTGAATTGCAAATCCAGCCATCGAGCTCTATGGGTATGCCTTGCATACTCGTAAATAATGTTTTCACAAAAAATCTTCATGAACTCATACACTGGAATCTTTTCAATGACTAAATCACATCTTTTACCATGTTTCCCATCTTTTAGAGCATATGTCACTGTCTTAAATTTTCCATAATCTACTATTTCATTTCCAATTGCATGTGTACTATCCATATGTTGACAAGTTGATAAAAGTTGCAAAGAACCACAAAATAAACACGTACCATCCAAACATGATGTCTTGTAAAATTGTTGGTTGTCCTTTATTTCACATAAAATGTTGGATATGAATTCTCTTGAAGATCTTGGTGGATCATTTATGTCACAATCCTACAAAACAAACAAAGAATTCAAAATTATGCATATATGCCTAAAACTATCAAAATGGTTAGAAAATTCAATATGTATCCTACAACAACAAGTTGTGCATGTGTGATTTATCTTCACATAAAAAGGTTTACCCATCTCAAAAAATCTTTGACTTATTCGAATTTGAGGATACATACCAATAAATTTTGCAAAAAATTGTGCCTGAGTTGTGTCCAAAAAATGTTTTGCATGTGGCTCACAATTTTGGCTACCAATCCTCCTTCTTACAACATCTCTTTGATTAGGGTAAACACATGTGTTATTTTTCCAAAAATTTTCGATCAATGATTTCAAGGCTTCACTAATTTCTTTATCCTTTCATGGTAGTCTACCGCTAAATGTCCATAACTCATTTTTTGTTGGATCTTCCAATCTCTCACGCCTTAGCATGGCTCTCCTTAGAGTACCTCTACCAATTTTTAATGTTTTTCTTGTCTTTCTCATGAGTCGAGCTTTCTTCGTTTGGCTACTTACTATTGTTGATGTAAGTATTCATCTTGCGATATTACTATCTTTGGTGCATGATTTAGAACCCACTTTTTCATAAGCATTCACTAGATTCTTTACAATGTTTTTTTCATTTGAATCATCCATTGTTCTTAGCCCAAGAATCTTCATGATAGGCCTAAATTTTAAATTCCTCATCATTTCAAAAAATAATTGGCATTGACCTGTAATATTTAATTCATCAAAAAAAATCTCCACATATGATTAACTTTTCCTTGACAAGTATGCTTGCTAATCTTGTCAGGCATTGATTTCAAAATGTTACTATCAATATCAATCAAATATATTGGTATTCTAAAATGAATTCTAGATGGTGTTATAATCTCTTCAATTCTCTCAACATTTTGAACATCAACATAAGGTTGAGTGTATTGCGTACCTTGAACTGAAGATGATGTGCCTTGGAAATAAGATGCAAAAGATGGAATATCACCTACTTGATGTGTTGATGTTGTGCCTTCAACATGACATGATGGAGTGTGTATATCGTCGGATCTACAAATCGGTGTCTCTTCAACATGAGAGGACTGTTGGTCTGACTTTTTCCGCAGTAAAAAATTTTTCAGTTAAACCATAGGAAAGTCAGATGTTCTATGTCTAAGTGAAGTATAAGGTTTTGGATAAACCATCTATAAGAAATATTCGCCATATAGGCCCTATATTCATCCCTATTCATAAATGGTCGGGCGCGAAATTTTCAAATTTCAAAAGAAGCGAATATGCTTTCGTATTCCTTTTCCTTTCTCTTGGGTTACCTTTCTTCCTATTTGTCCCAACCATCAGATCTGATTAGATCTACCGCTAGCGTTACCTCGCTATTGAAACTTGCATGCTCATTAAGTATAGCGAGATAGCGAGTGTTGAGTTTAGAAGCGGTGGGACCATGAAGTGAAGGTGTGGTGATCAGAGATTTGCTTATTAAATGCTTTATTGTGCAGGTACACTTTGCAATTCGCCATAAAAAAGGGGAAGAGGGACCCACTAGAATATCTGACATCAGAGCCAGAATGTTGATCTTTTCGAAAGTTCCGCCACCTCGCTATCAAAAAATTAAGGCATTTCACCGTTAGCGAAGTAGCGAGGCCACGTGAAAATCTAAAAATGATGACATTGCATCTTGCTTGTATCATAATTGCACCAGGTGGCATGACCAGTCATAAATACCGTTGTCAGAATCAATTTTAATTAACAGAAGTAATTACTGGGTACCCCTTGAATTTTCCGGCACGGAATCCTTTAATGTGCCGAAGCTTGCTACCTCGCTATCGGAAAATTGAGGTGCTTCACCATTAGCGAGTTAGCGAGGCCCTGTAAAATGGCAAAATATCGGCAAGATCTTTGATGACGTGTAATGACAGATGACTGTGATAAATTTTGACATGTGCCAGCTATGCAGAGATTCGATTCTCATTAATACTTATCTGACTAAATGTACAAGAAATCTTGAACGACAGTTTGAAGTAGATCAACGGAGCTCGCTACCTCGCTATGAAGAGTTGCAAGGAAGATAATTACAGTGACATAGCGAGTAGGGCCTGCCGCCTTCTTTCTTAAGAAGTCCTGTAGCATATCTTTCGATCATTTCTTGATCCGATCAACGGTTGTCGCCGCCTCGTCATGGCAAGGTGCTTGTTCTTTATGCATAACGAAGTAGCGACATGCTGACACGTGTTCTTCGTCGTCAGTGGGTCCAAATGTAAGCACCATCAAAAGAAAGAATTATGTACGTGGCAAGCTCTCATTGGGTAAAATAACTGACATGGAAAATATAACTCCTAGTTGTTCTCTTTGTACCGCATGATCGTAGGATCTTTGAAGATCGACGGCGCAGTTTTAATTAAAAAATGCAGTGCCACTCTCTGTATTAATTAGACAAGAAAGCTTCGTCCGTGAGGAAAAACAGAGTATAATACAAAGAGATTGCATCAGTTTCATTTCATGCGAGAAAAGATTTGAAGCCATTCTTGTGCAGAAGCTATTACTGAAAGAAAAGTGTACCAAAGTTGATAAAAATTGTCAAGTTATCTGTTCGCTGAAATTTTTGCAGGAATACTAAGGAGAACTGAGACAGAATTCAAGTAAGTAAAATTGCCATCATCTTCGTGAGATTTTAAGTTTTGAAAAGGATAGCCCAAGATGCCTCCTAAGAAAGGATTTACAGGAGCAGTAAACTACCTGGATAGAAATGTGCATGATGATTTGCTTGAGTTACTTCCTGAGTCTACTGTAGAAACGGTGCAAGTTAAGAGGTTGACCTCACTCAACCCTAGGCTTAGGGTAGCTGATGGATTGTATGATAAGGGTAATTGGGTCCGGGATGCTCAAACTGCTCAAACTAGTTTGAGTTTATTCAAAAAATGGTTTGCAGAGAGAAAGTTATATGCCCCTCATGCCAATATTTGGAATTTTGATCTTGGGAAGCTTGTTGTCCCTAGCGTGTTCATGGATTTTGACCTACTTGAAGCCATAGCAAAAAACTATGACCAAGCCACTAAGGTAGTGAGGAGAGTAGATGGTGAGGCTTTAGTTACCATCAGTCCCGAGGAGATTAGGAAGGTTTTCAGTCTGGGACCCCTCACCATGTATCATGTGCCCATTAATCTGATAGATTTAGAAAAAGAATATATATCCAAGAGGGATGTAGTTAGACAGGGTGCACTGAAATCCCACATAGGCCGGATTGGAGGCATCCCAACCATAACATCATCTTCTAAAGAGCCCTTCAAGAAATCATGTTTTAATGCCAGGGCAGTGGAGATATATAGGACCCTGTGCAGAGTCTTCGGAGAGGGCGAAGAAGATTTTATTCCAGTGAGCTTCATGTATATGATCACCCAAATCTCTTCTTTTGGTGTGGAAATAATTTTTGATTTTGCATCTTACTTGGCAAATGAGATCCATCATGGATTGGTGGGGATTGCACAGGGCAAGGTGGAAAAGGTTTGGGGTCAGTATTCCTTACTGATGCATATTTTTCTTTTTAAAGGGGCCACTTATTTTGGTAAAGAAATGGTTTTAAATAGAGAACAAGAAGGGGAAGCACTGCTAGTCCAATTATGGAGTGCAGACATGACCTGGGAAGCAAAAAATGCTAGCTTCGTTAGATTTGATAGCCACTTTGCCTCCAAACTAAGGTGCCTCATATTGAGTGATAATCTCAGAATCCCTAAGGCATTAATGCACCTTGTCAGGCCTATGGACAAAACCCATAATCTGAAAGTTTCACATAATTGGGGAGATATTATCCCATATTCAGTCTCAACGGTCATCAGGGTCTATGGTTTCAAAGGAACACCCCATGTGTTACCCTATCAGGTACCCTTGAAGGTAGGGATAGCTGAATTTTTGTGGCAGTTGGGAGGAGTGGAGGAGGCCTTTTTGCACAAAAGGGGGACAGGATCAATTTTTCCTACTTGTACTATAGCCCACCAGTTTGTGATAACTAAAGAAGGGTGGGTCTTCCTCCATAAAATTTTGGATCAATATAAAATGGCAGTGTCTCACTCTCGTTTTTGTGATACAGAAGGTTTCTTTAACTCTGCCCTTAGATTGAGAATCAAGCTTCGTCCATTTCAGCATGAATTCTATTTTCCTGAAGATATAATAAGAAATGAATACTCTCTCCATGAGCAAGAAATAAAGAAAGAAAAATGGAGAGTCTATTCAAAAGTTTTGGAATTCATTAATTGTTTTGACAAAAATTTCAGTCCTCTTAGTAATGCTGCAAACTATGCAGATAAAATACATAAGCTCATGAGTAATTTCTCTGAGATAATGGAAGTAATGAATGAGAAGAAACAACATTTTATTAATTCTTTTCCAAATAAAGCCAGAGAAATTATGAGAAAATTGGGTTTCACCCCCAACATTGGAATAGGTCCACTGGTGGTACGGAAGAAAACAGGATATACTATTGTCCGACAGCAGGTGCCCGTTGTGCATAAAGAAAAACAGATAGTTGGAACCACCAGCACTGTCCTAGAAGAAAGACCCCCTGAACCTTCCCCCAAAAGAAGGAGAAAAATAAGGGAGGAAGAATCCCCTGATGAAAGTGGCTCACCTTCTCAAACCCCAACAAGAATTGAGGAAGAACAACTCACCAATGAGCAATTCAAACAAATGGTGTCACAAGGAGAAATTTTTGTTACACAAGCAGAGATTGATGAAGGGAACCCTCAAGAACCCCTTGTACCAAGTTTTGAATTAACTACAGTAGATTTCAGAGGAAGGGAATTGGACCCTGTTTTGGAACAAGCCAGTCAGCATTTTTTGTCTGATAACAATTTTGTAAGATCTATGGCTTTCCATCAGTTTGTGTGGAGAGTAAACATGCACATTTTTGAGCAAAGGTGCAATAATATGAGAGAAGAACATCCAGAAATGGATGAGACTTCCATTCAAAATCTAATAAAGGAAAAAATGGTTCAAGAGTTCCAAAATATAACCCCTGATGAGGGAAGACAGATGGTAAAAAATGCTAATGTTTTATTATTGCCCAATTGGGACATTGCTGATGCATTAGTTTTTAATTCTGTTTCAAATAATTTAGGGCTCCAAGATCCAAATAAAGAGGAATTCTTGGATACAACGTTCAGCAATGATCAAGCTGCCCTTGTTATGTGGTCCCTAAGAAGAGGATCCAGAATTGCTTCAACACAGCCTAATGATTCAGGATTGACAGGGAGTATCATTGTAAGAAGAGTTGCTGACACTTCAAATGTACAGGCAGCCCACATGAATGTGGATTATTCTAAATTTGCCCTGGCTACTGCAGAAAGAGAAGAGAGGGAAATGACTGATATGCATAATAAATATGAAGTAGTAGTGGAAACCTATAATCAAGAGGTAAAAAGGAGAATTGAGTTAGAAAATAGGGTATCTCAATTAGAAAAGGTACTTGGAAAGAGAAAAGTGGGAGAATCCAGTACATTAAGAATTGCATATTCCCCACAGTCATCTGTAGGATTAACCCCTATTATTGAGATACCTGACACCCCTGAAAGACCCCAATTCTATACTGCAGAGGAATTTGAAGCAAAAAAAACCAAATTACATGAGTGGCAGATAGAATTTAGAAATCAGCAGGAAGAGAAATGGAGGCAGGGTCTGACATACTTGAGGGATAAAATACAATGGTCAAATTTTTATGATCAGTTGACAAGGATTGTAACCCTCATGGATGAATTAAATAAAGAAAAGAATGGATTAGATTCTCTGGCACAGAAGTGGAGACAGAGAAATAATGATGTTACAATTATTTGTATATCTGCAATTCAAATGCCTTATCATCAGGTTGAGAGGATTTTTGATTTATTGAATCAATTAGATAATTTTGAAAATAAAAGAGATTCTTTACAGAGGAAATTGATACTCTGTTTTTCAAGATATCTTGCTAAAAAATTCACCCTATTTCCTTGTGCCTTAGAATCTGTTGATACAGTAAAGAAAAAGGACAAATGGAAAAAGGAAATGGATGAATTATTCGATAACAGAATAACAAATATCATCAGTGAGACTGGCTATTGGTTTTGGGCAAAGACAAATGAAGAGCTGGTAAAAATACAATTGTATTATGCTGATATAAGAAAAGAATTCGATGATTTAGAAGAAAATGCCAATTCTTTAATAAAGATACAAAGAGAAACCCTAAGTTTTGATTGGCCAGATGATGATACTTTCAACAGATGGAAAGATCAGTTTAGTGAACAGATGTCAGGGGACGATGACAAGGAAGATGTAAGAGTAATAGTTACTCTTGTAGTCAGCAATGATGACATAGAAAATCCCCAGGTTAAAGTGATTTTGCATGTAACAGAAGATGATACATCACTTGCAGACCTTATGAGTATGTACTCTGAAGATGAGGAATGATTGCGAGAGTAGATCATAACAACCAAGAGGCATAACAGAAAGGGACCTGCCAAGAAGTGCTATTGTAATCAACCTTTCTGTTATTCTAGTTTTTTGTTTTTTAAAAGGAGGACACCTGTCATCTACTGTAGCCTGAAGCTTGTTGCATCTCACATTATTTAAGTGAGATCCCAAGGCTAAAGAAGGGTCTGAATTTGGTTTTCACTAAGTATTATACTTAGTTCTGTTTTTGGTCCAAATTTTTTTTGGGAAAGAAATTTATAGTATACTTTTTTTGTCAAAATTTCTGAGATATGGATGAATGTAGAAAGAACTATGCTTCTTCTCTAAAGGTTTTTCTGGGTCTTTTGTAAAGGATATACCATTTTCAAAGGAAATGAATACAAGTTATGAACTGTCCCCATATCTGTTCTTCCCTGAATTTTGTCTCCTTTTTAATACTGAGCTACCTTGATGTTGTGTGAATAAAAGCTTATGCAATTGATTGCAATTTAGTAAGATTGTACATCCATTTGTTATTGTTGTTAATTCAAAGGATTAAGTAAAGGCTTTGATGAATGTGATGAGGTTGCTTGGGTGTTAATAAGGATTTTTGAATGATAAATTCTGGTAAGAATTGCTGATGAAAATTCGTTGCAAGGCAACTAATTAGATCTAAGAATTTACTTGACTCTGAATTCCCAATGGATTAGGCACTGATCGAAAGTATTTCAGCCCAAAGGAGAAGTATATTATAACTAGTCTTTTTCAAAATACATCATAAAATCAATTTTCATTTATCTTTCCTGTAAGATTTTCAAAGTTGGCAAGTACTTGCCTGCATGGATTGTTTTAGCTTCATTTAGCCATTGTTGTTGGAAACATCTGCAGAGCTATAGAAGATTTCTTGGCCATATCTGTTCAAGGGATGTTTTTATCAGTTATTTACCTATATTTTTGAGGATTTAGAGATGAGAATCAGAATGAAACTAAGGATAATTCTCATACAATTTTTCTATCTTTGAACCATCCCCAGGTGCACCCGCCCTGGTTTTACAGAGCCAAAAGAGTAGAAAACCATCTAAGGTTTTGTTGGAGTTGGGCCCTAGTACTTTGCATATGCAAGTGATAATGAGAATTGGCTATTCTTTAGGTTGTGTATGTACTGATATCTAGGTACTAAGCCTTTTGTCGCTTAGTAGTTTTAGCACTGTTAACATCAAAATAAAACACCAACAAAAATGGCGACTCTGCTGGGGACATAAGATGGCAATCCATTTTGTTGAAAGGACAAGAATCTCTTGTGTTCATTGAAAATTTCAGTCCTACTCTCAGTTGGATTTTGCTCGTAGCTATAGGGGAATCTTTAGTGTCAAAACTTGAGAATTTAAAGAAGATATAAACCCAAGTACCGTTGCTACACACTGACACATCCAGCTTATCCAACTGTCTTATCTAACAAGCTAGAGTTGAAGTCTTACAACATCAGTGATTGATCTCTTTGTGCCGTATTTTTATTCCCATTTGTGTATTGTTTTCTTTCTGTCAGTAAGAAGTGTCATTATATTTTCCCGAAAAAGGGTGGCGACTCAGTCAAGGTTTTGAAGCTAGTGCTTATTGTAACGAAAGGAGAATATGGCTGACAAGAGAAAAAACACAAGGGCTTACATGAGAGCCAATCTCGATGTATCAATGTATACTGATTTACCCCAAGGTGGTAGGAAGAACCAAAATAAGAAAAGAATAGATCCAAATCCTACTTGGAAGCCTAGAGGTAATGCCTCCGTAAATTCCCATTATCAACCAATAATAGCAAGAGAATCATCTTCGCTTAGTTCTGAATCCAAAAATACAAGACTTTTAGGAGGTATTTTCAGTACCCCATTACCAGATCAGAGAGTTTTTCAAGATAAAGACGTATCTACTATGGGAATTGCTTCACCAAGACCAGGGCCTGCAGCAGATATAAATTGTAGGCTAGGACTTAGGAGTTCATCTGATACCCTTTTTAATCCCAGAGTAGCCCCATATATAGAACCAAACCTTATAGATCTAGATGATCCAGCTAATTCCGAGGCAACCTCTGCTGATTCTAAAGAAGTGCAATCTGAAATAGGATTTTTGAAGAAATGGATTGCTGAGGAAGAAGCTAAGCGCATCCGTCTTGAAAAGGAAAGGGAGTGAGCCACTTTGGATGCAATAGTAGAAAGAGATACTCTGCTAAGAAGGATTGCTGCTTTGAAAGAGCAAAATAAGAAATTAGAAGAGAATACCCCCACTCTCCATCAGGACATCTTTGGAAATATTGATAATCTAAGAGCTAAAGTTCAACAACAGGAAAAACTCCTAAATCAAAGGCAAGAACCAATTATTGCTCAAGTTCAAGCTTATAAACCCATTCAAATTAATCCAATAGAGCCCACTGGAACAGTTCCAGATAAAGGGAAAGGCAAGGCTATAGGAATCCAAATAAATGAGCCTCAAGCCATACCGAGCAAACCTATACAACCCTCTATATCAAAATTAGATCTAGAACTAGAGAAGGCTCGAAAGGAGAGGGAAGACCTTGCAAAAGAACTTGAGAAGTTTGAAAATGAAGCTCAGGCCGCAGAAACCAGAAGGAAAATCCAATTCATAAAGTCTAATTCTGCATTGAATTCATGGCCTAGTTTGTCTATCCCACCTACAAATCCTGCACTAGTTAATGCTCCCATAATCCTGCCTCAGAAAGCACCCCAATCTGCTCCTACCTCATCTTCCAATATTGGCACTCAAGTCCCATTTGTCCCACCACAGCTATCCCAAGCTGCTCTCCTAAATCAAGCTAATGCAGCTAGTACCTCTAACGCTCCTGGTTTCCAGAAGAAACCTATATATCTTGAAAAATATAGACAAATATCATTTGCCGGTATCCCTGGTGCCCCCCATCCCATATCTTTTGATTTAAGGGATAAAGTGGTTAAGTTTTCTGGAAATAATGCTGTTACTGGTGAAGAACATTTGAGAATTTTCATTGACATGCTCAATGATTATGAAGTTGAACATGAGGACATGGTGATGAAATTATTTGTGCATTCACTCACAGAGGATGCAAGGGATTGGTTCAGGAGGTTGCCTGATGATAGTATTACTTCATGGAGTGATTTGGAGAAATTGTTCAAAGAACAATATGGGGAAAATACTAATGCAGGATTCATGTTGAATGGGTTCAACAATATCAAGAAGAATCCAAATGAATCCACATTTGATTTCAATGTGAGATTTCAGAAAGGGATGTATAAACTATTTCAGTTTATGCGGTTAAATGAAGACGTCTGTCTTACAACCTATTTCAATGCCTTTGATAGCAAAATGGCCTACCAACTGAGAGATAAGGATCCTAAAACTTTGAGAGATGCCTATAGAGTTGCAGTGAATATAGAAAATAATAGAAAGGCCTCTGTCAAATTAGGGAGGAGGGATGATCCTAAGCTTTTCAACCCTAAGAATAATAATAAAAGGGAAGGTGACAAAACTCCCATAGGAAAAAGGCCTGAAGAACCTACTATAGGCCATGTTTTAGAAATGCTCAAGAAGATGAATCCCACTATTTTCAATAAGACAAATGTTACTGACAGAACCCCTGTGAATAACAGCAATTTCAATAGACAGCCTAGGATGCAGAATTACCCTTACACCACCCAATGGAAAGATGGTAAACCAGTTCCTAACCAGATCCAAAATATGAAAGATAAGGGTACCCCAGACCCCCTGCAAAGGAACACTGTAAATATGAATGATGATATACCTTGGTGCATTATATGCCAATCACCTCATTCTGCTAATTTTTGTGCTGTTGCCCAGTCGTTCGCCCAAGCTCAAGGAGTGCAAGCAGAAGAAGAAACAGAAGAAAAAAAACATGATGATATAAGTTGCAATATGGCGAACACATCTGATGATTTGATAGACTCTGATTTAGAAGAACCTGAGAATGATATTACTAGCCAGAGAATTGCTTACCAGTTATATCATCAGCAAATATTCTCAGATGATGAAAAGAATGATACAGATAAGGTATGCAATACATTTTCTGAAGAAGGTTTCACAAACCTAAGAATCCCCTCCAAAGAGGAAATTGATAGAATTACAGCCGAAATGATTTCACAAGTCCACAGTAATTACAATTTGAGAAATAGAGCAATAAATAAGGAGGCAGGAAGGCCATCTAGTATGTTCATCAAAGACACCACTCATAAGACAGATGATCAACACAAGAAAACAAGTATAGATGTGTCTAAGATCAAGGAGAACAAGGGTCAGAAATGGGAACCAAAAAAGAAGGTTCAATTTCAGAAAGGTGAAGCAACAAAGACCGTAGTGCAACTAGAGAAATCAGAATCGGATGTTGTCAAGCTAAAAGTGGTACCCACTACTCAAAAGACTCTGATTCCAGGTACTATTGTAAAACATACTGTGGTTGAACCTGTTGATATGATTTCCATGTTATCTCAAATTACTGTGAAAGTACCCTTGTCTGAGCTTTTTAGAATTGAAGAGCATAAAAATAAGGCTTTGTCATGGCTGGGTGGAATAGCAAACAACAATAGTATTGATAATCAAGCTGTAGCCCAACAGACCCCATTAATAATAGAGGACAATGGTATTATATCCCAGATTCCTCAGATGTTTTTAGATGATTCATCAGTTGCATTCATACAAGATATTGATCCTTTTTTCCTTAG
Organism: Cupressus sempervirens; assembly: GCA_028749045.1. Taxonomy (NCBI): domain Eukaryota; kingdom Viridiplantae; phylum Streptophyta; class Pinopsida; order Cupressales; family Cupressaceae; genus Cupressus; species Cupressus sempervirens. Next base: position 53,655,202 of record CM053784.1, on the reverse strand, counting down.
TTTAATCATAAAAGGGAAAACCTTGAAAAATTGTATGATAGATTCTGGAGCTTCCAACACTATAATGCCTTTTAAAGTAATGGAAGCCCTAGGATTGAAGGTGGATACTAAGCAAGGTAGATGCCGAGGGATGGATGCTAGAGAGGTTCCAGTAATAGGTACTATAAATGCCTTACCATTCAAACTGGCCGCATTTCCTGAGGTGGAATTAACCATGTCTGTCCTTGTAGTGGATATACCCCCACACTACGGGATGCTACTTTCCAGAAAATGGAGTGCCGCCATGGGGGGAAGCCTACAATGTGACCTTACTTATGCCACCTTTCATATTGGGGACAAAGCTGTCAGGGTAAATAGGGAACCCAGGGTTAACCACATCTTAGGTGAAGAAATTGACAAAGATACCACCTATTTCCTAGACACGGGGATTAATGCTTTTAGGGCTGAATTAATTATTCAGGAAGTGGAAAACTTACCTGATATCATTGAAAATGAGGTTGAATGTTGCATGAATTCACCAAAATTGTGGACAATGTTCTTTGATGGGGCTAGTTCTAAAGAGGGTGCAGGGGCAGGTGTAGTCTTTGTGTCCCCTGAAAATAACACCTTCAGGTATTCATTCACCTTGAAGTTTGCTTGCACTAATAACATTGCTGAATATGGAGCATTGCTGCTAGGTCTCAAAGTGGCCACACACCACAAAATTAAGAAATTGTGTGTCATAGGGGATTCTAAATTGATCATCTCTCAGATTAAAGGAACATACTCCTCAAAAAATAGGAGATTAAAACAATATAGAAACGCAGTCTGGGATCAAATAGAATTCTTTGATGCATTTGGGATCTCATGGAGAGATAGGACCCAGAATAAAATGGCTGATCTTCTAGCCAATGTAGCTATCAAACCAAAAGAAATATCATTTGCAGGAATCTCCTAGATTGAGGTTCAAAACAGACCTTCTATACCTGACAACATTGACAATTGGCAGGTGTTTGAAGATGACAAAGATATCACAAATTTTTTGCTAAATGAAGACAAATACCATGGGCAGGAGATGGACTGCAATGGACTGATTGAAACCATAAATGGGAAGGAAACCATTTTTGGCCAAGAAATCATGCAATTAAAAAAAAATAAGATGCCTAAGGGGTTGGTAGTCTTGGAGAATATTTTTGATAACCAAGACAGAGTAAAATCAGGAATAAAGGACCCCAAACCACAGGAGCTAGAAGAAATGAATTTGGGAACGGATGAATTCCCTAAAAAGGTTTACATCGGCCAAGATCTGCCAGTTCAAATCAGAAAAGCATTGATTGACCTACTTAGAAAGTACAGGCATGTTTTTGATTGGTCATATAATGACCTTAAAGCTTATAGGGAGGACCTTTTCCAGCATGTCATACCGTTGAAAGAAAATGTAAAACCTTTTAGGCAAAAACAGAGGCCAATCAATCCTACCCTTGCCCCAAAAATGCAGGAAGAACTGACAAAACTGAGAGATGGTGGAATAATCAAACCAATTAGGCATTCCACTTGGGTTTCAAACCTTGTTCCTGTAAGAAAAAGGAATGGAGATATTAGGCTTTGTGTGGATTTTAGAAATCTAAACATTGCATCTCTAAAAGATAATTATGACTTACCTAATATGGAAGCCATGTTGCAACAAGTGACCGGCTCTGAATTGATGTCAATGATGGATGGCTTTTCTGGATATAATCAAGTTCTGGTAAAAGAAAGTGAACAGTTCAAAACAGCCTTCACAACCCCTTGGGGAACGTATGTGTATGTGAGGATGCCTTTTGGCTTGATTAATGCAGGAGCTACTTTCCAAAGAGCCATGGATGTAGCATTTCATGAATATATTGACAAATTTATGGTTGTGTACCAGGATGATCTTACAGCGTATTCTAAGAAGGCTGAAGATCACTGCAAACATTTGGAAAATTTTTTTATAAAAGCCCTGGAATATGGGGTATCCCTAAACCCAAAGAAATGCTCGTTTGGGGTCACAGAAGGAAAGTTATTGGGACACATAGTGTCCAAGGATGGGGTAAAAATAGACCCAGAAAGGGTAATAGCTATTGATAAAGTCCCTAAACCTAAGAACGTGAAAGGTATACAGTCCTTTTTTGGCCAGGTTAACTTTCTGAGGAGGTTTGTTACAAATTTCGCTGAAATCAGTAGACCCATTTCAAAAATGCTCAAGAAAGGAGCTGTTATAGATTGGAATGGTGAACCTTCACAGGCATTCCAGGATATAAAAACTACGATAAAAAATGCTCCAGTGTTGAGGACCCCAGATTATACAAAACCCATGCATATTTTTTCTTTTGCATCATTCCATACTGTGGCTGCAGTTTTATTACAGAAAAACCAAGAAGGGTATGAACAGCCTATTGCCTTTTTTAGCAAATCCCTGCAGCATGCTGAACTGAAGTATGAAATAAATGAAAAACAAGCATATGCTTTGGTAAAGGCTGTAAAAGCATTCAGAAGTTATTTGGTAGGTGCTACTATTATTGCCTTTGTACCTAGTGCTGCAGTTAAAGATATTTTCTCTCAGCAGGAAGTGTCAGGAAGGAGATGCAGATGGATCAATAGAATCCAAGAATTTAACATTGATATGTAGATAACTAAGTTAGTAAGAGGTCAAGGTTTGGCCAAACTTATGGCCGAAACTAACCTGGAAGCTAATCAGATAAACCTAGTAAATGATGATTTCAGAACTGATTTATGCGACATGGACCAGTGTGACTGGTACATTAATGTTATACATTATTTGCAACATATGCAAGTTGCTCCCCATCTGCCTAATAATGAAAAAAGGAATATTAAATTGCAAGCCATCAGGTATGTAATTGTTCAAAATAACTTATGGTGGAGAAACTTTGAAGGAGTTCTGTTGAAATGTGTTGACAGAGAAAGGGCAAAAGAGATTTTGAAAGAAATGCATGCTGGAGTATGTGGAGGACATTACATGGCCAAAACTACTGCGCATAAGATAATGAGAGCTGGTTTCTGGTGGCCCACTTTGTTCAAAGATGCTCAAATTATGGTTAAGAAATGTGATCCTTGTCAGAGATTTGCTGGGAAATTGAAATTCTCAGGAAATACTCCACTGAAGCCAGTTGAAACTAAAGCACCTTTTCAACAATGGGGTCTGGACTTCATAGGAGAAATTTTTCCCAAGTCCAGTATTGGCTATTCTTGGATTCTGGTTGCTACTGACTACTTTACAAAATGGGTAGAGGCTATCCCTACCAGAAATGCAACGAGTAAAGTGGTAAATAATTTCTTATTGAATAATATCATTTCTAGATTTGGATGTCCACAGAAAGTTGTCACAGATAATGCTATGTGTTTTAGGTCTGAGGAATTCATCAAGTTTTGTGATAAATATGGAATGACAAGAACAACATCTGCCCCATATCATCCGCAAGGGAATGGACAAGCTGAGTCTACAAATAAAAGCCTGTTGAAAATCATTAAGAGAACCTTGGATGATAATAAAAGGGCATGGGATTCCAAGTTACAGTTGGCAATATGGGCTGACAGAGTAACTGTAAAGAAGGCAATTGGAGTGGCTCCATTTGATTTAGTGTATGGAATTCAAGCTAAAATGCCCCAGAACAATTTGATGGGATTATACAATTACATCCAGTCATATGATGAAGATACTACTGATGAAATGAAAGAAAGAATGAATGAATTGGTAGGATTGACCGAAGCCAGAAGAGAAGCATCTCTGAGAAATCAAAAATTGCAGTTACAAGTCAAAACACTCTATGATAAAAGAACTGTAAACAAGAAATTTGAAAATGGAGACCTAGCCTTAATGTGGAACGTCAGAATTGAAGATAAAGGAAAACATGGCAAATTTGATCCCATTTGGTTAGGCCCATATCTCATTGAGAATGCTTGGGGTGAAGATTCCTACATAATCAAAGATGTTTTTGATAATATTCTTGAATTGCCATTTCATGGACAGTTCTTGAAGAGGTATTTTTCTTGAAAAAATACTTAGTTTCTTCCATGAACATTAGTTTTAGGTTTTCCTAGCGTCCTGTTTTCTGTAAATCCTTGTACAGTCTGAGTTTTTGTTTTGTGTGTTGCTCTGTGCTCTCTGAAGAAGTTGTCACTTCTCGGATGGTGGTCTGCTCTCCCATAGATTCTGAATCCTTGCATAGACTCAAGTAGTCTATCATCCCCAGACAGAGCCACTGTTGGTCTGACTTTTTCCGCAGTAAAAATTTTTTTAGTTAAACCATAGGAAAGTCAGATGTTCTATGTCTAAGTGAAGTATAAGGTTTTGGATAAACCATCTATAAGAAATATTCGCCATATAGGCCCTATATTCATCCCTATTCATAAATGGTCGGGCGCAAAATTTTCAAATTTCAAAAGAAGTGAATATGCTTATGTATTCCTTTTCCTTTCTCCCGGGTTACCTTTCTTCCTATTTGTCCCAACCGTCAGATCCGATTAGATCTACCGCTGGCGTTACCTCGCTATTGAAACTTGCATGCTCATTAAGTATAGCGAGATAGTGAGTGTTGAGTTTAGAAGTGGTGGGACCATGAAGTGAAGGTGCGGCGATCGGAGATTTGCTTATTAAATGCTTTATTGTGCAGGTACACTTTGCAATTCGCCATAAAAAAGGGGAAGAGGGACCCACTAGAATATCTGACATCAGAGCCGGCATGTTGATCTTTCCGGAAGTTCCACCACCTCGCTATTGGAAAATTAAGGCATTTCACCGTTAGCAAAGTAGCGAGGCCACGTGAAAATCTAAAAATGATGACATTGCATCTTGCTTGTATCATAATTGCACCAAGTGGTATGACCAGTCATAAATACTGTTGTCAGAATCAGTTTTAATTAACAGAAGTAATTACTGGGTACCCCTTGCATTTTCCAGCACGAAATCCTTTAATGTGCCGAAGCTCGCTACCTCGCTATCGAAAAATTGAGGTGCTTCACCGTTAGTGAGTTAGCGAGGCCCCGTAAAATGGAAAAAGATCGACAAGATCTTTGATGACGTGTAATGACAGATGACTGTGATAAATTTTGACATGTGCCAGCTATGCAGAGATTCGATTCTCATTAATACTTATCTGACTAAATGTACAAGAAATCTTGAACGACAGTTTGAAGTAGATCAACGGAGGTCACTACCTCGCTATGAAGAGTTGCAAGGAAGATAATTACAGCGACATAGCGAGTAGGGCCCGCCGCCTTCTTTCTTAAGAAGTCCTGTAGCATATCTTTCGATCATTTCTTGATCCGATCAACGGTTGTCGCCGCCTCGTCATGGCAAGGTGCTTGTTCTTTATGCATAACGAAGTAGCGACATGCTGACACGTGTTCTTCATCGTCAGTGGGTCCAAATGTAAGCGCCATCAAAAGAAAGAATTATGTACGTGGCAAGCTCTCATTGGGTAAAATAACTGACATGGCAAATATAACTCCTAGTTGTTCTCTTTGTACCGCATGATCGTAGGATCTTTGAAGATCGACAGCGCAGTTTTAAATAAAAAATGCAGTGCCACTCTCTGTATTAATTAGACAAGAAAGCTTCATCCGTGAGGAAAAATAGAGTATAATACAGAGAGATTGGATCAGTTTCATTTCATGCGAGAAAAGATTTGAAGCCATTCTTGTGCAGAAGCTATTACTGAAAGAAAAGCGTACCAAAGTTGATAAAAATTGTCAAGTTATCTGTTCGTTGAAATTTTTGCAGGAATACTAAGGAGAACTGAGACAGAATTCAAGTAAGTAAAATTGCCATCATCTTCGTGAGCTTTTAAGTTTTGAAAAGGATAGCCCAAGATGCCTCCTAAGAAAGGATTTACAGGAGCAGTAAACTACCTGGATAGAAATGTGCATGATGATTTGCTTGAGTTACTTCCTGAGTCTACTGTAGAAACAGTGCAAGTTAAGAGGTTGACCTCACTCAACCCTAGGCTTAGGGTAGCTGATGGATTGTATGATAAGGGTAATTGGGTCCGGGATGCTCAAACTGCTCAAACTGGTTTGAGTTTATTCAAAAAATGGTTTGCAGAGAGAAAGTTATATGCCCCTCATGCCAATATTTGGAATTTTGATCTTGGGAAGCTTGTTGTCCCCAGCGTGTTCATGGATTTTGACCTGCTTGAAGCCATAGCAAAAAACTATGACCAAGCCACTAAGGTAGTGAGGAGAGTAGATGGTGAGGCTTTAGTTACCATCAGTCCCGAGGAGATTAGGAAACTTTTCAGTCTGGGACCCCTCACCATGTATCATGTGCCCATTAATCTGATAGATTTAGAAAAAGAATATATATCCAAGAGGGATGTAGTTAGACAGGGTGCACTGAAAGCCCACATAGGCCGGATTGGAGGCCTCCCAACCATAACATCATCTTCTAAAGAGCTCTTCAAGAAATCATGTTTTAATGCCAGGGCAGTGGAGATATATAGGACCCTGTGCAGAGTCTTCGGAGAGGGCGAAGAAGATTTTATTCCAGTGAGCTTCATGTATATGATCACCCAAATCTCTTCTTTTGGTGTGGAAATAATTTTTGATTTTGCATCTTACTTGGCAAATGAGATCCATCATGGATTGGTGGGGATTGCATAGGGCAAGGTGGAAAAGGTTTGGGGTCAGTATTCCTTACTGATGCATATGTTTCTTTTTAAAGGGGCCACTTATTTTGGTAAAGAAATGGTTTTAAATAGAGAACAAGAAGGGGAAGCACTGTTAGTCCAATTATGGAGTGCAGACATGACCTGGGAAGCAGAAAATGCTAGCTTCGTTAGATTTGATAGGCACTTTGCCTCCAAACTAAGGTGCCTCATATTGAGTGATAATCCCAGAATCCCTAAGGCATTAATGCACCTTGTCAGGCCTATGGACAAAACCCATAATCTGAAAGTTTCACATAATTGGGGAGATATTATCCCATATTCAGTCTCAACGGTCATCAGGGTCTATGGTTTCAAAGGAACACCCCATGTGTTACCCTATCAGGTACCCTTGAAGGTAGGGATAGCTGAATTTTTGTGGCAGTTGGGAGGAGTGGAGGAGGCCTTTTTGCACAAAAGGGGGATAGGATCAATTTTTCCTACTTGTACTATAGCCCACCAGTTTGTGATAACTAAAGAAGGGTGGGTGTTCCTCCACAAAATTTTGGATCAATATAAAATGGCAGTGTCTCACTCTCGTTTTTGTGATACAGAAGGTTTCTTTAACTCTGCCCTTAGATTGAGAATCAAGCTTCGTCCATTTCAGCATGAATTCTTTTTTTGGTTCTTTTGTAAAGGATATACCATTTTCAAAGGAAATGAATACAAGTTATGAACTGTCCCCATATCTGTTCTTCCCTGAATTTTGTCTCCTTTTTAATACTGAGCTACCTTGATGTTGTGTGAGTAAAAGCTTATGCAATTGATTGCAATTTAGTAAGATTGTACATCCATTTGTTATTGTTGTTAATTCAAAGGATTAAGTAAAGGCTTTGATGAATGTGATGAGGTTGCTTGGGTGTTAATAAGGATTTTTGAATGATAAATTCTGGTAAGAATTTCTGATGAAAATTCGTTGCAAGGCAACTAATTAGATCTAAGAATTAACTTGACTCTGAATTCCCAATGGATTAGGCACTGATCGAAAGTATTTCAGCCCAAAGGAGAAGTATATTATAACTAGTCTTTTTCAAAATACATCATAAAATCAATTTTCATTTATCTTTCTTGTAAGATTTTCAAAGTTGGCCAGTACTTGCCTGCATGGATTGTTTTAGCTTCATTTAGCCATTGTTGTTGGAAACATCTACAGAGCTATAGAAGATTTCTTGGCCATATCTGTTCAAGGGATGTGTTTATCAGTTATTTACCTATATGTTTGAGGATTTAGAGATGAGAATTAGAATGAAACTAAGGATAATTCTCATACAATTTTTCTATCTTTGAACCATTCCCGGGTGCACCCGCCCTAGTTTTACAGAGCCAAAAGAGTAGAAAACCATCTAAGGTTTTGTTGGAGTTGGGCCCTAGTACTTTGCATATGCAAGTGATAATGAGAATTGGCTATTCTTTAGGTTGTGTATGTACTGATATCTAGGCACTAAGCCTTTTTTCTCTTAGTAGTTTTAGCACTGTTAACATCAAAATAAAACACCAACAAGGACGATATGACTTCAACATTGGAGAATGGTGTAGCAGACGATATGACTTCAACATTAGAAGATGGTGTGGCTTCACAATTCAATTGTCTTCTTGAGCATAACAGTCTCATTCATTCTCTTTGTCTTTCCAATTATTCCTCTTTGTTTCTTGGTACCGGTGGTTCTTGATCCTCTTCAAAAGTCAATTCTTCATTATTGCTTTGCAATTTTATTTGCTCACGTAGTAATTTCATTTTATCTCTTTTAATTGCCAAATCTCTCTCCCTATCTTCATTTGTTTGATTTTTTGGTTTCTTCCTTGGCATGATGATGATTTCTACATGTCAAATTATTCAAATATTTGAATTACTTAAAATGTGTAAATTACAAATTATTCAAATACATATAAAAATTATAATTATTTGAATGAATACACAATATATATATAAAATGACTTGTCAAATTTCTAACCATTTCGAAATAACATTTCATTGAAACATACAAATTTCAATGAATTCACTATATATTAAACAACATGTCAAATTATAATCAAATTTGTATCTATATATCAACAAACAATATTTAAAATAGATTGCACTAACCTTTTCTATACAAGGAATATTCAAAAAGTATTCAAATCGTGTATCCAATGATTAAATTTGGTGTTTGTTAGCTTCCAAAAGTGTTTGCCACCTTGAAATAGTGTTTGCCACTTTGAAAGAATGTTTTTTGTGTTGAAACCCGTGATTTCTGTCGGGATAACAGAGTGCAGAACAGAACAAAAGCAAATAATGAATGAAATGGGCCCCAAAGTTACTTTTTGAATGTTTTTAGGTGATTTCACATAGTGCGTACACACTATAGCATGTACGCACTATAGCGCATACACACTATATTAGAACACATCACTCTCCACCCTCCCTACTCTCTCTCTCTCCCTACTCTCTCTCTTCCTACTCTCTCTCCCCTCTCCCATCCCCTACACTCTCTCTCTCTCCCCTCTCCCATACTTTACTCTTTAGATCTCTCACACACACTCCCATCCTCCCTCTCCCACTTCTTACTCTCTCTCTCTCTCTGCCACCTCCTACTCTCTCTCACACTCTCTCCCATACCCTACTCTCTCTTACACACACTCCCATCTGCTACTCTCTCTCTCCCCTCTCCCATCCCCTAAACTCTCTCTTTTGCAGATACACACTCCCATCCCCCTCTCTCTAGATCACTCACACACACTCCCATCCCTCTCTCTCCTCCTCTCCCACTCCCTCTCCCACCACCTACTATCTCTCTCTCTCTCTCTCGCCCATCCCCTACTCTTACTCTCTCTCTCTCCAATCCCCAACTCTCTCTCACACTCTCTCTTATCCCCTACTCTCTCTGACACTCTCTCTCATCCTTTCACTCTGTCTCTCTCATCTCGTACTCTCTCTCTCTGTCACCTCCTACTCTCTCTCACACTCTCTCCCATCCTTTCACTCTGTCTCTCCCATCTCGTACTCTCTCTTTGCCACCCCCTACTCTCTCTTACACTCTCACACTCTCTCCTATCCCCTACTCTCTCTCTTTCACAGACACAGACACACACACTCACACTCCCATCCCCCCTCTCTCATCTCTCCCATTACCTACTCTCTAGATTTGTCACACACACTCCCATCCCTCTCTCTCCTCCTCTCCCACTCCCTCTCCTAGGTCACCTACTATTTCTCTCTCTCAAGTTCTCTCTCTCCCTCTCTACTCTCTCTCTCCCATCCCCTACTCTTACTCTCTCTCTCTCCCATTCCCAACTCTCTCTCACACTGTCTCCCATCCCCTACTCTCTCTCACACTCTCTCCCATCCTTTCACTCTATCTCTCCCATCTCGTACTCTCTCTTTGCCACCCCCTACTCTCTCTTACACTCTCACACTCTCTCCTATCCCCTACTCTCTCTCTTTCACAGACACAGACACACACACTCACACTCCCATCCCCCCTCTCTCATCTCTCCCATTACCTACTCTCTAGATTTGTCACACACACTCCCATCCCTCTCTCTCCTCCTCTCCCACTCCCTCTCCTAGGTCACCTACTATTTCTCTCTCTCAAGTTCTCTCTCTCCCTCTCTACTCTCTCTCTCCCATCCCCTACTCTTACTCTCTCTCTCTCCCATTCCCAACTCTCTCTCACACTGTCTCCCATCCCCTACTCTCTCTCACACTCTCTCCCATCCTTTCACTCTGTCTCTCCCATCTCGTACTCTCTCTTTGCCACCCCCTACTCTCTCTCACACTCTCACACTCTCTCCTATCCCCTACTCTCTCTCTCTTTCACAGACACAGACACACACACTCACACTCCCATCCCCCCTCTCTCATCTCTCCCATTCCCTACTCTCTAGATTTTTCACACACACTCCCATCCCTCTCTCTCCTCCTCTCCCACTCCCTCTCCTAGGTCACCTACTATTTCTCTCTCTCAAGTTCTCTCTCTCCCTCTCTACTCTCTCTCTCCCATCCCCTACTCTTACTCTCTCTCTCTCCCATTCCCAACTCTCTCTCACACTGTCTCCCATCCCCTACTCTCTCTCACACTCTCTCCCATCCTTTCACTCTGTCTCTCCCATCTCGTACTCTCTCTTTGCTACCCCCTACTCTCTCTCACACTCTCACACTCTCTCCTATCCCCTACTCTCTCTCTTTCACAGACACACACACACACACACACACTCACACTCCCATCCTCCCTCTCTCTTCTCTCCCATCCCCTACTCTCTATATTTGTCACATGCACTCCCATCCCTCTCTCTCCTCCTCTCCCACTCCCTCTCCTAGGTCACCTACTATTTCTCTCTCTCAAGTTCTCTCTCTCCCTCTCTACTCTCTCTCTCCCATCCCCTACTCTTAATCTCTCTCTCTCTCCCATTCCCAACTCTCTCTCACACTCTCTCCCATCTCCTACTCTCTCTCACAAACTCTCCCATCCTTTCACTCTATCTCTCCCATCTCATACTCTCTCTTTTCCACCCCCTGCTCTCTCTCACACTCTCACACTGTTAGGAACCTGTGTGTTCCTTCTGTTTATTTTGTTAGAGTAGAGTTGTTGGACGCATATGCTTTGTAAGTCGTCCCGTGAGTTTATTTTATTATCCCACATGCATAGGTAGTATTACTTTTCTAGATCGTACCCAGTATATAAGAATAGGTTGAGGCCCTTGATGGGCACGGACGAATTTATTGTATTGAGCTTGCTCAAAGGAGGTTACCCCCTCGAAGTGGCCTGCGATCAGTAGATTCATTCTGAGTTCTGCTATCACTTTGTATTCTGTTATTTCGAGCATTCTCATGATATTTGTATAAGGAGGTTCTTCTCATCTGGTATCAGAGCACTCTCTTGGGCTCGCTGGGTGGAAATTACATCAAATTTTTTTCTGTCGTGGCCTTCAGGTTCCTCTCACTTCTAATATCTCTTGTTATTGCAATAACTCTTTTCAGTTGTTCTGTCTGTGAGTGAATTTTTCTAAGTCGACTGTTCGGGAAAAAAAAAAAAAAAAGAGTAAAAATTTTTCTGTTTTTTAGTCGTAGCTTCCTTGTTTGCTTTCTGTTTCTGCTCATACTTCCGCAGAACGTCTGCCATATCATTTCGCATACTTCCTTCCTTGGGGACCCAACCCCAAATTTTACATATCAAAGCCCTAAATCCCTCATTTATCTAATTTTAGGGTTTGCCCTATCTTTTTCACCTCTCATCCAATCGCCACCAAACTGAGCCACAAGATTCAATTCCTCATTTTGCTCCCTTATCCCTCTTGGACTGTTCGCCTCATTTCGCCTCCCTACCCTTGAAACCCTCATTTTTCTTTTTCCCTTGTCCCCAGATAGTCTCCCACCACCCGTCGAACACCCATTTCCTATATGAGTTTTACCCAAATCCAAGTTTGCCGTAACTAAAAAAGTTTTTGTTTCTCATCTTCTACCCATTTCAAAAAAAAAAAAAAAAAAAAAAAAAAAAAAAAACCTTGTTTTATGGTTGTTACGCGTACAGGAGCAAAAATCATGGAAGAGGAAATTGCATCCCTCAAAACCAGACTTCAAGATCTGGATGACAAAATTCTGGGTCTTAACTTTCAGCAGTCAGCCATGAGCCGAAACCATTCAGGAGATACTGGGTCCTCTTCTGGCAATTTCCGTGGACCAAAGCTTGATTTTCCACGCTTCGATGGTTCTGATCCGACTGGATGGATCTATAAGGCAGAGCAGTATTTCAGCTTGCATAATACTTTGGATAACCACAAAGTCTCCCTTGCATCTTTTCATTTGGAACATGCAGCTCTTCAATGGTTCCGTTGGTACATCAAGGCTAATGTAGGCCCAACGTGGAGCGAATTGTGCACCCTCATTTTGGAGCGCTTTGGCCCTAGTTCCTTTGATGATTTCACAGGAGCACTCACTAAACTGTGTCAAACAGGCACTGTAAGAGAATACCAGACAGAGTTTGAAAAATTAGCTAATCACACAGAGGGCTTGTCTGATGAATTCTTCCGTAGTTGTTTTGTCAGTGGTCTGAAGGATGCACTTCGCTCAGAAGTCAAAATGTTTCGACCTACTACAATGATGGAAGCCCTTGGGTTGGCTAAGTTAGCGGAAGACAAGATTAGTGCTCTACAACGCTCCAGATCTAATTTTGTTCCATTCAGAAATACAGGTTCTCACAACCCTCCAGTCATACCAGCTCCCAGAACTACTCCGATCAAGCACTTGTCTGAAACAGAGATGCGAGTTAGGCGAGACAAAGGGCTTTGTTATAATTGTGATGAGAAATGGTCTCGGGGCCATAGATGTGTTCAGCAAAAGCTCTATCTCTTGGATGTGGATTCTCCACCGGAACTGGAAGAATATGTAGATGCTCAGGAAACAGTGGATGCTGAGGTTGAGCCTCACCAGCCTGAACCTCCTCCCCCAGAAGCTCCACCAGAGATATCTGTCCATGCTTTGGCAGGAGTCACTACTCCACAAACCATGCGGGTCCAGGGTTTCTTCAAGAAGATCCCTCTTACTATACTCATTGATTCTGGTAGCACTCATAACTTCATTGATCCACGAATAGCCAAACAGGCTGATTGCTTTATCCATCCCTGCTCTAGCTTTGAAGTCATGATTGCCAATGGGGGCACTTTACCTTGTAAAGGGAAATGTCGCAATGTGCGTCTCTCTATTGGAGATTATAACATGCGCTCTGACATGTTTGCCTTACCCTTAGGTGGCTGTGATGTGGTTTTGGGTGCCCAATGGTTACGCACTCTTGGCCCCATTCTTTGGGATTTTGCTGAACTTTGGATGCAGTTTTCAGCCGAGGGGCACCAACACACTTTGAAAGGCTTACAACCAGGGTCTCTCAGCATCATCAGTTCACACCGTATGGAAAAACTTCTTAAGAAGAATTCACATGGTGTCATCGCTCAGCTCCATTCCATTCAGATGCAGCCATCAGCAGTCTCTAGCACTCCTGCCGATCTCCAACACATTTTGGACAAGTATTCTGGTATATTTGCTGAACCTGTGGGATTACCTCCTTCTCGTCCAGAGGACCACCGTATTCAGCTCCTTCCTGGCAGTGTTCCGCCCAACATCAGGCCCTACCGCTACCCATTTCATCAGAAGACCGAAATCGAGATACTTGTCCGTGACTTACTGAAGCAAGGTATTATTCGCCCTAGTACCAGTTCTTTTTCTTCTCCAGTTCTGCTTGTTCGCAAAAAAGATGGGTCATGGCGACTCTGCATTGATTTCCGAGCACTTAATCATCTCACTATAAAGGACAAGTTTCCCATTCCAGTTGTTGATGAACTTCTTGATGAACTTCATGGGGCTCATTTTTTCTCCAAGTTAGATCTTCGTTCTGGGTATCATCAAATTCGGGTTAATGAGGAGGATATACCTAAAACTGCCTTCCGCACACATGATGGTCACTATGAATTTTTAGTCATGCCCTTTGGCCTCACGAATGCTCCTTCAACATTTCAGGCAGTGATGAATAACCTATTTCGACCATACCTCCGGAAATTCATTCTAGTCTTCTTTGATGATATCCTCATATATAGCAAAACTTGGGCTGAGCATCTCCATCATCTGGAGCTTGTCTTGCAACTTCTCTCTGATCATCAACTCTGTGCAAAACTATCTAAATGTGTGTTTGGCCAGGAGGAAGTGGAGTATCTCGGGCATATTGTTGCACACCATGGAGTGCGGGTGGATCCTACAAAAATAGATGCCATGAAAACTTGGCCGCATCCTAAAACTCTTAAGAGCCTTCGGGGTTTTTTGGGGTTGACTGGCTACTACCGCAAGTTTGTCAAAGATTACGGGAAAATTGCAGCACCATTGACAGCTCTATTAAAAAAGGATGCCTTCTCCTGGACCCCTGTTGCTGAGACTGCATTTGAACAACTGAAACAGGCTATGTGCAGTACACCTGTTCTCGCGATGCCAGATTTTTCCAAACCCTTCACTATTGAGAGTGATGCTTGCGGCAATGGATTGGGTGCTGTTCTCCTGCAAGATGACCATCCTATTGCGTTCACTAGCAAAGCCCTCTCTGGTAAGAATCTAGCCCTCTCTACTTATGAAAAAGAAATGATGGCTATTTTGCATGCTGTACAGAAGTGGCGGCCATACCTCTTAGGGAGTCATTTTTGCATCAGAACCGATCACCAAAGTCTGAAATACTTCCTGGAACAACGGGTATCCTCTCCTACACAACAGAAATGGGTCAGCAAACTCATGGGGTATGATTATGAGATCACCTACAAGAAGGGTAAGGAGAATATTGTGGCAGATGCTCTTTCTCGCACATTTGATAATCAAGCTTCCCTTTTCGCTATTTCTAAGCCCATTCCCAATTGGTTAGCGTCTGTTCAGCAGGGCTATGACAGTGACTCTTCTTTATCTCAAATAATTCACCAGCTAGCCAATAATCCTTCTGCTATACCACATTACTCTTGGGATGGTGCTTCTCTTCGATACAAGGGTCGGCTAGTGCTTCCTCAGAACCCAGCTCTACATCAGGCTATTTTTTATGAACTCCATGCTTCTCCTTCAGTAGGGCACTCAGGCTTCCTCAAAACTTATGAGCGAGCAAGGAGAAACTTCTTTTGGAAAGGAATGAAACAGACGATTCAACAGATGGTGGCTGAATGTGATACTTGCCAACGCCACAAGGGTGAAACGACCCTCCTTCCTGGCTTGCTCGAACCATTGCCCATCCCTACACGGATTTGGACTGATATTTCTATGGATTTCATTGAAGGGCTTCCTAAATCCGGTGGCAAGACAGTGATCTTGGTTGTGGTTGATCGTCTCTCGAAATATAGTCATTTTTGTGCCCTCAGCCACCCCTATACTGCCTCCTCTGTTGCACAAATCTTCATGGACCAGATATTTCGTCTTCATGGACTCCCTTCTTCCATTGTCTCTGATCGTGATGCAACTTTTACCAGTCATTTTTGGACTGAACTGTTTCAGAAAACTGGCACCAAACTGAAGATGAGTTCGGGCTATCACCCACAAACTGATGGTCAAACAGAAATTGTCAATAAATGCTTGGAAACTTATCTTCGTTGCTTCACTTCCGAACAGCAACATCAGTGGGCCAAGTGGCTCCCTTTAGCTGAATGGTGGTACAATACCTCTTACCACACTGCCTCTAAAATGACTCCATATGAAGCAGTCTATGGTCAGGCACCTCCAGTGCTCCTTCCCTACACTCCCAACAGCTCACCAGTCCAGGCAGTTGACATAGTTCTCCGCAGCAGGGATCAGATTCTTCGTACCTTACAGGATAATCTTCACATGGCCCGTAATCGGATGAAACAACAAGCAGATCAACACCGTTCTGAGCGCTCATTTCAAGTTGGGGATATGGTTTTTCTTCGTCTACAGCCATACAAACAATCCTCCCTAAAGCTGAAAGGGCGTCATAAGCTGGCCCCAAAATTTTATGGGCCTTATCAGGTTCTGCAGAAGATTGGTTCAGTTGCTTATAAACTGGAACTTCCTCCTTCTTCCCGCATTCATCCAGTCTTTCATGTTTCTTGTCTAAAGAAAGTTCTGGGTACCACTGTCAGAGCACAAACTACTCTCCCTGAAATGGATACGGAAGGATCCATTATCCTGGAGCCGGTGGCAATCATTGACCAGCGCACTCGCCAGCTTCGCTCTCGCTCCATCTCTGAGGTCTTGATTCAGTGGCATGGCATGCAACCAGAGGATGCTACCTGGGAACCCCTTCTTCAGATTCAACAACAATTTCCACACCTTAAGCTTTGAGGACAAAGCTTTTTTCTAAGGGAGAGGGGATGTTAGGAACCTGTGTGTTCCTTCTGTTTATTTTGTTAGAGTAGAGTTGTTGGACGCATATGCTTTGTAAGTCGTCCCGTGAGTTTATTTTATTATCCCACATGCATAGGTAGTATTACTTTTCTAGATCGTACCCAGTATATAAGAATAGGTTGAGGCCCTTGATGGGCACGGACGAATTTATTGTATTGAGCTTGCTCAAAGGAGGTTACCCCCTCGAAGTGGCCTGCGATCAGTAGATTCATTCTGAGTTCTGCTATCACTTTGTATTCTGTTATTTCGAGCATTCTCATGATATTTGTATAAGGAGGTTCTTCTCACACACTCTCTCCTATCCCCTACTCTCTCTCTTTCACAGACACACACACACTCTCACACTCCCATCCCCCCTCTCTCTTCTCTCCCATCCCCTATTCTCTAGATTTGTCACACGCACTCCTATCCCTCTCTCTCCTCCTCTCCCACTCCCTCTCCTAGGTCACCTACTATTTCTCTCTCTCAAGTTCTCTCTCTCCCTCTCTACTCTCTCTCTCCCATCCCCTACTCTTACTCTCTCTCTCTCCCATTCCCAACTCTCTCTCACACTCTCTCCCATCCCCTACTCTCTCTCACACTCTCTCCCATCCTTTCACTCTGTCTCTCCCATATCGTACTCTCTATTTGCCAGCCCCTACTCTCTCTCACACTCTCACACTCTCTCCTATCCCCTACTCTCTCTCTTTCATAGACACACATACACACTCACACTCCCATACCCCCTCTCTCTTCTCTCCCATCCCCTACTCTATATATTTGTCACACGCACTCCCATCCGTCTCTCTCCTCCTCTCCCACTCCCTCTCCCAGGTCACCTACTATTTCTCTCTCTCAAGTTCTCTCTCTCCCTCTCTACTCTCTCTCTCCCATCCCCTACTCTTACTCTCTCTCTCTCCCATTCCCAACTCTCTCTCACACTCTCTCCCATCCCCTACTCTCACTCACACTCTCTCCCATCCTTTCACTCTGTCTCTCCCATCCCATACTCTCTCTCTTCTGCCCCTACTCTATCTCTCACTTTCTCCCATCCTTTCACTCTATCTCTCCCATCCTTTCACTCTGTCTCTCCCATCTCATACTCTCTCTCTACCACCCCCTACTCTCTCTCACACTCTCACACTCTCTCCCATCCCCTACTCTCTCTCTTTCATAGACACACACACTCTTATCCCCCCACTCTCTTCTCTCCCATCCCCTACTCTCTACATCTGTCACACACACTCCCATCCCCCCTATCTCTCTCCCTCTCCCTCTCCTACCACCTACTAGATCTCTCTCTCAAGTTCTCTCTCTCCCTCTCTACTCTCTCTCTCTCTCCCATCCCATCCCTTACTCTCACTCTCTCTCTCTCCCATCCCCTACTCTCTCTCACACTCCCATCCCCTAATCTCACTCTCTCTCTCCCATCCCATACGAGCTCTCTCTGCCACCACCTACTCTCTCTCACACTCTGACACTCTCTTCCATCCCCTACTCTATCTCTCTTACACACATTCCCATTCCCCCTCTCTCTCTCTCCCTCTCCCACTCCCTCTCCCCCATCCCCTACTCTCTCTCCCCTCTCCCATCCCCTACTCTCTCTCTTTCATAGAAACGCACTCCCATCCCCCCCTCTCTCTCTCCTCTCCCATCCCCTACTCTCTAGATTTGTCACACACACTCCCATCCCCCCTGTCTCTCCCTCTCCCACTCCCTCTTGAACCACCTACTATCTCTCTCTCTCAAGTACTCTCTTTCCCTCTATACTTTCTCTCTCCCATCCCCTACTCTCACTCTCTCTCTTCCATCCCCTACTCTCTCTCATACTCTCTCTCTCTCTCACCCCCATCCTGTACAAGCTCTCTCTACCACCCCCTACTCTCTCTTAAACTCTCACACTCTCTCCCATCCCCTACTCTATCTCTCTTATACACATTCCCATTCCCCCCCCTCTCTCTCTCACTCCCTCTCCCATTGCCTACTCTCTCCCATCCCCAACTCTATCTCTCTTACACACTTCCATTCCCCCTCTCCCTCTCCCTCCCACTCCCTCTCCCATCGCCTACTATCTCTCTCTCTCTCTCTCTCTCCCTCTCTTTCCCATCCCCTACTCTCACTCTCTCTCTTTTCCACCCCTACTCTCTCTCACACTCTCTCCCATCCCCTACTTTCTCTTTTACACACACTTCCATCCCCCCTCTCTCTCCCTCTCCCACTCCCTCTACCATTTCCTAATCTCTTTCTCCTCCATCCACCCTCTCTCTCCCTCTCCCACTCCCTCTTCCATTTCCTACTCTCTTTCTATCCCATCCCCTACTCTCTCTATCTCTCTCTCCCCTCTCTCATTCCCTACTCTCTCTCTTTCACACATACCCATCCCCCCTCTCTCCTCTCCCATCCTCAACTTTTTCTCTCACTCGCTCTCCCTCTCCCACTGCCTACTCTCACTCTCTCTCACTCTCTCTCTCTCTCTCTCTCTCTCTCTCTCTCTCTCACACTCTCTCCCTCTCTACTCTCTCTCTCTGCTACCCCCTACCCTCTCTCACATTTTCACACTCTCTCTCTTTCTCTCTTACACACATTTCCATCCCCCCTCTCTCTCTCCCTCTCCCACTCCCTCTCCCATCACCTACTCTCTCTTCCATCCCCTACTCTTTCTTCCATCCCCTACTCTCTCTCAAGCTACTCTATCTTCCCCCTCTCCCATTCCCTACTCTCTCTCTTTCACACACATGCACTCCCATCCTCCTCTCTCTCACTCTTCCTCTCCCACTCTGTCTCCCACCACCTACTCTCTCTCTCCCCCATCCCCTACTCTCAATCTCTCTCCCCCCCAACTTGTACTCTCTCTCACACTTCCTCTCTCTCCCATCCCCTACTTTCAATCTCTCTACCCCATCCCATACTCTCTCTTTGCCACCTCTACTCTCTCTCTCACACTTCCTCTCTCTTGCATCTTGTACTCTCTTTGCCACCCCTACTCTCTCACATTTCTTCTATCTCCTATCCTATACTCTCTCTACCACCCCTACTCTTTCTCACTTCCTCTCTCCCCTCTCCCATCCCCTACTTTCTCTCTATCTCTCTCACACACACAAATAGCCATTCCCTCGCCCCACCCCCCAGGTCTCTCTTGGTTTTGATTTGCAATTTAGGTCTCAATAGTGAGTTCGCACTATAGCGTGTGTGCACTATAGCGTGTTCACACTACCTCGAATTCAATAGCATTTTAATAGGGCGTGCGCGCTATAGGGAGCACGCGCTATTCAAAGCTTTGCATTAAAACCAAGCCTAAGGCTTGGTTTTGCCTTGGAGATCCAACCCAAAGGTTTGGAGTTTATAAACAGGTCTAAGACGTGTTTTCCAGCAAACATACAAAAAATGATTGATTTTTCTTGTGTGCTCCCCTTCAAGATTCTTCGTGGTTGGGTATCGATAAGATCAGGTTACATAACATTATAGGTCTCTGTGTTAGCTATCTAACCATATAATTTATTTTTAATTTGAACTATTTTAAGTCTTTCATCTATAATTTCTTTTGAATGTATGTTCATTTTTTGTCAAAAACCACCATGTACTAATTGGGCTGTAGATTTGAGCTCATTTATCGAATTTTGTAACAACTTAGTTTTTTAGAAACTAGACTCCATTATACACACTTTGAAAAAAAGAAGTTTTGATTTTAGATTAGTTTTCAATCATTTCTAGGGTGAGCACACAGATATTTCACATTTTTGGGATGGGTCTAATTTAAAAATTCATTAAAAAAAATACACATTATAAAATTACCTGAAAAATCTGGGATAAACTACATAGTGTTAGGTAACTTTTGACCAGAGCGATTAAAGAATTTCAAATAAAAAGTTAAAATTTTAGGGGGGCCACACTTTGTACTATGTTATTTTTTTTGGAATAAATAGTACCACTTTCTGTGGCCCCCTTTTTTGAGGACCTAAAACTAAACCATTTTGAAAAAAAATTAGTAGTTTAGAAACTAGATTCAAAGGACTACGACTTTTGTTTTTGTCATATCTTAAAATTTTGAGCGTAACTATCTTCAAATTCTTGTTGAAGTCCAGAATTTGCTGATTTCAGAAAAAAGGTGTCCACTTATACCCCCCTTTTGGCACCACAACTTTGTGCACTTACCCAAGAATGCTATTTATAATTTCCAAAATGGCTTATAGAATATTCTAGATCATTATATAATAGAAAGTTCAACCACAAAATGGTTTGCACACATCCCAAGACAAGATCCAAACATTAAATTCATGATCCAAATTAATTACATGAGTTGGTTCAAACTAAGAACCAATCTCACACAAACTTGGTCAAAGAAGGAATTGAGCATCACCAAATAATAGGTTCACTCAGAACTTGAAGGAGGAATGCTCAACCAACACTAGATAGCTCAGCCAACACTGGATAGTTTAATAAACATTAGATAGTTTGGCCAACACTGAACAACTCAATCAATATAGATAGAATTAATAGGATAACATGATAACCATCATGTTAACATGACTGGTGAAAAATATATCTCAGTTGATATTAAATAAATACTGGCACTAAACAATGACTGCAACTCAAAAATGACTATAACTTGGCAATGATTATGACTTGGCAACAACTAGCAGAATGAACATAGATGAGAAAGATAACGAGTCAACCTAGGATGATCATCCATCAATATATGTTGAATGAGAAGAAGTTGAGTAACAACATAAATATTAGTTATGACTGAGCATTAGAATATTCAAGTGCCAAGTAAACTAGTTTTGACTTATGAGTTTTTTATTGTACAAACACTTATGTAAATCACTTTAGCCAACTTCTACATGATATTCAAATATTGTAGAGACAATTAAGGAGGAGAATATGCATTTTTTTAGATGGGATTAATCCATAGAAAATAATATTAACAATTCAAAAATTCTAGATTGAAAACAATAAAAAGATGAAATGTGGGTCACTAATCTTAATCTAAAAATTTCTAGGATTACCTATTTAAGAAGGGTTCCTAACCTAGGATCAAACAAGATGAGAATGAAAAAGTGGAAGTAAAGTGACAAAACAAAAAAGATGAGTATAGAGAGAAGGAAGGATAAGTCTAAAAGGAGATCGAATAGAGAAAGTAGAGAAGTGAATGATAAAACAAAGATATTAGATTAGTAGATCACTTTAAGATTTTGAAGAGAGGAGATGTGTAGTAAGATTTAAGAGAAAACTAAAGGACTAGGTATGGAATTAGTTTTAATAGATTGAGTCGGGGAAAATCTCTTAATAGAGTGGTTCTAATAGATCTATTTCAAATCTACTAACATAGTCCTTACTTTATTGTAAATTTTAAATTCTTTAATAGGGTAAGACCTAATAATCTTGAACACTTTTAACAAAAAAGACCCCTTCAAGGTAGATCATTTGATATGATCAAATTATAGCCCTAATAGGAAAAAAAAAATTTGTAATAATAAAGATTTGTGGGTTTCATCACAAACCCAGTTTTATCTTCAACTTGAATGGTTTCTAGGTAACCAAAATCATTGTATGGTGTTGATATTTTACATGGATGTTATGTTTAGATAGATTTCATTTCAGTATTACATGTTTATTCTTATATGGTATGGGATCTAAAATGTGAGATAGATTAGGTGTGATTAATACAGTTAATCAGTGAAAAAAATTGATAGATTCTGATTCACCCTCCATCCACCCCATTCCCACCAACCTTAGTATCATGTTTCCAATCGATATTTTCAACAATTGGTATCAGAGCATATTCTCTTGAAGGAAGCCTAATAAATTACAAGAATACAACCTTGAAATGGAGGAATATAAAATGGGAAAAATCATTGAGAACCAAATGATTAAAATCGAGATCATATTGCAAAAACTTGAAGGAGAAAAAGATGAGTTAAGGAAATCCTTAAAGAAAAGGAAAGATTTAGCCATTCAATAGAGTGAAAAACTTTACAAGGAAGTTAATACATAAGGACTACTTAACAATGGACATATTGATGATAGTGATGCAACAATAGAAAGCCT
Source organism: Cupressus sempervirens (assembly GCA_028749045.1). NCBI lineage: Eukaryota > Viridiplantae > Streptophyta > Pinopsida > Cupressales > Cupressaceae > Cupressus > Cupressus sempervirens. The sequence goes on along the minus strand of CM053784.1, from coordinate 53,632,663 downwards.
ATTGGAGAAGAATATCATCCTAAACAAAGAATTCAAAGAACTCAAAAGAGAACTAGAAATTCAATCAGTAAGACTATGTGAAGTGACTGAACAAAAGAAGAAGGTTAAAGAAGACAAAAAGACAAATTGCTACTAGACTTGAAGAAAGAACATTTGATATACAAAAGCTTACAAAAAATCAGTTGGATATGATGAACTAGTTGTTAATTGAAAATTAGGAGTTGAACATAAAGGACATGTAGATAAAAAAATATGAGATTACAAAATAACCAAGGAATGAGTTGAGATCTGAGAAAGAACTTCTTGAAAGAATGAACAAACCAAGAGAAGCTATCAAATACTTTGAAGAGATGATGAGATCACCAAGGTCATCCAATCATACTTATGGTCTAGAACATGTCAAGCACTCTTCATTTGCTGAGGAATGAGAATCATCAAAGAGTAGTGATAAAAGAAATACAAAATCCAAAGATAAACCTACTTGTCATCATTGTGTTAAAATTGGACATACTGCTAACATATGCAAAAGAAAAAATGGTATACAAAACCCTAAACCTAAGTTTACTAGTAATTGTTTTAATTTAAAGAAACAAGGACCCCAAGAACATGAATGTAGGATAAAGAAAAGTGATGCACCTAATACATCTAAATTTGAAGAACATTGTTCTAACTATAAAAAAATATGGACATAGAGTTCATGAATGCAGATCCAATGCAAAATCTAACTAGACACTTGACAAGAAAATTCATGCACCTAAGTAAGGTAATTCTTACAATTGGGATTACAACACATGGTATAATTGTCATTATTGCAGAGAGTATGGGTACATTCCAAAAAATTGCATTCAGACACATTTCAGAGATAACTATAAGAAATGGTTGAATAGAAACCTAGTTTATTACAGTTCTATTAAGGTTGGACATGTTAGTAAGAATTGTAAGACCTAATTAGAAGCCCCAAAGCATGAAAAAAATAAAGGAAAAGGAAAATTTGAGATGAAAAAACATGGAAAGAGATAGTAGAAGCTGGAAGTAGTGGAAAAAGTAAAGATGAGATCACCCAATCCAATGGAACAAGTGATCACACCAAATCTAACTAAGAAAAGAAGGTATGTAATGGATTGCATGCTTAAAAGATATATCATACATTAGTTCGTAACAAGTAAAGTGATCAAAAGTCCATATTGGCATGAGTTAAAATGCACTAGGACAAATGTGAGGGAAGTACTAGATAATGGAGTATGTATTACTATCAAGTATTGAGAATTAGTAATATAGTTTGTATTGATAGAGAATTTCAATATAGATCAAGAGCTTATAAAGACTAATTTGATGTATTGGCTAAGAGAATTCGTATTGACTAAACAAGGTGATAGTGACTAAGTATTTGAATGAAAAGAGGTACGAACACAACTCATATAGGTTGAGATAGTTTTTGTGCACTGACCTAAGTACAAACACATTTATTGTAGACCTAAATGGATAGATTGAAGGTATATATAAAATTCTAACATTCTTTTTCATTTTACCAAGTGATTTTCAAGATCTCAAGTGATTCCAAGGTGATTTCAGCGATATAGAAAGCGAATTACAACATGCCATTGGTGAATTGAAGCATCATAGTAAGTTGAGTTTTTAGTGCCAAGTATGTTATTTTCAAAATTATTGAAGTAAATTGCTTCGAACCCTAGTTCAGAAATGGCATCATCTACAACTATATCTATGAAAGAAATGTTAAAAGAGAGAAATGCATAGCTAGTGAAAAATGATCAGTGTCCTCCACCAAATTTCAAAGGATATCCAAACACTACATTGAACAGTGATGAATTTGATGCCATGTTGTCAATTTCACCAAGGTAATTGATGGTTCATGATGTAAGATCATGTTATATGTGTAAAGTGGGAGATATTTGAGACTACTAACTTCATGCAACATATGATAAATTACATGATAATAAAGTGTTGAAGGATGAACACAAAATAGTTTCGAAGAAAGGGCTAACTCATGCCCTAGCTTCCTTAAAGGTTTTCAAAGTTGAATTGATCAATATTGTGTTAATTTGTATATATGACATGAAGATGTGGTTATAAGGTGGACCAATTAATATTAACAAGGCTATTATGCACCAAGTTACTAGCTATCCTACTCTAGATGGACCTAAGTCAATAAGGAGTATCACAAGGAACATTGTTGGGCACCAAATGAAGGTGAAATAGACTGGTTGTGTCATGTTAATTGATGGGATTGATGACTCTATTAATGAGTTTGTAGTACATGTGATTGCACACAAGTTCTACTAGTTGATCCAAGTGAATAGCATGCCTTTCATTGTAATAGACTCAGGACACAAAATTGTGAAGAAAGATCATAGTTATGATCTTGTCGAGCTACAACTACAACAATAGTAAAAAAATCTTGGAGCAATAATGAAAGCCAAGAGTATGTCATGTAAGTTTTGTTCTCTAATTGTTTGTATATTTTTATATGTACAAAATTCATTTCCTACTATTAGCACAATAGAATGGGATAGGAGCAGACTGACCATATAAAAAATAATTTACTTGATAAGTCAATTAGGAGAAAAGTTTAAGGAAATAATGGACAACTATTTCAAAAAATTCAAGAACAAGATGAAAAATTGAATGAGGATACCCACATTAGTTGTAGATAGCTATTTTGATGATATATAATTTATGGAAGACATATATTTTATATATGCACATGCAATAATAACAAGGGTTGTATGGTTGAGGCCAATCCAATATGAGGTTAATGTTGATGAAGTGACAACAATAGTCACTAAACTTCTATCTAAAGAAATTGATATGAATGTCAAGGTATTCGGTACATATGACACTACCAAGGGAAGAATAACTTTAGAAACAAAAGAGCCCAAGACATAATGACTTTAGATTATGGAAGGAAAAAGTAATGATGAAGAATCCAAAGAAAAATCTCAAGTTGAGTCATCTAAGGTAAAAGAGCTAGTTTTTTCCAAGCTTAAGCTAACAAAATAGAAGTAAATAGTGATTGTGGATCTAAAAATTAAAGAGGGTCTTAAGAAGATTATAAAGTTTTTTGTCACAATAAATGAGCTAGAGCCAAAAGGAATCACAAGGTCAAAGGAAGCTTAGCTCCTAGCTACAAACGAGAAAGGGAGTCCAACAAAGAGAAAGTTAGCTAGGTCACCTATGAAAAATCTACCTAAGAGGTCAAGGAGGAAACATGTCATGACACATTAGGAGGAGGAAGATGATGAAGAAATAGAGTTTGATGATATGAGTAAACTCTAGATTGTACCCAGACCACCTCCAATGGTTGTGGATAAGGTATGCTAAGATATTAGTGAAATTTCAAATATGGGAGGATTTAAAGATGTCAATTTTGATTTTTTGAATAAAGAAGACCAATAGAAGCTTGTAAAATCTATGATTGATATATTGGTGCAATTCAAATCTATTCTTGTAGAGTTAGGTCAAGGAATTCCTAAGAATTTTTATAATAAAGTTGATGCTAAGTGGAAGTGGGTGTTATCTAGTAAAAGACATATTAGGGAGACCACTTTAGTACAAATTATACTATATTTATAGAAGACACATATGTCTATAGCCCTAAAATATTTTTTGAAAGGATTTATGCCTAAGGAGAGAGCTTATAAAATTTTGATGAATAAGGCTCATGAAGTTGAGAAAGAGAGCATATTAATATGAAAGGAAGCATTTGGGGTGCATATTCATCAATTAATAAAGAAGAAGAAGAAGAAGAAGAGAGATGTGAAGAAGTCAATGAAGAAGATGATGATATAAAAGAAGTGCCTAAACTTGTAGAAGATATGATATAATTGGTAGAAGGGTGTGAATAACAAGATGTTGTCACAATTAAGGAAACTCCTAATTCATCATCCTAGAATCAAAATGTGTTGATTGAGGAAGATTTGAAATATGTTACACTGGATGACTTAGATCCCTTCTGTGCATTATGTTATATTTTTCATTAGTGACAACACTTATTCAATTATGTATGTTCACTGAGCTCATCACTGAGTCTATAGTTTATACCAAGCATTCAATGGTTGCCAAGTAAGTTCATCACTTAAGCAATTCACACCGAGCATTTCTGAAGCTACCAAGTAGATAGTGGTCACCGAGCTTCATAGTGTCTACTAAGTCATTAGTTTGTGTGATTTGAAGCCAATGTCTATCGAGTGATGGATGTGTAGTGTTTACTGAGTGACACCAAGGTAAACAAAGGATTCGGTATCTACCAAGTAACACTATATCTACTAAGTCTCCAATGGTTACCAAGTTCCAAGCTACATTGTGTGACTAGTATGGACCGAGCTTCTACTTCTATTGAGTGCATGATGATGTTGAGTAATGCAGTGGACACTGTACATCGAAGTTCACCAAGTCAGCTTGAAGAGCCTGAGTTTTCTACTGTTTGGCCAATTCAGTAATATTTTGTTTACTTGTGTTTTAGCTGACCTTGTATTTTTAAATATTGGAATGGTATATATGTAATGTATTGTATCATTTGCAATGTATCGATGATAGTATCAAGGAATAAATGTGTAATTTTTTGAGAAGAGAGAATGTGAATTAGCAATAAAGTAGAGTATTCAACAAGGTCTACAAGGAGCAGTAAAGATATATCAATCACAAGAGGTGATCTATACTTCAAGGATCTAATTAGAAATCAAGTTGTAAGTTAGATCTACTATTTCATCCTAATAGGTGAATCAGTTTTCCAAATCCTTTAACAAGGTAGACTTAACAATTTTTGTATAAATCTCTTAATAGAGTGCATACTTCATTGTATGTTTGTAAAACCTCTGACAAGGTGGATCTAGCAATCCAAATTGCTCTTAATAGGGCAGATCATTAGAAGTGGTCAATGTAATCCCTAATAGGCCAACTTAATATTATAGTAGTGAAATTTTGTGGGTATCATCCCCACCATAGTTTTACTTTCTATTTGGAAGGTTTCTGGATCACCAAAATATTGTGTTCAACTATTATGAATGTTGATCTTTCTCATGTATGTAGTAGAATAGATGAATGAATGATGAATGATTTATATTGTTATGTGCTGAATTGATTTAAATTTTTTGAGGTTACTGATTCACCCCTCCCCTCTTAGTAACCTAGCTAGTCTTGATTATTTCTAACACCCCTCTTGACCATGCACCAATCTAGTGTTACTACAAGTGTAGGATTATCAAAGGAATGAGAGTGCAAGTACTGAAGGTTTCAATGTTACATCAATTATAGTAGATTTTGACATGAGTGTTGAGAAATGAGGCAAGGTAATAATTTTTTTTCCTCAATTTACCCATGTCACTAATGTCAAACCTGATGAGAACAAGGTAGAAATAGAGAAAGAAATGGTAGAGAAAGAAAAACCCAAAGAGCAAGAGGCTATCCAAGCTCTTATTCAATTATCAAGCACCATACCTACAAATTCCTTAACTATCACACCTACACAATAGGTTAATTTTACTCAAAAGGAGAAATCATCTAGATTGAGTGCAAAAGGGAAACAATTGTAGATATACATACCTTTTGATAGCATCCTTGAATCTTAGATGATGACACATACAAATGATACATTAGAAGAAATAGTAAGTTTTGATGCAGTCATCACATTACCTATGTATGACTTGAACAATATAACATTAGAACAAATGAAAGAATTGAAAACCTTTCTACATCCTAAGACAATGAAAGAATAGTAAAAACCCCTTTTCCTAGGTCTTAACTAACAACTACCATATCAAAGAAATACAATTATTAAATAATATTCATAGGAAGACAATTATATTAGTTATGTTCATGTGAATGAGATTAATGGTTACAATAAGTTAAATAGAAATTTCTTAACTAAAAATTGAAGACAACATCAATGAATTTAATAAGGAATTAAAAATATTATACTGTAGAATTCAAAATTGAAATCCATCTAGGGATGCTTCTACAAAACCCAAATTAGTCTATACATAGCACTTTGGGAAAAAATAATTGTACCACTTGATCATAATAATAAATTCCATCAAATACCATCGTATTTTTTAGGAAATCAAATACCATTGTATCATTTAGGGCATCAAATACCCTCGTATCATTTAGGGCATCAAATGCCATTGTATCATTTAGGGAATCAAATACTACTATATCATTCCCTTTCTTTTTATTGCTAATAATGGTAATAATATACAATTAGAAGATATTTCTATTTTCATAATTCACATAAATGAAATAAATAAATAACAATCCATTAGATAAACCTATATCTTGCATATAGATATACTTCATTTTTAGTTGGATGATCAACTAATCTAACTAGTTACCAATTACATCAACAAGAAAAATTTTTTATCAAAGGAATTAATTGATTCAATGATATAAATTAATCCATCATATCTTCTATTTGGAAAAACATCATAAAACTAATATACCTATTACCAACAAATGTTTGAATATATAACTCATCTTTGTCTAGTGCATGTCTAGGCATCTTATGGAGAGGGGAAACATTATCAAGGGCTTAAACTCCCAACCAGGGACCCTCAAAAAATCCCTACATAATCTCATTTGAGAAAGGAACTCCCTACCTAGAATAGACATGAAGCACCTTGACCATCCACTAAGCATTCTAGTGCTTGATTCTACCACTCAACTCAGCAACTATGTATGCTTTCGACAAATATGAGCTTACTTGAAAGCTTTTAGAGTTTAAGTATATAAGTTATCATGATAATTCTGATTCTATTCTTTCCCTTGTAGGAATATCCTTCACCTCTTCACACCTTTCATCACCATCCATCCGAGGTGAGTCCAAGGCATTTGATAATTTATAGAAACCATTCATTTGGAGTTAATGGCTATAACTTAGTTGATATATAGACGAAAATTAATTATTAGCATTTAGCAATTTTCAAACTCAAGACATAGATTTATATCATTAGAATAAAAGAAATAATTACTATTCAAAATATGAGACATAATTCTATTGATTGATTTGTATCATTTCACCATAGACATTGATAAAAGAAAATAAAGAAACTCTTGATAGATATGCTCTTTCATTATAAATTAGTTTTCATCATAGATATCCTTGAGGAAAAACAATGGCATAATTTAAGAAACCAATACTTGCATCATGGTTTTGGTATCTGAATGACAAGAACAAAAGTATTTAGATAGACTTATTATTGCAAATCAAATATTGGGTAGTCTCAACTAGCAGGCTTCCAAGTTCTGAACTATGGTCTCTTTATAATCACAATGCTTCATGTAACAATTTGTGATGGGAGCCAAATGGAAAAAAGGTGTTGAATATAAATAAAAAAGCTATATGGAAATAACTAAGGTTCGTAAGGAATGGTAAAGAAAAAGATGAATTTGGACTTGGCATAATAGACATATAAATCTTGAAGCTGCAATCCAACATGGTAGTTTAAAACAAGACCATCAGTTTCATGGTTTATCGATTTAGTAATACCAAGAGTGCCAAGTATATCCAATGCCTCATATAGAGAGTTAGAAATTTGAAATATTAAAGAGCTCCCTTGAAAATTTTATTAAAACAAATATCTTTACACACACACACATATAGATATATGTGTGTGTGTGTGTGTGTGTGTTATTTTCAAAATGATGTCATCATGCTTTCATTATGTCCAAGGTCATGCTTATTAAAATGTGTATATCTATATAAGTGTTTAATTTGGATAACTATGATTTATCTTAACCACATATCCTCTTGATATATATTTGCATGTATACATTTATGCATATGTTAATAAAGATGATACTAGAGATTTAATATTAGGGTGGCATCATACCCTTATATATGTGTGTGTGTGTGTGTGTGTGTGTGTGTGTGTGTGTGTGTGTGTGTGTGTGTGTGTGTGTGTATAATGATGAATAAACTAAAGACACCAACATAGAACAACAAAGGTAATGATTTTGAACATGAATTTTTTTAATGATAGCTATACTCTTTTTTATGTTTGACCAAGTAGCTCATGGTATTTGTCCAACTTACACTATTTCTTGCCTAATCATTTACCCTTAGCCATGGTGATTCAAGATTCATACCTATTTTCCCAATGATGGTGGTGCTCCTATACCTAATTATTTTTTGACAACGCTTCAACCCCTTTGAGGTGCTCCCTACAAGGAAATTCTCCATAATTAAATCATACTACCATAACAAGTTATTAATCATAAATAATCATTATGGCTAACTACCTTTTCAATTTTCTTGAATTCATAATAAATAACCAACTTTCCAAAATAACATTAAAATATCATCATAATGGTTACTAGCATGCCAACTTCATAAGAGATTATAATGATTAACCATCTTACCATTTCACATGATTGTAACCAATTTCACCTGTCAACAGAAATCACATGATACTTCAGTAGCTATATGAACATTTCAAATGGAGCCAAAAATTGAGATATAACATACCCTTCCCCTTGTGATTCATCATCCTTGATAAATTTTGAAATTTTAATGAATATTATAAAGGAGCATTTAAAATTGGGATGTAACATACCCTCCTCCTTGTGTTTCATTGCCCTTGATGGTCTCTACAATTTTAGACACTAAAATAATATTCCAAATACAAGGTGTATATAGATCATCATGAATCATTTCAATTCAAAATTCAATCAAAATCTAAGTCATGACCAAAAATCAAGGTCCATTATTTCTTTACCTCAATGCATCTAGAAAAAAATGCTTGCATGATATCATAAAATACAAAATGAAACACACTCACCTGAGTTTACTTTACCATACTTGTGGCCACATCAACATCACTTGAGTTGATCATGTTTTAGGATATTCTATTTCATATTCCTATCATACTCATGTAGACATTCACAATATCTTTAATTCAATCCTCATATTGATATCTCATATAAGAGAATTTTTTAGTGTTCAGTAATTAAGAGTAAGATAAGCATTCAAAATTGTAATTTCCTGAACTAAAATATATAGATCATTACTTGATCACATAATTTAAATCACTCATACATACCATTTGGCATATGGTACTCATTAATGAGTAGATCATCCTTGTAAACTCACAGATTGCTTGAAAAAGGTTAGTAGATTTATTTTTTCCATTTATGTGGCCTCGGCCTTCATGCCCATCTTATCACAATAATGTTTCATTAGAATAATCATCTCATGCTATAAATACAGTTCATCTCAAAAATAATATAAAACTTATCAGTATGTTTTTTTATTTCATTATGAATAAAATCAACATCATATGTGTATCATATATGTATAATAGTGTGTCAAAAGGTAAAAACATGATATACTATGAAAGATCATCATGCATCTAATCAAGGTCATAGAAGTTGTGTTTAAGATAGTACCATAGTATATGTTTCCAAATCTTTGATCACTTGGACTACATGCCCACGTACAACTCATGAGATATGGTGCAACATTGATGCTTGTATCTTTTGCCCATCATATTTCGATTGTGGTTTAGACTCTATGTCCACAAAACTCTTACATTTTCATGGAACTCTACCTTTCATGCTAAAATTTCTTAGCAATGGATAATTGGGTCATGGATTGATCATAAGAATCTAAAACAAATATACATAAGGATTCTTATCATGTAGTTCATCTGAGAATGCTCACCAATTGCCTATTATTATTTGGAAATTTATCTTTTCCAATTGTGTGACCTAAGCTTTCATTCCCATCTTATTGCTATGATGTTTCAAGGAAGAACTTAACCCAAACAAAAGTTACATCTATAAATAAGAATTGATAGTTTCAGTTATGCAAGTGATTCAACTCCATACTGCAGCACAAAATGGCCTTCTTGTCATTTAATCAACATTAGAAAGGATTATCATTTTCAAGTTAAAGAATTCTCAAAATTATGGTTAACAATTCAATTTTCCCTTTAGTTCAAGTCCAACAATGGATAGCAAAATATTTACTAGCATTTCATATGGAAAAGAATGTAATTGCATAAAGTATAATGTTGGAAACATGCAACTAAAAAAGAAATATCTAGTCACCATCAAGGTTTAGATAACATTGTGTCAAGGTTGTAGTAATTGGTTTGTATTGTGCAAGCCTCAACATTTGGACCTAGTTAAATCTTCTCATTCTTTACTAAGAATGGTCCTCCCTCTTGGGATAAGGCACATGTATTATTCTAGTCCTTTAATCTAAGCATCCTAGTGTTAGAGTGTCTACTCAACAATAGACAAGGTTGAGGATACACCTCCACCAACCTCTTAGTGATCCATTTAGGCAAGCATGGACTTAATTTACCTTGCCCAAGGATTTAGATGGGTAAATGAACAACCCAATCACCACTGCTCAACTTTCCAACCAAGTCATTTTCTTTAGTTCTAATTCATATTTATAATTTTTCAATTTATACATCTATCCATTTTATATGCACCACACCATCATCTCAGCCCTTCCCAACTATTCTAGATGATCCCCAGTGTAATTTTTTTTTTCTATCTTACATTGTAAAATATTCAGTTATGTGATATAAATCTCATTCAACATTATAATATTAGTTCCTCTAAAATACTGTGGGCCTCAAGGTTCAGTTTCAAACCCAAAGCTCTGATGCCATATTCAAAAACCCCTTTTCCTATGCCTTAACTAACAACTAGTATATCAAAGAAATACAATTATTACTTCATATTTATAGGAAGACATTTATATCAATTATGTTCATGTGAATTAGATTAATGGTTACAATCAGTTAAACATAAATTTCATAACTAACAATTGAAGACACGATCAGTGAATTTAATAAGGAAATTGAAATCATCATACTATAGAATTCAAAACCAAAATCCATCTAGGGATGCTTCTACAAAACCCAAGTTAGTCCATACATACCACTTGGGGAACAAATAACTATACCACTTTATCATAACAAAAAATACCATCAAATACCATTGTATTGTTTAGGGCATCAAATACCATTGTATCATTTAGGACATCATATACCATTTTATCATGTAGGGTATAAAATACCATTGTATCATTTGAGCATCAAATACTACTTTATAATTTCCTTTCTTTCTATTCCTAACTATGGAAATAACATACAATTAGAAGATACACTCATTTTCATAATTCACATAAAGGAAAGATAGAAATTACTATCCATTAGATGAACCTATCTCTTGCATATAGATATACTTCATGTTCAATTGGAAGATCAACCGATCTAACTAGTTACCAATTATATCGATGAGAAAAAATATTTCATCAAAGGAATAAACTAATTCAATGATATAAATTAATCCATCATATCATCTACTTGCAAAAACATCATAAAACTAAAATACCTGTTACCAAAAAATATTTGAATGCATATATCATCCTTTTGTAGTGCATGTCATGGCATCTTGTGGAGAGAGGAAACATTGTCAGGGGCTTAATATTTGATTTGTAGTTCATGGCTATCACTCATCCTATACACAAAAGAAAATTAATTACTAGTATTTAGCCATCTTGAAACTCAAGACATAGATTTATATCATCATATTAAAGGATAGAATTACTATTCAAAATATGAGACATACTTCTTTTGATTGATTTGTATCAGTTTTCCATAGAAATTGGTTAAAGAAAATAAAGAAACTCGATAGACATGCTCTACCATTATAAATCAATTTTCATTGTAGATATTCTTGAGGAAAAATAATGGCATAATTTAAGAAACCAATACTTGTATCATGGTTTTGGTATCTAAATGAGAAGAACAAAAGTATTTTCGTAGCCTGATTATTGCAAATCAAATACCAAGTAGTCTTGACTAGTAGGCTTCCAAGATTTGAACTGTGATCTACATATAATTTCAATGCTTAGTGTAACACTCTATGATGTGAGCTAAATGGAAAAAAAAGTTTTGACTAGAAAGAACAAATCCATATGGGAAGAACTGCAATTCATAAGGAAAGGTAAATAAAAAGATGAGTCCCAAGTTGGAAAATTTGACATAAAAAGCTTGAAGTCATGGTCCAAGATGGTAGTTTTAAACAAGATCATCATTTTCTTGGTTTACAGAGTCAATAATACCACACTAGTACATTTGGGGATCATTTTTTACCTAAATTTTTGATGGTAGGCCAATTTGGCCTATCAAATTTTATTTTAAAAAAATATGATCTAAGAGCATTTAAATTTTGATGAGAGTTAAGTTTAGCATCAAAATTTCAATGTAATCGAGGATATAAAGTGGAACTTTATTTGTTCATGTCAAAAAGTGCAGGAGGCTTCACAAAGATTTTTTTAGCTCCATTGAAGGTAAGGATTTTCAAAAAATAAGTTACAAGGCCTATCTTGTTTTAAACCAAGTTTATTTTTCCATCTAGTACTCTTCTATTTTCTTAAGTTCATTTATCACATTATTTAGGAGGAAATTAGTATTTCATGATTCATTCTATATGTAACACAACATTGAAGATTCTATCCTTCATATCTTATTTACCTGGCTATAAGTTGTGCCTAGCTTCTCATAAATTAGATTTGCTCACACACTAAAAATCCCATCAAGGGGTCTATTGAGTGAAATCACAATTGATAAGGAATCATATTTCCATTATTTCTCCACATATTTAGTGTCTTAATAGGCTTCTATGTATGAGGTTATAATATTTTGCAAGTGAACTGTCAATTATTCCAAAAGTTTTAAAAGAATTCATTCACATAGCAACAATCTCTATAGATTGGTCATTAGAGATACTCTTGAACAAGATCAAATTTTTTTGGCATGTAAATATTATTAAAATACATTAAAATCCTTATATTAATCAATTAGGGTTTTGAGATGAATAATAAAATTAATGATGGTTCACTAGACTTTAGGGATTGGTTGCAAACTTGCACGATATTTACATGAATGGAAAAATCTAATGCAATAAGAATATAACAAACCCAAAATAAAAGGAACAATGTAAGGAAAAATAAAAAGGAGACCATGAAACTTGTTGGACCCAAGTCTAGACAAGACATAAATTTCCTTATGAAAATTGACCTTGAGGCTTGAAATGTAAACTTACCTCAAAACTTGAAAATTAGTTCAACAAATTGAATGAGACACTACTATACCCTTAACATGGATTAAAATGTTCTTCCAAGGCTAATGAATAGAGCATCCTTAGAAATGAGCATAAATAGCAAACCCATCGAAAGGATTCATGGATTCCATTAAGGCAAAAATAAGTAATATTTTCCTAGATAGGGCCATTTGGGCTAAAGAGTAGTAGTGCAAACATATTTTATTAAAAAAATGACAAAATAATATATATTTCCCATGACACAAAACATAAATGATATCTTTGAGCATATGATACAATAAACCATCAAGATAAATAATTTTTTCAGGTACATAGGACATTGTTAAAAACAATTCACTTGGATAACTCCAACAAAAGAGAATATCGACATGCATTAGCTATTAAACCAATCTAGTACCTTGTTTTTGAAAAATAAACATATGTAAGAGGCCTTTATAAATATTAAAGAGATTTAAATGGAAGAAACGAAATAGCCTTATGAACTCCTTAAAATGGAATGTTACAAACTATAAAAATACTTTATTCAAATGTGGCCTATTTAGGCACAAAATCTAGAGAGATAGAGGCTACAATTATTTACAATATGAGATGACATAAGTAATATAGAACCTGTCTCTTGGAAATTAGGTATCTGATAGTGAAGAGAACATAACATTCTACACAATAGTTTCCTAAGACTACAAAATAGCCTTAGTTGTGACATTTGTTTTGATTTTTGTAAAACTAGTTTTGATCATGAGGTAGCATCCATTTTACATGAGCTCAATAACATGGCTAAGTCTTCCAATGTTTGTACTCAAGTTGATAGAGGTGCACATGAGATATTTATTGTGGACTCAAGGCATAAAGGTCATGATTTTGTTCATCACACTATCGAAGATGTTAAAAGGACACAATATATGTGTATGGGTGGTCACAAAAAGCTGAAAAGTCTAAACTATTTATTGTCCAAGCAAGACATCACTTACAAGAGATCAAAGAAAGATGCAATAAGGTAGACAATACATTTTGACATGTTTGTGAGGATTTGGAGAGTTAACTTATCAAAATGTATAAAACTAAATGGATTTTTATAGGTTGAAATTTTACATGCACAACAATAGATCTCTGCAATTGGTATTTTAATTAACATATTCTATTGATAGGCATTGGAAGATTGGTTGAAAGCATGAATCTTGATGATATTCCTATGGGGTAGTACTACTATGATGATAGGTTACATTCATGGTTGAGTTTGTCATTGATGTCAACATAGCATGTTTGATGTCTACATAGAAATTTTTAAGTGGTATCTAACAGAAGAACAACAAAAAGATCAAGTTGGTATGGAAAGCTAGTTGAGCATTATAGCCACCTGAGCTTATGAGAGATACTTCTAAGTATCTAGAATATGTAGTTAATGCCAAAAGTAGAAAGGACAATCCTAGAATAATTTATGTAGGTTTAGGTGATGAATGTTATGAGATAGAATTTACAGAGGCGTGTTCTGGTAAACTTGTTATATCTCTTAGTAGAGTTGATATCTTGAAGATTGAGGTTGAGGACATGAAGAAGACATGTTGAGGATGACATGGCTAAGCTCACTCATCATAATATTTTGTTTATAGAAATGTGTTCAAGTGAAATGTAGAAGATTAAGGTTATTGCTAAGTGTAACATGTTCTTAATGTGGTTCTATAATAATTAATTGAGAAGGTCTAATAGTTGACTTGGGAAATTATTTTGTGGACTCAGTTTAAAGGAAGGACATTTTACTTTATCATGGTATAAGAAGATATGATTGAATGAATGTAGTGTGAATTGATGATAAGAAACAAAGAGTGTGGAATGCAAATTTGAGTAGAGTAGTGAAGAAGTGAAGGGAACTTCATTACCTAGGTTTTGTTGAGTGATCTAAGGTTTGGTATTTGGATCCAAGGTTTGTGAGCTGGTCCACAAGGTTTGGCAATGATTGGTCCAATTGATAGGATAAAGGAAAGGACAGAGGAAAGAAGAAGATAACAGTAAATTACTTGTTTGAGTAGTGAGCTCTTCTTGTAGTTGAAATTGCATGTTTGGGTAGTGGGCTCTTCTTGCATACATTATACCACAACTCCTAATAGGGTTGGCAGAAATCCTAACAGGATTGGAATCTCCTAATAGGGATTTAAAGTCTCCTAACAGGGACTCATTGTACTAAATGTTGTAATAGACTCCTAATAGGACCCATCCTCTAACAAGGAATATTTATATTAGTACATCATCTTGTGGGTATCATTCCCACTGGAGTTTTCCCTTTGATTGAGGGTTTCCCTAGTCAACATATCTGGTGTAATTGTCTATGTACATTTTATTATGGTTTATATTTACTTTGGTTGAATGGTTAAGAGTGTTTAATGAAGATAAATGTTTTAACTTTTGGATAACTAATTCACACTCCCCCCTCTTAGTTATCTTGGTGGACCATTATTTCTAACAATTGGTATCAAAGCATTAGGTCCTTGAAGAAAAAATTTGACAAGTTTGGGAGATCCATGGAAAACATGTTGAGGAAAGATAGTCTAAAGTTTGATGGAACAAACTATGATAGTTAGAAGGAAAAGATGAATACACATTTTTTGTGTATGCGTCTAGGATATTGGAACTTGACAAATCAGCAAGGAGAATCATTGAAGAAAAGGATTTGAAAATTTGCATCGAGGCAAAAAGAGGTCTTTTCATGTGTGACATGAGAGTTAAAGAAGTACTATTGACTACACTTCCTAAAATTTAGTACAATCAGGTAAAATTACTTGCTACTTCAAATTTGATTTGGAAAGATTTGTAAAATATTTTTGGAGGTGATCAACATTCTAAGAAGTTGAGGCTACAAAGTTGAATTTGTGCATTTCAAGATGCTAAAATGATGGTAGATGAATCTATAACAAGATATATAGGCAAGATATCAAAAATTATTGCAAGTATTAAAGCTCAAGGAGGAACCAAAGAAGACGATGAGATTACATGGAAGATATTGAAGACTCTTACACCACCATTTAAGCCAAAAGTTTAGATGATACAATTTTTGGCATCATGTACCAAAGATTTCACAAAGGAGACATTTCTTAGAAGACTTGAAGCAGTTGAAAATGAACTTAGATAGTCCAGAGAATTGATCAAAATAGAGATAACTTTTAATGCCTTGAATATTTGACCTAACTTATCAAGGAGTACAAGTGCTAGAGAAGATTTTTATACTAGCAGTAGATTTGAAGAAGACAAACAGATTGAAGGAGTAGCCCTTCTAGTAAGAAGAGAAAAAGGAAATAAGAAAATCTTTAAATTTTGGACTTGTGATGAATATGGTCATCATGCATCTAAGTGTCCTAAAAGGGAGAAAAATTATAAGGGAAATCATAAGCCTAGAAAAGATAGAGATTGTTTGTATGCAAATAAAGATAATGATTCTGATGAACAAGAATTAATTCCTAGTGATGATGAAATTGGATTTGTGGAAATTAAAGAAGAAAGTCTAGAGAAAATAGCTTTAGTATCACAGGTTGAGAAGAAATTTAATTGGATATTTGATAGTGGTTTTTCATATCATATGACTAGTGATATGAAAAAGTTTGTTGACTTAAAAATTTAGGATGGAGGAATTTTCAGGTTTGGAAACAAAGCAGTATGCCAAGTTAAAGGTATTGGATCTATAACTCTTGATAGTAAAATGAATACTAAGGATGTATACTTTGTTGATGGTTTAAAGTAAAATCTTTTTCAGTGTTGGATAATTAGTAGACAAATGTTATCAATTTTAGTTCATAGAAAATACATGCATGATCAAAGATAAAGATGGAGTGTTAATTGGAATAGGAACTAGATGTAGAGGTAATATATTTTAGTTGAATCCTATTGAAATGACATGTTTGGTTACAAAGATAGATGACAATTGGTTATGGCATAAGAGATTCTGTCATATAAACTTTGATAGTATTGTGAGGACTAGTAGAATGTTTGTAGTTAGATATTTGAAAAAGATTGTAAAGCATACTAACACAATTTGCAAAGAATGTGTTTTGGCAAAGCATAACAGAACTTCTTTTCCTAGTAAGAAGTTTACTATTATAGTGAAGTTGGAGATTGTACACATAGATCTCAACAGTCCTACAAAGACTAAAGGATTCTATAGTGAAAGGTATTCCATGATTCTAATTGATGATTTTTCTAGAATGATGTGGGTTGCATTTCTTAAAGAGAAATCTAAGGCATTTGATAAGTTCAAGATATTCAAGCATAGAGTAGAGAGTGAATTTGGTGTACAAATTAAATTTTTAAGATCAGATAGTGGATTAGAATTTACTTAAACTAAGTTCAACATGTTTTGTGTAGCAAATGGAATTAAAAAATAGCTATAAGCTTTGAGAACCCCTAAATAGAATGGCATTGCAGAGAGAAGGAATAAGTCAATTACAAAAGTTGCAAGAGCTATGTTAGAAAATGAATGATGTATCCAAGACATTTTGGAGAGAAGTTGTGAATACAACAATCTACACTATGAATAGAGTGCAAGTCAAGAAGGACACAAATAAGACACCTTATGAATTGTGGTTTTATCATTCACCTATAGTTAAGTATTTTAGAATATTTGGAAGTAAGTGTCCTTTTTTTAGTTAAAAGTGGCTAGCCACTATAATATTTATTAATCTGATTCAACGAGGTCAACTGGGAAAGAAGCAGTGAAGAAAACCCAACATCATCCCTAATGTTTATATATATTTATATATTATGAGAAAGCAATTAAAAAGGGTTATCACCCAACAATATACCCTAAAGATAACCAAAACTAAACTTCTACAAAATTTAGATAGAATAGCTTTGGCATGAAGTACTTAGACATAAAGCTGCAACATACAAGAGATATGATGACATAACTTGAAAGAGACCTTTAGAAACACTGGCTTTCAATCTTGCCCAACCAAATACTAGACCATGACCAAAAAATCCAAATCCATGAAAAATAATTCCCAAGTGAAATCAAAATTATGAACTATCTACAAGCCAATCAGAGTTAATCACACCAATTGAATCCCAAAAACTCTGTTCAATTCATTATAAATTTTCTAACGATGCATTTGACTATATGGATCAGATGGCAGAGTATGCTTTAACTCTTTCCACCAATTGCACACCCATTAATCTTGGATCAGATGGCAGAGTATGCTTTAAATAAATAAAACTGCAAGTATCTATAGATTTCTTCATAGCCTCAAAAACAACATAAAATTCATGTTTTTGCAAAAGTTGAGAATATGAAAATAGACCACCAACTAAAGCCATACCATTCCACAAATCATACTTTTGCATAGCCATAGTCAATTTATTATCCACTAGAAAATGTGGTAGGATTACCTTTCAAGCCAAGGCTTGAAGCCTATCCGGAGATTGCAAAAAATTGATGGACAAAGAAGCTCTTCACCAATGATATGTCGGATGGCTGTTGTGATCATTTGTGAATGCATTATAAACATTTGGTTCATCACCTCATCCATAACATGACTAGGTAGCACAGATTCCTCTAATGCTAGTGGTAACCAAATACAATTTTTTTTGGCATGATGAGATGATGTTGTTGATGACACATTTCGCAAGCCAAAGCAATATCCCACCCACAATTCATCTTGAAGGACAATCTCAGCTCACAAAATAAATTTTCCTAATCAAGCATATGCAGGATGTTTGCAAAAGTGTGCAATGAAAGATACATATAGGCAATTGCAATAAATAATCATAGTGTAACTTGTCATTTTCCATGTAGACTATCACCAATATTGTCCTTATCATTCTTGGAAATGGTATTAAAGATGATACTCCTTAATCACTCGGATTTATTCGCATGAGGAAATCAAAAAATAGGATTTCAAAATTGAATATCATCAAGGAATAAAAGATTTGGAGCATACAAAATGTACTTTAGAAGTTGTGTCATTATAAATGCACTTAAGAAAAACATGCAGCATTAAATTCACTTTAAGATGACAGGGCAACTCGGCACCTAACAATCTCCTTTGTTTTACTTGGCACCAGAGAATAGCTTATTCAACTCGGCACTTGACCAACCTTACAAGCCTGAGCATGCCTTTCTACTACACAACTCAACACCTAATACCTTAAATAACTCAGCATCTAATTTAAGACTCAGTTACTCAACACTTAGTACTAAGTAGAATGACTCAACACTGATTACCTTTATGCCTACTCGGCACCTAAAGATCTCCTATTAACTCAGCAATTCTAAAACACTCAGCACTTGAAGAGCTTGGTACCTACTGCCTAAACACTCAGCACCAGAAGAACTCAATACCTACTACCTGAACACTTGGCACCTAAATAACTTTTCTCAGCATCTTAATAAATTGGCTCAACTTAGCACTTGGAATTTACCTCAACTTGGCACTTGACAATCTCCTCTACTTTACTCGGCACCAAAGAATAGATTATTCAACTTAGCACTTGACCAACCTTACAAGCCTGAGCACTCCTTTCTACTACACAACTTGACACCTAATAGATTTGGCACCTTAAATAACTTGGCATCTGATTTAAGACTCAGTTACTTGGCACTTAGTACTAAGCAGAGTGACTTAGCACCAATTACCTTTATGCCTACTCGACACCTAAAAGTATCCCATTAACTCAAAAATTCTAAAACACTCGACACCTAAAGAACTCGATACCTACTACCTAAGTACTCAACACCAGAAGAACTTGGTACCTTCTACCTAAACACTCGGTACCTAAAGAACTTTGCTTGACATCTTAATAAACTAGCTCAACTTGACACATGGAATTTACCTCAACATTCAAATTTTACCTGCTAAGCTCGACACTTTAAACATTACTACTAGTAGAGGCTTCCATGTCATCATGAATAAGATTTTTTAAAGCCTTATGTTGCTCAATGAAACGTAGAGAGTGAAAAGTAGAAATAGTGGCATCTTAATAAACTCTCCTATAAACTTGGAAATTCTGAAACACTTAGCACCTGAAGAGCTCAGTACCTGCTTCTTGAGCACTCAACACCTGAAGAACTTAGTACCTATTGCCTAAACACTCAACACCTGAAGAAATTTTCTCGGCATCTTAATAAACTGGCTCAACTCGGCACTTGGAATTTACCTCAACATTCAAATTTTACCTACTAAGCTTGGCACTTTGAACATTACTACTAGTAGAGGCTTCCATATCTTCATGAATAAGGTTTTTTAAAGCATTATGTTTCTCAATAAAAGGTAGAGAATGAAAAGTACAAATAGTAACCCAATCACAACCCAAATTTGATAAAAAATTTGCAACTTTATTCCCTTCTCTATAAATATGCAAAATGCAAACATCCGAACATTCATCAAGGAGTCTCCAAATTTGATTCAATACATATTTGAGTTTCCAAGAAATGATGTATCTTTGTATACAAGCATCAATAATAACTTATGAGTCCCCTTCAATATGTAGCCTATTGATACAACCTTGCTTAGCTAATAAAAGTCCATCCAACAAGGTGTGAGCCTCAGCAATATTATTTGTGTCAATAGGAAAAGGGGATACTATGATTGCTACAACCTCTCCAAAAGAACTTCTAATACATGCCCCTAAACCTAAAGGACCTGAATTTCCTCTAGAGGCTCCATCAAAATTTAGTTTCCAAAAACCAAATGATGGTGGTCTCCAAATGTTCTTTCGAGGTAAGATATGTGCTGGTGACAAACTTATTTTACACCCATTAGGAATAAATAGTAATTTCCATTCTTGGACAATTTGAGAATCCCAATGGGTCACAATAGGATTAAATTTAATCATTTTCAAGCTGGAATTAGTCACTTCCAAGATAGATCTTTCAATACCATTCAAAATAATTTCTAATGGAAGGGATTCCTTTCTAAAAATGCACTTATTTATTTCCCACCAAATAACCCAAACTACCAAGGCTGGGAAACATTTCCAGAGGTGTGCAAATAATGATTTTTGGTAGAGAACTGGTCAGGCTTGAAAGAGATCCCAGAGATTATTTGGCAAGGGAGTACAATACTTAAGCTTACTCAAAATAGAGCACTAGCATTGGTAAGAAAATGAACATGTAATGAACAAATGATCCACAGTTTAATCCTATTCCCTACAAAGAACACATTTAAATGGCATAGCAAGTTTTAGTCTATTCAATTTGTCACTAGTTAAAATCCTGTGTTTTAGCACCAACCATGAGAAACAACCTGCTTTAGGAAGAACTACTGGATTCCAACAAAATGAAAAAGCTCTAGAAGTAGATTTATTCAAACCATTCTGCTACAAAATTTTGTAACCCTCTTTCACTGAATAATTACCATCCTTAGCTGGAGCATAAAAAATCCAATCTTGGACTTCAGAGAAGTAGACTTGCCTTGAACTCAGTATATTTTGAAATTAATTAATTTCCTGGGATGAAAGAGGTAGAATATTTGGATCTTTCCAAACTATTTTCTTTGAAAATTCAAAAACATATTCCACATATTGATTCAACTAGGTCCCTAAAGCTATCATGAAGTTCCAAATAACTAAGCCTTTTGGAGGATTAGAAATCATTAAGATTCTAGAAGGATCATTGTTATCTAGATATTTTTGCATCATAATTTTACACCACATGGACTGAGACTTGGAAAACATGTGCCAAATCAATTTCCCACCAAATGCTTCATTTCTATAGGAAAGATCATGAATTCCTGCCCCTCTAGCATTAGGAGTGTATGGCATATCTTGTAAAGAGATGAGTGGAATCTTTCGAGACTCATCCATATTACCTGACCATAGGAAACCTTTAATTAATTTATGAATTGTAGCTAGTACTTTAGGTGGGATCTTAAGGAAACCAATAAAATAGTTAGGGATTGCAGCTAAAACTGACTTGATCAACAAATTTTTTCCTATCAATGACAACTATCTAACTTTCCAAGATGCAATTCGACTCTGAATATGCTGAATAACTGAAGACCAATACAAGGATTTATTTGAACCCATGAAGAAATGAATGCCTAAATAGACTGAGGGTAAGAAGTCTTCTGAAAAACCCAAGATTTGTTTAATTTTATCGAAAACCATTTTACAGTGTTGAAAAAATAGATCTTGGATTTCTAAGCATTGATAATCTTACTAGACATTGCTGAATAACGATTAAGTGTATAAAGAATATGTCGAGCTTCTTAAACATTTGACAAACCAAATAGGAGAGTATCATCTACAAAAAGAGAGTGTGTGATAGATATGTTTGTACCTAAAATGAGAGCTCCTTTCCATTTATTTAACAAATGTTGATGTAAGATGGCCTTGTTACCTCTAGTTTTACTGCCAAGGATTTAAACTTGAACGCGTGGCTCATGCAATGGTTAGTCTCGGATTAGTGTTTTAATGCTACGACCTGCGAGTTTCTAGCCGTCAGATCAGATTGGATCTACAGTAAGCACCATCGCGCTATAGAGGAGTTGCGCAAGGGTTATGATAGCAACATCATGCCCTGGTGACATGTATAAGGTGGGGTCATCTCTCAAGGCAATGCCAGGTGTATCGACATGGAGGGCGGAAGCATGAGGTATGACGAGTCCTCACGATCGTCATATTGGGTCGCATCAACGGATGGCACCATCTTGCTATGGCAGAGATGCATAGATTTTATCATGACAACATAGCAACCATCCACCACGTGGATCGACAGGACCAATTGTCACCAAGGATTGCTAGGTGTCGTTCAGAGTTCGATCATAGATCGTAGAGTACGACAGGTCAGAAGCTTCACGACAGCAGACAAACAAGTTTCACGGCCTGGAGGTTTCAAAAAATGGTGAGGCTCCATGGTGCCAACGAAAAACCAATGCATTTTGTGATGGCGACATAGCACCCAAACAAAAAATTCACCGTGGCGAGGAAGGATCAGGAAGATGGGTATCATTAGTACTCTGCCACCCAATGTGTCAGCCTGGCGTCAGGATAGCGAATCGGATGGGGACACATGTAAATCTCAGGGAGACGCCACATATCAGTGGGCCCAAAAAAATAATAAAGAAGGAGGGTTACAGGAGGTCAAGTTTTGTGACCGTCTGATTGGAAATGGATCTGCGGCAGGCGCCATCTCACCATGGCGAAGCTACAGGGTTTTTATGATAGCGAGTTAGCGCCCATGTGCCACATGTCCTTGTGGGCTCAAATTTGGAAGCATAGTAAGTAGGATGGTTGGTGGTTGGTGATCGTCGATGTTGATGTGGCAGTTAACGTGAGGTTACGACAAGATGATGAAAGGTGGCGCAGTCAAGTTGAAACCATTAGGTGCTATGGTGCTATCGCGATCTTTGAAGACTTTTTCGATAGCGACATAGCACCCAGTCGCATGAAAAGGGTGGTAAGTGCCCAGTCAAACATAAAGGGACTGCCAGGGTGGCAAGATTAAAGGTGTGATTGGCCTGTATGGCCCAGTTAGCTCATCGAGCCTGTTTGACTGATCAATTCTGATGGGTGCACGAATCATGAATGATGAGAAATCCACCAACTCGAAATTAATGCCAAGTGCAGGAAGACACTCTATCCATTTGGTCGATCCATCTAGCATGTTAGGGAATGTTGTGGTGTTGTTCCTGTCTTCTCCAGGCTCTTTCTCATAGGGATATCAGATTTCTTGGTATGCAGGCCATGCTCAATTAGATCTTTGATTGGATTCTTAGGATGGAAAGTTAATACTAGTAGGTGAGAAGTGAATGTAATGCAGAACTCTTCAGTTGTGCCTAATCTATAAAGGCAATTTGGTGATCTTTTCTTAGGGTCGACTCTTCATGATTTTCTTTTCTGCTGCTTGCAAACTTGCAGTGTAAAATGCCTTTGTCTCTGAGCTAGATAAAAAATCTTGTATCATCCCTTTCAGCTATCAACGTGTATGTGTATCATTTTGCCTCTTGTTGATGTATTGTTAAGATCAGTGGTCTTCATACTGTATCTATCTTTGGCCTATTGAATAATATACAAGTGAAATCTTCTGTTCTTGGTGTTATTTAGTTGGTCTCTAGTTCTGTATGTGGCTGTTGGTCGATATAAGTCTAAATGAGTGTGTGACTTTGGATGTTACCCTAGTTCTATAGTGCATATATGGGTGAAAATGAGTCTGAACACTCTGTTTTGGTGCATCACCACCTTAGATTAGACTAGGTAGATTTGCTTTAGTGCTCTCTTTCTTCCTTTTTTTCTGAGAATAGATGGGTGCGCCCTAACAGTAAGAGGAAGCCAGCCTTCTCCGAAGACTCAACCTCGTAGTTCAAGTCCCATGGCTTGGAGGTTGTTTCCATGTTTCACTAGGTTGTCCTCGTGCATAGGCCTTGGACAAGGGTGCAAACCTAAGTGACAACAGTTTTTGGCATGCCCGGTGGGACTCATATTAGAAGATTTCTAGTCTACTGGTGTCGAGAAGAAAGAATTCTAGAGATAAATGCTGAAGAAGTAGTGTTGGCTTCAGTTGTCAAGCCTTCAAGAGGCCGATTTTTCAAGTACTTGGCGACTCTAAACACCAAAAATTCTGGTTCCAGACCAAGTTTGCAATGATTCATGCCCAGGACTAAAACAAGGGCGTCTTCTAGAGGTAAATTTCAATATCAAGAGCTTTCTCTTTCAAATCCTAGGAGAAGAAGGACTAGAACTTCATTATCACCAGTTAGGGGTAGAATAACAGTTGATATACCTATAAGATCTGTCTCTACTCCCCCTACTATTCGAACTTAGCCTACATTGCCATCAACACTCATCCATAAAACACTTGTTTATATGGCACAGCCAAGAGTTCATCCTTTTGCCACCTTTAATGGTGGAAGTCCTCTATTGTTAGCCCAAAGACATGATATACCAGTATCCACACTAAAAAGTATACCTAATTTTACTGGTGAAACTTATATTTCCCCTTTAGAGCATATCCAAGAGGTAGCGAATGTCTGCAATATTCATGGTATTACAAAAGATGATGTTGTTGTCAGACTTCTAGCCTCATCCTTAAAAGGAAAAGCATTACAGTGGTATAGAGGCTTAGCTCATGGTTCCATAACTGATTGGGATGGACTAGGAGCAAGATTATGCAAACATTTTGAGGATAAGAGTGACCATTTGTCACTACTAGAGTAGCTGACTACAATAAAAAGAGCCCCCCATGAATGTATGACTAATTTTAATTATAGATTCCAAAAGACATGGGATAGAATACCTACTATAGTAAAACCTACCCCTGGTAATACCTTCTTGCATTACCTTAGAGCTTTCAACAATGACATTGCCACTACAATCCAAACTATGGGAGGAGATACATTACCAAATGCTTATGAGACAACTATAAAAGCTAAGAACATCCTAATACAAGGAGGAAAGTTGGCTCCAAGGCCTCCTATGCCTTTCTTTCCTGATGTTCCCAACCACCAACCAGCAATAGCCCCCCTTCCTACAATTTCTACATCACAAGCCCTTACTCCAGTTCCCCAAGCTTCCATATCCTCAAACGGAATAGATGAACTCAAGGAGATGCTCCAAGGTCTAGTGCTGAATACAGATAAAAGAGAGAGGACTCTAGATAAAAAATTGAAAGAGCAGGGGAAGGAGTTGAAGGACCAAGGGAAGAGATTAGAGGATAGTTTTTCTCTAATACAAAAAATGAGTAACAAGGTGGTGGCCTTAGAAAGGCAGCAAGCCCAAAGTGGCAAGCCCCCCCAATTACAACATCAGGCTCCAAGTGGTGGTAGGCCTCCTAATCATTGGAATAGCTCTTTTGATCATGAATAGGCAAAATAGTCATGCTGCTGCTTCAAGCTCAAATCAGAACAGAGCTTTAGTTCCTCAAAATAACTTAGCCCAAGATCAAGACTTTTGTCCTTTATGTAACTATTCTTATGCCTATTGCCTATGTCAGAAGGCAGAATCTTATTTGGCCCTAACTGTCCAGGAGTCCACAGTAAAGAAATCATACAAGGAAGATCATCCCAAGGAGGCCTCATATATTCAGAGGCAGGGTGATTGCTCTTTTATGAATCACCAGATGGGGGAGCATTGTAATGTAAACCAGGATTTTGTTGCTCATAACACAAGAAGCAAGAAGAGAGCTATGGAACATACTGCCCCCCTTTCTCCTAAGTAGGCCTCAACTTCAAGTGTTACACCTCATACACAAACAGTAAAGGCAAGGTCCAAGAAAGGAGAATGTAAGTGATCCCTATGTTGCTCCATCTCAGCCTCTCATGAGTACAACTCCCAAAGTTTTTGCCAAAATTCCTAATGCACCCTTGAGTGTAGTAGAGAAAATGAAGAAAACCAATGTAAGCATTTCCATGTGGGATGCCATTGCCACCATACCAATGCAGAAAAGAATGGTGCAGCAAGAATTGGAAAAGATCAAACCCAAAGATCAGTCATCTACCATGGAGAGTGACACTAGTTTAGTACAACCAGCAGGTGATGTGGAGACAAATAAAAAGGTTAGACCTCCTCCATTCTATGTTTCTCTGATTATAGGGGGCAAATTAGTCCATAATTGCATGATAGATTCAGGGGCTAGTAGCTCAGTAATGCCTAGGTGTGTTGTTGATGCTTTAGGAATGAAATATGAGCCCATTATTAGGGATGTGTTACAACTAGGTGGGAGTACTATCAAAACCATAGGCATCCTTAGGAATGTGGAAATGGCCCTACATGCATGCCCTGGTTGTACTATGATTCAAGACATATCTATTGCTGAAGTCAAGCCCTATTTTTCCATCTATCTTTCAAGAGACTTCACTACCCAAATAGGTGGATTCATATCTGCTGATTGGTCTTATATGTCATTTAAGACCAGATATGGGGCCAATGCTTCAATTAGAGAAGAACCTCAAGCCCTTCATCACACTGAACCCTACACCCCCAACTTCATTAATATGAATTTCCCTATTCTAGAGATGGATGGAAATGACATAGTAAATGAGCCTGCCACCTCCATAGCAGAGATTCCTAATTTCTTCTTAGATGAGTGGGCAAATACATGTCAGTTTGAACCTATGTCGAAAACTCTGGAGATAGGCCTTAGTACATATTGCATAATAGAGAAGGAGGCTCAAGTTCCTGATCTTGTTGGAGCTAATGATGACATAAGTGGAATATGGAGTATGTACTTTGATGGCTCAAGGAATAGAAATGGATTAGGGGCTGGTGTTATGTTGATCTCTCCTACACAAATAAGATACTACTCTTTTAGGCTCCAATTCAGTTGTACCAATAATGTGGCCGAGTATGAATCTTTGATCCAAGGTCTCCTACTTGCCCAAAAGAGGGGAATTCAAGCCTTGAAAGTATATGGAGATAGTGAGTTGGTAGTGAACCAAGTGAGAAATTAGAATATCACCAAAAATGGCCTGATTAAGTCCTACAAACACAGAGTCTGGGATTTGCTTGAGGGTTTCCAAGAATTTAATATGCAGAGCATTCTTAGGAAAGAAAACAAATATGTTGATAGACTTGCAGCAATGGGTGCATCTTATGATGTGCCAAGGAATCTTGAGGAAGAGAAGAAGCAACAAATAAAGGTGGTAGTAAGGCCTGCTGTTCCTGATAATAATACTCAATGGCAAGTGTTTGAGTTTGATGAGAAGATTGTGAGTTTCTTGCAGAATGAAGCAGAATTTTCAGAAAGAAATCAGTCAAGACTAC
Source organism: Cupressus sempervirens (assembly GCA_028749045.1). Lineage (NCBI taxonomy): Eukaryota > Viridiplantae > Streptophyta > Pinopsida > Cupressales > Cupressaceae > Cupressus > Cupressus sempervirens. The sequence goes on along the minus strand of CM053784.1, from coordinate 53,604,889 downwards.
AAGATCAGTATGGTGATCAGATCATTCACCTTAGTTCCAACAAACTTCCCAAGGGTCTCATTACTTTGGAGAGTGTCTTTAATCCTGATGATTAGTTAAGAGGCAAAGGAATAAATCTAGCTGTAGAAAAGGATGATCATGCCCCAGTTACAATTGCTGATGGAAAATCTCTTAACATGGGGAAGATATGTTCTGAGGCTGAGCAAGAAAATTTCATTCATCTATGTCAAGAATTTAATGATGTGTTTGCTTGGACGTATGATGACTTAAAAGGCTTTGACCCTAGTTTGTTTCAGCATACCATAGATTTAGTTGATAGGGTCAAACCAGTAAGGCAAAAACAAAGGCCAGTGAATCCCAAGATTGAACCCTTAATGAGGAGGGAACTATCCAAGTTGATTGAAGCTAACATAATTTTTTCTATCAAACACTCATCATGGGTAGCTAACCTTGTCCCTGTAAGGAAGAAGAATGGAGAAATCAGATTGTGTGTGGACTTTAGGGATCTTAATCAGGCTTCCCTTAAAGATCACCATCCTCTCCCTTCTATGGAGCAAATTCTGTCCAAGGTCAATGGGTCAAGGAGGTTCTCTTTTCTTGATGGATTTTCTGGTTATAACCAAGTGTTGCTTAAAGAATCTGATAGATATAAGATAGCTTTTACTACTAAATGGGGTACCTATGCTTATTGCAAGATGCCATTTGGACTAACAAATGCAGGTGCCACATTCCAAAAGGCAATGTAGATGGCTTTCAAAAGATTAATTGACAAGTTTGTCTTAGTATACCTTGATGATATAACTGTATATTCCAAGAATGTAGAAGATCATCTTGATCATTTGAGATAGGTATTTCTAAGATGTAGAGAGTTTGGGGTTTCCCTCAACCCAGCCAAGTGCATCTTTGCTACAAGCCAAGGAAAATTATTGGGACACATTGTATCTAAGGATGGATTGACCATTGATCCAGAAAGAAAAAAAGAAATACTTTCCCTTCCTCTTCCTAAACACAAGAAGGGGCTGCAAAGTTTCCTTGGTAGGATAGATTTTGTAAGAAGGTTTATTCCTAATCTTGCCATCATGGTGAAACCCCTTACAGCCATGCTTAAGAAAGATATGGTCTTCTCATGGACCAAGGAGGGGAAGGAGAGTTTTGAAGAAATCAAGGCAGCCATAGCCTCAGCCCCCACTCTCATGAACCCAAATTTTGAGAAAGATTTCATCCTCTATACTTTAGGTGGTGAGTCAAGTATCTCTGTTGTCTTGACTCAGACAAATGACAAGAATGAGGAGTAGCCCATAGCCTTCTTTAGTGAAGGACTTAAGGAATATGAAGATAAATATAGCTTTGTTGAGAAGCAAGCCCTTGTAGTCATTAGAGCCTTGAAGAAATCTAGACACCTCTTATCTCACAATAGGATCCATTTGTTGGTGCCCCATGCGAGTGTAAAAGACTTCCTGTTAAGCAAGGACATCAGTGAAAAGAGAGCTGGATGGATCACTAGGGTAATGGAATATGATGTTGATATTTAGATTACCAAATTAGTAAGAGGGAGAGGATTATGCAAAGAAATGTTATTAGGTCAGGATTCAGATGAAGAAGTTGCTATGTTAATTGCAGAGCAGCAGGAGGAAAGAAATGGTAATGGTCCTAAGAGCTGGATGGATGACATGAAGAAATTTTTATCAGGGAATGGATACCCCCAGGGATTGGACAAAGCTAAAAGAAGACAATATAGGCTGCAGTCCATTCCCTATGTTGTGATTGATGATATCCTATTCAGGAGGGATTTTAATGGGACCCTGTTCAAATGTATTGAAGAGGATCAGGTTGAGAGGATGATTAAAGAAATTCATGATGGCCCTGATGGTGGCCACTTTTCTGCAAGAACAACTGCCATGAAGATCATGAGGGTTGGATATTACTGGCCATCATTATTCCATGATTGTTATAGGTATGTGAGAAAATGTGAGAAATGTGCTTTTTTCTCAGGCAAACAGAGACTTGCAACTCTTCCTCTTCATCCTATTTAGGTGGATCAGCCCTTCACCCAGTGGGGGTTGGATTTTATAGGCCCCATTAATCCTCCATCTAGTGCAGGTCATAAATGGATCTTGGCTGCTACTGATTATTTCACTAGGTGGACAAAGGCAGTTGCCTTGAAGGATGCTACAGAGCCATCAGTTGTTGAATTCCTTGATGGAATTGTATCTAGGTTTGGTGCTCCTTCTACTATCATCTCACACAAGGCCAAATCTTTTGTTGGAACCTAGATTTGTGCATGGGAAATGACTCACAATATCTATCTGAGCACATCATCAAATTACTACCCCAAGGGTAATGGTTTAGCTGAATCTTCCAACAAAAATCTGATCAGAATCATAAGAAGAACGATAGAAGACAATCAGAGAGTCTAGCATAAAAAATTAAGGACTGCTCTGTGGGCTGATAGGATAACACCCAAGAGATCTATTGGGAATTCACCTTTTGTGCTAGTATATGGTAGGGAGGCCAGACTTCCAATCTCGTTGGAATTCCCATCCTTGGAGTTGACTCATCAGCTGGAATTGGTTGAAAATCTGGAATTGGTTGAAAATAGTTCCATGTCAGTGAGAATGGTAGAATTAATTGAACTAGAAGAAAAGAGAAACAAAGCTATGCAAGCCCTGGAGATACACCAGCAGCAGATGAAGAAGAGTTTTGATAGGAAGGAAAGGCTCAGAATGTTTAGAGAAGGAGATTTAGTTCTCAAGTGGGACTCAGACAGAGCAAAACTAGGAAGGCACTCCAAATTTGATCCACTATGGAGTGGCCCTTATCTGATCTCCAATTGCAAATAGGCCAATGTGTTCCAACTAAGCAGGCCAAATGGTGAAATTCTGCCCATTCCAGTCAATGGGATCCATTTGAAGCCCTGTTTTGAAAAGGTTGTGAATCCATGTACATAGTTTAGTTGCTTCCTGTTTGTTCCTGTTTTGCAATAAGTGCGTGTGCACATGGCTCACTTCTTGAGTTGCCAGTTCTCAGAGTTTTGACAAGTCTTAGGTTGTTGAGGAGGTCCTATTTTTGTTTTCAAGTCACAGAGACAGAGCCAGAGTTTCAAGGGTTTTTAATGTTTTGATTTCCTCATTGAGGGTTAGGGTTTCTTGTAGTTCTCGATTCCGTACCTCACAGGTCCTCTTTTTTGACTCCATGGCCCAATGGATCATTCTCAGGCACTGGTCATGCATTGAGTAGGCTCATGCCCCCTGCGAGTCGCCAGAAGTGTTACCTCTAGTTTTATAGCCAAGGATTTAAACTTGAACGCGTGGCTCGTGCAACGGTTAGTCTTGGATTAGTGTTTTAATGCTATGACCCACAATTTTTTGGTTGTCAGATAAGCTTGGATCAACAGTAAGTGCCATCGTATTATAGAGGAGTTACGCAAGGGTTATGACAGTGACATCGCGCCCTGGTGACATGTGTCAGGTGGGGCCATGTCTCAAGGTGATGCCAGGTGTATCGACATGGAGGGCAGAAGCACGAGGTACAATGAGTCCTCACGGTCATCGAACTAGGTCACATCGACGGACGACACTATCTCACTATGGCGGAGATGCACACATTTTATCATGATGACATAGTGACCATCCGCCACATGGATCGACAGGACCAAGTCTCACCAAGGATTTCCAGGTGTCATTCAGAGTCCAATCGTAGATCGCAGAGTACGGTAGGTCAGAAGCTTCATGGTGGCAGACAAACAAGTTTCATGGCCCTGAGGTTTCAAAAAATGGCAAGGCACCATGGCGCCAATAGAAAACCAATGCATTTTTCGATGGCGACATAGCGCCCAAATGGAAAATTCACCATGGCGAGGAAGGATCAGGCAGATGGGTCCCTTCGGTACTCTACAGCGCAATTTGTCGGCTCGGCGTCAGGATAGTGAATCAGATGGGGACACGTGTAAATCTCAAGGCACACTGTCAGTGGGCACTATGGTGCTATGGGAATTTGGTCTTGATTTTTGCATAGCGACATGGTGGCTAGCTGACACGTGGTCACTCTGCGGATCAGGTCTTGGGTTGCCAGCTGGTTTTTTGTCAAACCAAATAAGGAAGTGCCATGTGTATAAGTTAGTGCACAACATATCAGCAGGCCCAGTAAGTCTCAGATGGAATGGCGAGTCTTCACGATCATCGGATCTACAGGGATCTACGACTGGTGCTGTCTCGCTATCGAGAACTGCTCGGGAGTTAAAATCGGTGACATAGCACCCATGCGCCATGTGTCTTGGCAGGGCCACATTTCATGCCACCAGTGCAGTCAGATTTAATTAGCTAATAGACCAACAAGGAGATGCCACGTATCAGCGGGCCCAATGAAATAATAAAGAAGGAGGGTTGCGAGAGGTCAAGTTTTGTGACCGTCGGATTGAAAATGGATCAGCGACAGGCGCCATCTCACCATGGCGAAGCTACAGAGTTTTTATGATAGTGAGTTAGTGCCCATGCACCGCGTGTCCTCATGGGCCTAGATTTGGAAGCACAGTAAGTAGGACAGTTGGCGGTTGGCGGTCATCACGATCATTGCTTTCGATGTGGAGGTTAACGTAGATGATGAAAGGTGGCACAGTCAAGTTGAAACCCTTAGGCGTTATGGTGCTATCGCGATCTTTGAAGGCTTTTTTGATAGTGACATAGCAACCAGTCGCATGAAAAGGGTGGTAAGCACCCAGTCAAACATAAAGGGACTGCCAGGGTGGCGAGATCGAAGGTGTGATTGGCCTACATGGCCCAGTTGGCTCGTCGAGCCTGTTTGACTGATCAATTCTGATGGGTGCATGAATCATGAATGATGAGAAATCCAGGTTTTTCCATAATCTGATGGTGTGATTAATTGCCACCAACTTGAAATGAATGCCAAGCACAGGAAGACACTCCATCCATCCGGTCGATCCATCTACCATGTCAAGGAATGTTGTGGCGTCATTCCTGTCCTCTCTAGGCTCTTTCTCAGAGGGATATCAGATTTCTTGGTATGCAGGCCATGCTCAATCAGATCTTTGATTGGATTCTTAGGATGGAAAGTTAATACCAGTAGGTGAGAAGTGAATGTAATGCAGAACTCTTCAGTTATGCCTAATCTATAAAGGCAATTTGGTGATCTGTTCTTAGGGTCGACTCTTCCTGATTTTCTCTGCTGCTGCTTGTAGACTTGCAGTGTAAAATCCCTTTCTCTCTGATCTAGATAAAAGATCCTGTATCATCCCTTTCAGCCATTAATGTGTATGTGTATCATTTTTCCTCTCGTTGATGTATTGTTGAGATAAGTGGTCTGCATACTGTATCTATCTTTGGCCTATTGAATAATATACAAGTGAAATCTTCTATTCCTAGTGTTATTCAGTTTGTCTCCAGTTTTGTATGTGGTTGTTGGTCGATATAAGTCTGAATGAGTGTGTAACTTTGGATGTTACCCCAGTTCTGTAGTGCATATATGGGCAGAAATGAGTCTGAACACTCTGTTTTGGTGCATCACCGCCTTAGATTAGACTAGGTAGATTTGCTTTAGTGCTCTCTTTCTTCCTTTTTCTTCTAAGAATAGATGCGTGTGCCCTGACAGTAAGAGGAAGCTGGCATTCTCCAAAGACTCAACCTCGCAGTTCAATTCCCACAGCTTGGAGGTTGTTTCCATGTTTCACTAGGTTGTCCTCGCGCATAGGCCTTGGACAAGGGTGCAAACCTAAGTGACAATAGGTCCTACTAAAAGCTTTAGCCATAATAATAAACAACACTAGAGATAAAGGGTCCCCTTGTCAGATCCCATGTGTGGAAGGAAAAAAACCCTTAGGCTTCCCATTAATGACCAATGAAAACCAAGCCCCTGAAATACAAGCCTTAATCCATTTGCACCAACATTTTGAAAAACCCATTTTAGCAAGTACTTGCAACAAGAATTTCCAACAAACTCTATCATAAGCTTTCATCATATCCAATTTGATAACAAAATTTGAAGTCTTATTTAAATTAATAGAGTGGAGAACTTCATGAGCCACAAGAGCTCCTTCCATGGTTTCCCTTCCTGGAACAAATTCACCTTGCTCTGGGGAAATAACACATGGAATAAGATGCTGAATCCTAAGATATATGCCTTTAGTTATAATCTTATAGGATAAATTGCATTTGGAGATTGGCCTAAAATTTGCAAAATTTTGGAGATCTCTCACTTTTGGAATGATGGAAATATTGGTAGTGTTAAAATATTTCAGCATGGTTTTGGATCTTTTAGATTCTTTCAAAGCTGCCAATAAATCCCATCCAATTATATACCAACAACTTTGGTAAAACAATGCAGTAAAACCATCCGGCCCAGGAGCTTTGTCAGGTGGAAAAGAAAAGAAAGTGTTACATAAAGAGAGATGATGGCATTGGTAAGTTTGATGCTAGAAGTGATGAAGGTATGTTTCTTGGTTATTCATTGAAAAGAAAGGCTTATAGATGTTATAATTGAAGAACTAAGACTATTATGGAAAGTGAAAATGTGAGAATTGATGAGAAATTCAAAATACAAGAGAGAATAGTTGATTACAATGAATAGATGATGATGTTGTTACTAAGCCAAGGAATGATGAGATATTTCTTGACACTAACAATGATTTTCAGAATGAAGGAGAGCCAAAGTAGGAACAAAGCTCAAAATATTTAGTAGAACCAAGAGTTGAGATAGTAACTCCCACTTCAGGAAAGAACATGATAAAGAATCACCCATCTGAAAGGATGATCAGAAGCAAAGAAAAACGTATGATGACAAGAAGTAGAATAAATGAAGAATTATGCTTGATATCTCAAATTGAGCCTAAGAATGTAGATGAAGCATGTAAAGATGACTATTGGAAGAAAGCTATGAAAGAGGAATTGGATCAGATAGAAAAGAATGAGACATGGGAATTGGTCACTAGACTAGCAGAAAAGAATGTGATAGGAACTAAATAGGTATTTATGAACAAGATGAATGAGCAAGGAGAAGTTGTAAGGAACAAAGAAAGATTGGTATGTAAAGGTTACTCATAGCAAGAAGGAATAGATTATGAGGAGACTTATGCCCTAGTAGCTAGAATAGTAGTAAGATTATTCTTAGCCTATGCAGCACAAAAGAAATTCAAAGTATATAAGATGGATGTCAAGTTAACATTTCTGAATGGAGAACTTGAAGAACAGGTATACATTGAGTAGCCTGAAGGATGTACTTTAAAAGATGACAAGGAAAAAGTATGTAAACTAAGAAAAGAATTGTATGGATTAAAGCAAGCACGTAGAACTTGGTATTCAAGGTTGGACAAGCATTTGACAAAGCTTGGATTTAGCAAAGGTATGGCATATAGTAATCTGTATTGGAAAGAAAATAATAATGGTTTGATGATTTTGGTAATATTTTTTGATGATATTATATTTGGAGGAAATGATGAAGAAAGAATTTGAAATGAGTATGATAGGAGAGATGAAATATTTCCCAAGATTGCAGATTGTATTGAATAAAGAAAGAATCTTTATTTCTTAGACTAAGTACTTGAAGGACTTATGGAAAAGGTTTGGTTTGGAAACATACAAACCCATTGGAACACCTATGGTAACTAGACACAAGTTATCTACAAAGGATGAGACAACTACTGTTGAGGAAAAGAAGTACAGATCTATGATTGGATATTTTCAATATCTAACTCACACAAGGTCATACATAGCAAATGCAGTTGGAATTGTTGTAAGATTCCATGCTAATCTTAGAGAAGGACACTATGCAATAGTAAAAAGGATATTTAGATATCTGAAGGGAACATCTGAGTTTGGATTATGGTATGACAGATCTAGTGATTTTACTTTAAGTGCTTATACTGATGTAGATTGGGCCAGTAGTATTGATGATAGAAAGAGCACCAATGGAGGAGATTTCTTTCTTGGAGGAAGATTGGTTTCTTCGTTAAGCAAGAAACAAGATTGTACATCTCAAAGTACATCAGAAGTAAAGTATGTTGCAACAGTAAATAATTGCAATCAAGTCATTTGGATGAAGTAGTTGTTGAAGGATATGAAGATAGAAATTAGTGAACCTATTGTTATACATTGTGACAACACAAGCACAATAAATATGTCTAAAAATCTAATATTCCATTTGAGGACTAAGAACATTTCTATTAAGTATCGTATGTTGAGAGAAAAAGTTGTAGAAATGGAAATTAGATTGGAGTATGTGAGCACTAAAGAGAAAAGTGTAGATAAATTCACTAAGCCTCTTCCCAAAGAGACTTTTGAGTATTTGCAAGGTACACTTGGGGTTGTGCCCCTTCCTACGTTAGAGTAAGAAGATGCAAGAGTGCATCAGTCTAGGGTAACAAAGCACCATTTTTTGTATGGACTGAATGTTGATGCTTCCTAAATGGGGGAGTATCTATGTTGGACAAAGTCATTTAGGACTCTTGTTGATGTTGTTTTGAACAATTTTTTTTCACACTTGAGCTAGTAAGTTTTTGTAGAGTTTAATGTAGAGATGTTGCTTCCAGAAACTTTTGACATTGATGTCAATGGGGGAGAAGTTTGGCATGGAAAATATTATGCTAAGGAGAGAAGTTTGGCATAAAATATAGTATGCTAAGGGAGAAGTTCGGCATAAGAACAGTATGTCAAATAATAGTTTAGTATAGAGAAAATTGAGGTCTATCAATGGGGAGTATGATTGATGAAGAGGATTTGAAGGACAATCTTTTGTTGGACAGTCTTTTGTTGGTATTCTTGGAACTAGATGTTTTTCATCTATATTGTCATCAATGCTAGGGGAGATTGTTGGAAAATTAGTTGGAAGTATGAATGTTGATGATATTCCTATTGGGGAGTACTACTATGATGATATGTTACATTCATGACTAATTTTTTCATTGATATCAACATAGCATGTTTGATGTCTACACAACAATTTTTCTATGGTATCTAACAGAAGAACAACAAAAAGATCAAGTTGGTACAAATGGCTATTTGAGCATTATAACCACCCAAGGTTATGGGAGATGCTTCTAAGCATTTGGTATATTTAGTTAACATTGGAAGTAGAAAGGACATGCCTAGAAGAAGTTATGTAAGTTTTGGTGATGTCTATTCTAAGATAGAGTTTATAGATGCATGTTCTGGTAAACTTGTTATATCTCTTTACAAAGTTGATATCTTGAGGATTGAGGTTGAGGACATGAAGAATATATGTTGAGGATGACATGGCTAATCTTTCTCCTCATAATATTGGGTGTACAAAAAGTTATTCAAGTTGCAAGGTGCAAGATTAAGGTTATCGCTAAGTGTAATGTGTTCTTAATGTGGTGCTATAATAATTAATATAGACTTAGTACAACTAACTTAGGGAATTATTTTATGGAATCGGTACAAAGGAATGAAATTTTCCTTTATCATGGTATGACAATATGTGATTGAATGAATGTAATGTGAATTGATGATAAGCAGCAAAGAGTATGGAATGCAATGTTGAGTAGAGCAGTGTGTAAGTGAAGGAAACTTCATTACCGAGGTTTTGTTGAGTGATCCAAGGTTTGGTATTTGGATTCAAGTTTTCTAACCTAGTCTACAAGCTCTAATAGTGATTGGTCTAGTTGATAGGATAGAGGAAAGAATAATATAATAGTAAATTACTTGTTTGAGCAGTGAGCTCTTCTTGTAGTTGAAATTACATGTTTGGACAGTGGGCTCTTCTTGCATACATTATACCACAAATCCTAAAAAGGTAGGAAAAAATCCTAACATGGTTGGAATATCCTAATGGGGATTCAAAGTCTCCTAATAGGGACTCATTGTACTAAATGTTGTAATAGACTCCTAATAGGGTCCATACTCTAACAAGGAATATTTATATTAGTACATCATCTTTTGGGCATCATTCCCACTGGTGTTTTCCCTCTGGTCAAGGGTTTCCCTAGTCAACATATCTTGTGTAATTTTCTATGTGCACTTTATTATGGTTTCTATATACTTTGGTTCAATGGTTAATTTTGTTTAATGAAGATGAATATTTTAATTGTTAGATAACTGATTCACCTTGCCCTCTAAGTTGAATCAGTTATCTTGGTGGACTATTGTTTCTAACAATTATAGTGCTATCTTGACATTAGTTTGAGATTTTATGCGTAGGTGATTTTTTGCATAGGTTGGTTGAAGCCCTTGACCACTCTTGGGTGTTTCTCTATACACAAGATTAATGCTATCTACTCATATTGGTCAACATAGTGCAGATTTGTAGCCACCTCAATTGTTTGGAGCCATATCTTGCATATACAACATTGTATTTTTTCATATTGGTAGGGATTAGAAAGCTAGTTCCATGCACTACACAATCATATTACTTTAATATAAAGTCTTTTTTTTTTTTGAATTCTAATTTGTGCATTTTGAAAAATATGGACCCACTTTACACTATAGGGATTCCAATTTTATATGTTTTCACTTCTGATTGTTATATAAGGAATCTATCATTGTCAATAATGGGAGACCTATGGAGACCCACATCTTTCTACATTCCTAGATGATCCTTTTATGGATGATTTTCATAACCTACTACTTAACACTACACAAATGGAACTTATAAGTTGGAAGATCATTATATTTTTGATGACATTGAGACATGTCTTGATAGTTCTTTTTCTTTGATCAGTCTTTATCTAGATTTAAAAGTTCACATTCTTTATTTTTAGGTTAGTAATATAAGGTTAAGAACTCTTGCATTCAATGAAAAATTAAATTTGAGGTGTTCGTATTTAAATATGTTGGTTGGAGACATCATCATGGGATAGATAGTCTAGTAGCATGACAAAACATTGATATCACTTCATCAACAATTGTTGATTCTAGTCATTCTTTGCAAGAAGTACTAATCAATCTTTTAGATTTAATTTAGTGGGATGAATTCTTGATAGATAATGTAGGTTTCTTTTATGATCTCATCTTGCAGATTTGACCAATACACTTGAGGACATTCTTCATCTCTTTGATGATAAATCTATCATAGCCACTACCCCATTTCTAATCTTGGTTTTCTTTAGCTTCCACTTGGCCCTATCTTGTCACCATCTTCATTATTTTGGCTTATACATGATTTGGTAGTAGAATTTTTTTGTGTAATATTTGAGAAGAGTTTAGAGACATCATACATTATGATTTTGTTCCCATATTTTACTATTTGGTATGCAAAGAAACCTTGCATACATATTCATTTAAAAATTCTTATTCCCAACAAGAGGAACATTGTTCAACATTCTTGATTTTCATCATTTTTTATTGAAAATCCAACATTGATTTATTTGATTATACTTTGTGGGCTTGCATACCTTCTCTTGTTCTCTCTAATGAGTGGGAACAATGATTGTACACTCGTGATGGAAGTTCCTTGCAGGTTCCTCCTTCCTTTTTCACTTGTACATTTTTCTTCATCTTTTTTCTCTTTTGGAGGGATTTTTTCCCATGCATTTTTCTCCTTTATGATTTTTGGGAAATATCCCTTTATACATAGATATTGTTGTGATTTCACAATGCATGTCCTATTTCTCCTAGAAATGGGGACCCCGTAGTAAGATTTTTGTTTTCCCAAAACCCTAGTTTGGGGTCTAAGTCATTTGTGGGTATCTACCTAGAGTCTGAGTCCTACCTAGTCCTCTAACTGAGAAACCTAGGTGCTAGAATAGTTAAATTTGAGAAGAAAAGGGTCAATTTTGTGCTAAGGTGTGCACTAGTGCACCTTGTGCACATGCACACCTCCACAGGTGTGCAGGTGCGTTAGATGTGCAAGTACACATCTATCTCCCTTTGGAGATGTGTACATGCACACCTACATAGGTGCACACCTCCAAAGGGTCTATATTGTCCTAAGAATATAAAAGAAAGGGCCCTCCCTCCCCTCTTCTCATTATCTTCTTTGAGCTGCTTGAGACTACACATCCACACCTATTGATGTGAGCCAACCTGTACCTACACACATAAAACAACAAAGTCATCAAATATGTATATGTGCACACATATTTAAGGTGTGCATGTGAACACCTTTATTTCTTTCTAAAAGCCTTAATTTTTTTTTTAAAAGAACCTAAGGTAATCCTAGGAAAGGTGCACATGTGTGCACCTCCCCAAGGTATGCACATATACACCTTTCTCCACAAACCATGAACACATAGATCAAAGATACTAAATTGGGACACATAGAATCGAACACATTCCTTGTACTCTATAATAATCCTAAAGTGAGGTCCTTGATGGTGTCAACACTTATTAGATTAGAGTTGGTTAATGTCACATCACATCCCACATCAATGCAGTCTTTTGAGCTTATTATGACTTTGGCCGAGAACTATATGTCTAGATAAAGAGTTATCAGAACTATCATAGGCAAGATAGTACTAGACCTAAAACCAAGGAACATTGAGAAAGATTTCAATCTCCCAAGAGCTGATCAATATGTGAAGATAACTTATCATCAAGCAAAAAGATGGTATAGGGAGAATGACAAGAAGGCTATAGAGATCATACAATCACCATTTTTTATTGATAGAACACCGATGGGATGCAAATTTGGAAAGGTAGACTTGACTAGGATATATATGGAAGATTTCATCAGATATTGTTGAGAATACATTGAAAAATAGTACAAAGAACGAGAATGTTAAAGAGGGAGATAATTTTTTCAATCATTGTTTGGTCACCAATGTCAAACTTGCTATCTACAGGTAAGACAACTACTTATATAATTTAGGTACTATCACTTATTTGATTGATGGAGACAATTTGATCAAAAGATGGAACAATAGCACCTAGAGGAAAGGTTGAGTTATGATTATGTAAAGAAGTATAAGAATTAGTTAAGACAGTGATAACATGATGTATTGATAATCTACTTAAGGTTACAAAGTTTGGTTACACTAAGAAATTTTAGAAGGACAAGTTACAAAATAAATTTCTACAAAGCTTGACCAAGTGGATAGTAGGTGGTGAGAAAAGTTAATGTAAGCCTAGAGAAAATTAGTTGGAGCTGATTAAATGCTTATTCTAGTGTACGCCAATCAAAATAGTGGATGTCGAGTAAAGTTTAGTTTATGTCAAGTAACAATAAACTTTAGTTTGTATCAAGCAATGTAGTATGTATCGAGCATCAAAAGCAAGATAATTTCAAGTTGTTGCATTATTTGAAAGATTGTGAATTCGATGGATTTGAGTCAACAGGTTTGTTTTCTTGGATAATGTGAACTAGGTGGAAGATAAGATTGATGAGTTGGAGGCAAAAAATTCAAGGTAAACCATTTTTAGGAGAATTCAAAGATGATTCAAGGAGAAGTTTCTAAAAGAGATATGTAATATGGGGTGGATTCATTGTATCCTACCTAATCTATCCTAACCCTAAATTGGATGATGGAGAATGAGAAGAAAAAAAATCTTAATTTCTTATTCATAAGAATGGTTGGTTGGAAGAAAAGTTTTTCATGTGTGAGAACCTAAGGAAGACAAGGAGTCAAGGGTTTTGCTTCATCAAGTGACCTAAGAGAAGAGTATGCAATGGAATGTTAAGAAAAAAGGCTTAAGGATATGAATGCTTGAAGGGTGAACAAGCTATTAGAGCTGCAATGAGTGAAGGCTAAGAAGAATGGAGGACTAAAATACAGATCTATAATTTGCAAATGGATTTGTAAGTTGTTATTAGATCAAGCATTTGTTAGAAGTAGTAGATCACTAATATAACTTGGGGGAGCGAATCAATTATGTATCAATCTTAAACAATTCTTAGTTAGTCAACCAAAGTAAATAGTAATCACAAAGAAATTCACATACACAAGTACACTAGATATGTTGACTAGGGAAACCCTTGATCAAAGGGAAAACCCTAGTGGGAATGATGCCCACATAATAATATACTAATCTAAATATTCCTTGTTAGAGGATAGACCTTGTTAGAAGTTTGTTGTTACAATACTTAGTAAAAAGAGTCCCTCTTAGGAGACTTTGAATCCCTATTAGGAGATTCCAACCCTATTAGGAGTTGCAGAAGGTAGCTAAACCCATTGTCCAAATAGCTTCAGGATCAAATCAATGAACCCATTGTCCAATTGATCTCGATAGCATTCCATTTAGAATAATATATGTGAAACAATATCTTTCCTCTTTCTTTGTCTAGTACATTGGACTTCTTCACCTTTAGGTCATACAAACAAATCTAGAACTCATTATTAATGCTTAAGGTCACTTAAATGCATTAGCAAATTACTCTACTCTTCTACTTCATAATTTGCAAGTCTTCTCTACTTCTCAATCTCAATAATGATGATCTTCAAAAATTAGAAAATATCTTTCCTTTATACCATACTCAATCATTAATCCCTTGAGTTGGATTCATACATTTAACATTAATTTTAGTTGGCTCCATATTTCATTAAATGAAATACTCATTTAATTAGTGTTGTTAACTCACAGTTATACACAAACTTCCACATGTGTGACTTCCATTCCTGTACACTTATTGATGACATCATTTTTTAGTGTACTTCCTCCAGTTAACTATGCAACCCTTCATTTCAAATGCAATGTGCTATATCAATCAAACAATAGAGACTATTTTCCTTATGCTTTATTTCCCTGCGGTTCTCTATAAATAATTAATATCTTTTGTACACTATCAGTTTAGATTCTGTGCACTTGCCTACATGTCAAATACATGTTGTAGTATATGTTGGTAATTGCACATAGGTAGATACACAATGTGATGTCCTCAATACATAAATCTTAGTCTGTTGCTCTGTTAGTATTTTCCAATCTTATTGATATGTTGTCATCAATAAAAAATTAGGTCATAACACTATTTTTCAATATTCTCTCATAGCATCAACATTCATGCTAATAATGTCCCCCTTTTGCATTGATGGAAACATAGATAAAAAACATCCAGTTCCAAGAATACCAACAAATTTTCTTCATCAATCAAATCTTGCTTCATGCGGCACTTCTCCCATGGTGTAAATTCTATCCAATATTTTTCATATCATTATCTCCCTCATTGACATCAATGTCAAAGATAGTACAAAAATTGAACATATAAAAATCTATTAGCATGACCACAAGCTAGTCTATTACTTTACAACTTTTGCATATAGTTCTTGTAATAAATACAAGTGTCAAAAGACACTGTTGCATACCAATTACCTATTGCCAAGAGTCCTTGAATAACTTTTTTCATCACAGATACTCCCCTATTGAGCAAGCATCAACATTCAGTCTAGTCTAAAAATGGTGCTATGTACCTTGGACTGATACATTTTTGCATCTTTTACTCTGAGCTAGGTAGGGGCATAACCCCAAGCATACCTCTCAGGTACTCAAATGTATCCTTTGGTAAGGCCTTTTTGAAAATTTCCACAATCTATTCTTTAGTGCTAATGTACTCCAATCTAATTTCTTTCTTAGCAACTTTTTCTTTCAACACATGATATTTTATAGCAATGTGTTTAGTCTTAGAATGCAAAACATGATTCTTAGGCATGTTAATTGTACTTGTGTTATCAGTGTAAATGATAACAGGTTCTATGAATGTTATTCCAATATCCTTCATCATCTACTTCATCCATATGACTTGATTATAGTTGTTTATTGCTACAACATACTCTGCTTCTATAGTACTCTATGAGGTACAATCTTGCTTCTTGCTAAGCCAAGAAACTAGTCTTCCTCCAAGAAAAAATGCTCCTCCGCTAGTACTTTTTCTATCATCCCTGTCTCCTACCCAATCAGCATCTATATAAGTACAAAGAGTAAAGTCATTGTTTCTATCATACCAAATACCATAATCTAGTGTTCCTTTCAGATATCTAAATATCCTTTTTACTATTGCATAGTGATATTCTTTAGGATCAGCTTGAAATCTTGCTACTCCAATTGCATTAGCTATATATGGTCTACTATGAGACAAATACTATAATCCTCCAATCATAGATCTGTACTTCTTTTGTTCAATAGTAGGCATCTCATCTTTTCTTGATAACTTATGACCAGTTACCATAGGAGTCCCAAAAGGTTTACAATTTTTTAGACCAAATCTTTTTAGTAAATCTTTTAAATACCTGGTCTGAGAGATAAAAATACCCTATTTGTTCTAAACAATCTACAATCCTAAGAAGAATTTTATTTCACCTATCATGCTCATTCCAAACTCATTCTTCATGTCTTCTAAGAATTTTTTACTAGCATCATCATTTCCTCCAAAAATGATGTCATCAACAAATACAATGATTATTAGCAAGTCATCTTCTATTTTCTTCAAGTACAAGTTACCATATTTTGTTCCCTTAGAAAATCCATGCTTTTCTAAGTATTTGTCCAATCTTTCATACTAGGTTCTTGGTGCTTGTTTTAATCCATACAATGCTTTCTTTAGTCTGCAAACCATATCCTTTTCATATGTTAAAAGAAAACCCTCTGGTTGTTCAATGTAAACTTCTTCTTCAAGTTCTCCATTTAAGAATGCTAACTTAAAATCCATCTGATATACCTTAAAATTCTTGTTTGTTGCATATGCTAGGAAAATTCTGAATGCTTCTATTCTTGCTACAAGTGCATATGTCTCTTCATAGTTAATTCCTTCTTGCTAAGAGTAGACTTTGCATAAAAGTCTTGCTTTGTTTCTTATCACTTTTCCTTGTTCATTCATTTTATTTCTAAATACTCATTTTGTGCCAATCACGTTTTTGTCCTTTGGTCTAGGAACCCATTCCCATGTCTCATTCTTGATTATCTTCTATAGTTCTTCCTCCATTGCTTTTTTCTACTAATCATCTTTGATTTATTCATCTATGCTTCATGGTTCTACTTGCGATATCAAACATGGTTCTTCATTAATTTTTCTCCTTTTGATCACTCCTTTTTCTTTACTTCCTATTATTTGATCAGTAGGATGATTCCTTATCATGTTTCTATTTAGGGTAGGAGTTGTAGCTTCAATTCTTATTTTAGGTACTGCACTCTATTCTTCTCTCACATTTTCAATTTGCACATTATTATGCAAGTCATTGTTAGTTTTGAAAAGTAACTCATTGCTTCTGTTAGTCATACCAGAGTAATCATCTCCATCAAAGTTATATTCCATTATCTTTTTCCTTGGTACCAAAATTTTCATCAATTTTAACATTTGCACACCACTATAGTTTTTGTTCTATAGTTGAAATAATTGTAGGCTTTATTTTTTAATGAATAGCCAAGAAACATACCTTCATCGCTTCTTGGATCAAACTTGCCAATATCATCATCAACTTTGATGTAACATTTGTTTCCAAATATCCTAAAGTACTTAACTAATGGTGAGTGACTGAACCATAATTCATAGGGAGTTTTGTCCATACCTTTCTTAATCTACACTCTATTTAGTGCATATACTACTGTATTTACTATTTCTCTCCAAAAGGTCTTTAGTACATCATTCTCAAATAACATAGCTCTTGATACTTTAGAAATTGATTTGTTTCTTCTTTCAGCAATCCCATTTTGCTCAGGTGTGTGGGGTGAGGATAGTTGTCTCCTAATGCCATGTTCTTCATAATAGTTATTAAATTCTCTAGAGGTTAATTCTCCTCCTCTATCGAATCTTAAGCTCCTAATTTAACCTCCAGATTCATTCTCAACTTTGTTTTTAAATATCTTGAATTTCTCAAATGCTTCTAATTTTTCCTTAAGAAAAGCTACCCACATCATTCTAGTGAAGTCATCAACAAAAATCATAAAGTACCTTTCTCTATGAAAGTCCTCTTATTCTTGCAAGACCACTCAGATCTGTATGAACCAATTCCAGCTTTTGTGTAGTATAAAACTACTTGCTAGGAAATGAGACTTTCTTCTGCTTAGCCAAAATACATTCCTTACAAATAGTATCACTGATCTTAGTGATCTTGGGTAAATCTCTCACAGCAAGTGTATTACTAGCATTTACAATGTTATCAAAGTTAATGTGACAAAATCTTATGTTCCATAACCAACTGTTGTCAATCTTTGCTACTAAACATGTTATTTTAATGGAGTTTAACTAAAATACATTACCTCTAGTTTTTATACCAGTACCAAGCACTTTCCCTTCCTTGTTCTTGATAATGCATGTGTCATTACCAAACTGTAGCTAATAGCCTTTGTCCATAAGTTGTCCATCACTCAACAAGTTATGCTTTAGTCCATCAACAAAATAAACATCATTAGTGTATGTTTTACCATTAATTTTTATAGATCCAATTCTTGTAATATGATAGGTTGCATTGTTTCCCACTCTAACAATTCCTCCATCATGGCTTCTAAATATGACAAACTTGCTCATATCACTAGCCATGTGATGTGAACAACCACTATCAATGATCCAATCTTTCTTTTTAACTTGTGAGATCAATGCACTTTCTTCTTTGATTTCTCTATCAAGATCATCCTTTTTATAGCTACAAATCATAATTCATCTTCACTCATGTTTTGATCAAATTCCTCTTCTTCTTCTTCTTGATTAGCATATAAACAATTTCTAGATCTTCTAGATTTGAAGCTTTTCTTAAACTTTCTATCTCTTTTAAGATACTTAGATGCATAATGACCATACTCATTACAAGTCCAACATTTAAAGATATTCATACCATCTTTTTCTTTTTCCACAAGAAGAGCCACTTCTTTCTAGATCTTTTCTTCAATGGACTTGCTACTGCTGGCAATGTCTTCTTGCACTTTTGTGCTCCTTCCTAAACCAGGTTTGATGTTTAATGCACGAAATGTTGTCTTAACTCTTTCTAATTATCCAAACCATTTTAGATCAAATTTTGTAGCTTCCATTCGATTGAGCAATGTCTATTTGGTAAAATTAGTAGTACAGGGTATCATCAGTTGAATAATCTGAGCTACTGACTTGAAAGGTGGTATCAAACTTTTCAAGTTCTTCCATATCACTTCATCATCAGATTTCTTTCCATCATGAGATGTGATTCTTGCAACAATCTTAGATATTCTCCCAACATAGCTTCTTACATATTCATCTTCTATCATTCTAGCATCTTGAAATATGCAATACAAAATTTGTAATCTAACCCTTTTAGCATGTGTATCACCTTCATAAGTAGCATCTAAAGTTTTCCAAATTTCATGAGATGTTTTGAGTAGTTTTACCTGATTGTACTCACTTTTAGGTAATGTTGATAGTATTTCTTCTCTTGCCCTTATGTTGCACATAAATACTTCTCTTTGTTCCTCAATGTAGGTTTCAAGATTTTTTTCTTCTACAATGTTCTTAGAAGTCTTGGTCTCAAGCCAGTATCTTGGACCCATGCACAAGAGATGAGTCTTCATTTTATCCTTCCAACTATCATAGTTTGTGCCATCGAATCTAGGACTTTCCTTCTTGAATGGATTCAATATGGATCTCCCAAGCTTGTTAAACTTTCTTTCAAGGACCTGATGAACTGATACCAATTGTTAAAAGTAGTACATTGCCAATATAACTAAGAGAGGGGGGAGGTGAATTAGTTATGTATCAATCTTAAATAATTCTTAATTATTCAAACAAAGTAAATGGTAATCACAAAGAAATGTGCATGTACAAGTACATTAGATATGTTGACTAGGGAAACCCTTCATCAGAGGGAAAAACTTGGTGGGAATGATGCCCACAAAATAATGTACTAATCTAAATATTCGTTGTTAGAGGATAGACCCTATTAGGAGTTTGTTACAATACTTAGTACAAAGAGTCCCTATTACGAGACTTTGAATCCCTATTAGGAGATTCCAACTCTGTTAGTAGTTGTAGAAGGTAGTTGAACCCACTGTCCAAATAGCTTCAAGATTAGATCAATGAACTCACTATCCAATTGGTGTCGATACTATTCCATTTAGAATAATAGATGTCAAACAATCTATTTCCTATTTCTCTATCCAATACATGAGACTTCTTCACCTTCATATCATGAAAATAGATTTGGAACTCATCAGTAACCCTTAAGGTCACTTACACACATTAGCAGATTACTCTACTCTTCTACTTTGCAATTAGCAAGCCTTCTCTACTTCTCAATCTCAATAATGATTATCTTCAAAACTTGGAAAACATATTTATTTTATACCATACTTAATCATTAATCCTTTGAGTTGGCTCCATATTTAATTAAATGAAATACACATTCAATTAGTGTTGTCAACTCACAGTTATACACAAACTTCCACACATGCTACTTTCATTCCTACACACTTGCTAACATCATTAGTTGTTATTGTACTTCTTCCAATTAACTATGTAACTCTTCATTTCAAACAAAATGTGTTATATCGATCATACAATAGAGACTATTTTCCCTATGCTCTATTTCCTTGTGGTTCCCTATAAATCATTAATATCTTTTGTATGCTTTCGATTTAGGTTCTGCACACTTGCCCACATGTCAAATACATGTTGTAGTATATGTTGGTAATTTCACATAGGAAGATATGCAATGTGATGTCCTCATTACATAAATCTTAGTCTACTGCTCTATCAATCATTTGCAATATTATTGCTATGTTGTCATCAATGACAAACAAGGTCATAAAACTATTTTGTGATGTTCTCTCATAGCATCAACATTCATACTAATGGCCTTACTATTACTCTTTAATAATTATATTAGTCTAGGGTAAATCCTTTGGATTAAGTTTGACCTAATAGTCATTTATAAATCTTTTAACTGAGTGATATTCCAAGTGAATGGTCTAAAGTTCTCTAACAATTAAGGCTCATTCCTAATAAGGTGATTGAAATCCTTTAACAGGGTCACATTTAATAATGTGTATTATAACCTTTAACAAGGTTGTCCTTTCATAGGGAATCATGTCATAAGAGTGAAAAGGAGTACCATGTTACTGGTGGTTTTTCCCAACTAGCTTTTCATGTAAATCATTTTGTTAAGTGTGTTGATGAATCTATTGTGTTTCATGTTTACATTTCTACAAGATGATTTGATAGTAACCTACAAGTTTTAAGTGGTTACATAATCTTATGGATGCATGCATGAAGATAAATGTTTTATGGGTTCACTAAGCTATGAAAATTTTTATTTATACATCTAGTTCTTTGATAACTAATTTGCCCCTGCCCCACCATCAGCTATTCTAAAGCATTCCAACAATTTGTACTAGAGCTTAGTTTCTTAAGAGGACTAGTTTGAAGGTACTAGAAGCACAAAGATCAAGATGTCAAAAAGAGAAGTACCCAAGCTTAATAGAGATAACTTTCCTGTATGACAAAGTTTGATGAAGCTACACCTTGGAGGACTTGGACATCATGCATAATCTACCATTTCCATTAAGCAAGTTGATCTTGCTAGAGCCCCAACTACTAAGGATATGAGAAAGAAGAAAGAACACAATTAGGAAATGTTGGAGATTGCCTCTACCCTAAGCTATGCTGAATTTGATGATATCAAAGGTCTTGATAGTGCAAAGAAAATATGGGATTCCCTAACCACTATCTATGGAGGAGATGCAAATGTTCTAAGAAACAAAGTTGAAGATCTCAAAGGTAAGTTTGATGATATGAGAATGGAAGAAGGTGAAAATATTGCTCAATATGTTGCTAGGATAAAAGAATTTTTTAATGCAATAAGAGGAGCTACTAGTAATATAAATGATGATACTATACTAAGAAAAGTTTTAAGGACACTATTGCCTATATATGGTTTTAGAGTTTTTGCAATTCAAGAACTGAGATGTATACCAAGGAATAACCTATCACTTGAAGGTCTAGTAGGTAGACTCACTACTTTTGAGCTATCCAACTTTGATAATTACAAACCTAAAAATATTGAATCCTCTTTCAAAGAAAACATGTCATTGAAGGAACTTGATGGGAAGAAAAAGAAGAAAATGAAGTATGTGTCTAGTAATAGTGATACAAATGAGAAGGATGTAGAAGATCTTGAAGTACTACTAGAAAGAAGATTCCACAAAGGTAAAAGTAAGTTCAAAGGTAAATTAACTATCATTTGTTTCAGTTGCAATGAGGTTGGTCATATTTCTACTAGATGTCTAGAGAAGAACTACAAAGGTGGTGACAAGTACAAAAGTAGAAGAGATGAAGACAACAAGGACTACAAAGACAAAAGAAAAAAATTATGCTATATTGCTAAAGCTGAAACAAGAGATGAATCTGATGAACATGATGATGAAGTGGTGTATGTTGCAATGACGGACACATTTGACAAGGATGAGGCAACTACACTTGTGACTTGTGTGAACAAGAATGACAAATGGATCATTGACAATGGGTGTTCACATCACATTGATGGAGGCAAAACTGAGTTCATTACCTTGAATTGTTATGATGGAAATAATGTAATATTTGGTAATGATGCACCATGCTTGATAAAAGGAAAAAGTTATATCAAGCTCACAAATAAGATTTTATGTGACAATGCTTAATATGTTGAAGGACTTAACTATAATTTGTTGAGTGTGTTACAAGTAAATAATTTGGGATGTAAGGTTGAGTTTGAAAACAAGGTTGCTAAGATATATGACACAAATGGAAAACTTATTAGAAAGGGTGATCAAACTAGGAGTAATCTATTCTATCTTGATATAGAGGATGTTACTTGTTTAGTTGTAAAACTTGATGATGTTTGGCTATGGCACAAAAGGTTATGTCATGTCAATTTTGATAACTTGTTCAGTATTAGTAATATGAGGAAAGTTAGAGGTTTTTCTGAGTTGAAGAAGCCTAATAATTTAATGTGCGAATAATGTTAGTTAGGAAAAATAACAAAGTCAAGTTTTAAGAGTAAAACTTATACCTCTAAAGGGATACTAGAGATTGTTCATACTAAATTGTGTGGACCAATTGATGTGCAAAGCTACAAAGGAGATAAGTACATTATGTTGTTTGTTGATGACTATTCTAGAATGATGACAATTATGTTTCTAAAATAGAAATCTGATGCTTTTCAAATGTTTAAGTGGTACTTAGCAAGAGTTGAGAAGTAAATGGGTAAAAGTATGAAGTGTTTGAGATTTGACAGAGGGGGAAAATTTACATCACATAAGTTTGAGATGTTTTGTAATTATAGAGGAATCAAAAGATAGACATCTACACCTAAAACCCCTCCACAAAATGGAACAACTAAAAGAAGGAGCAAGTTTATAATGGACTATGCTAGAACACTGATGATGGAGAAAATTTTTCTTTGAAATACTGGAGAGAAGTTGTAAGTACAACTATTTATACCTTGAACTATGTAAAAGTCAAAAAAGGTACTCATTGAACACCTTTTGAACTATGATATGGATACTCACCCAATGTAAAATTCTTTAAAGTATTTGGAAAAAAAGGTTACATTCTTAATGACTTCAAGAATAGTAAACTAGATGCAAAAAGTGAGGAAGGTATATTTCTACTATACTCCACAAGAAATAAATCTTATAAGTGTTTGAATACTAACGCTAACAAAGTTGTGGAAAGTGAAAATGTAAATTTTGATGAATATATAGAGGCACATGAGGCTGAACCTATGAAATAACTAGAAGAATAAAAGTCATTTGTATACTCTTATGAAGGCATTCCTTCTGAAGAAGATGTTATAAATCAAGCTACAAACCAATAGCAAGTTTCAATGACTATTGAGTCACATACTATGAATGTCGAGTTGCATTCAAAAACTGAGCTACATTCAAATGTTGAGTTACAAAATAAATTTGGTGCACATTCTAATTCTAAGGTTAGTGTACATGAAAGAGATGTTGAACTACTTGATAGAGATGTATACAGTGACTCTAAAGTTGAAATTTTTTTGAATAAACTAGAGTTGAACCAAGATTGTCCAAATATGTTAAAAGATATCATCCTACTACACAAATAATTGGAGATAAAGATGCTAGAACAATGACAAGGAATAGATTGAGAAATGATACATGTCTACTAAGCATGAAGGAACCCAAATCAGTGAGAGATGCTTTAGAAGACAAAAATGAAATTGGCAACAAGTGGGTATGCAAAAACAAGCTAGATGGAAATGGTGAAGTCACAAGGAACATGGCAAGATTAGTTTGGAAAGAATATACACAAGAGAAAGGAGTGACTATGGAGATACATTTTCTCCTACTACCAAATTTGAAGGAGTAAGAACATTACTTTCTTATTCTACATACAAAGGTTTCAAAGTTTATCAAATAGATGTTAAATCTACATTTCTAAATGGTTTATTAGAGGAAAAAGTTTCAATAGAGCAGCCAAAATGATTTTTTGATGTTAACAATAAGAAAATGGTATGTGGATTACACAAAGCTCTATATGGTTTGAAACAAGCACCAAGAGCATGGTATGAGAGACTTCATAATTATCTTGTGAAGATTGGATTTGAGAGGACTAATGATAACAACAATCGGTACATGAAGATGGAGAAAGGCAAAGGTATTTTGTTATCTAAAATTTTTGTTGATGGTATCATATTTGGAGATCAAGATTCTTTATGTAAGGATTTTCAAATTAAATGTGGCAAGAATTTTAAATGTCTATGTTTGGAAAGATCAAAAATTTTGTGGGTTTGCAAGTATATTAGATGAAATAGGTATATACATCACATAGTCAAAGTATTTCAAGGAAATACTAAAAACATTTGGATTGGAGGATTCCAAACCAATAATTACACCTACGGTGACATGACACAAGTTGTCAAACAATGATGATTCAATTGAAGTGAATCAAACATTGTATAGGTCTATGATAGGCAAATTACAATATTTAGTACATAGTAGACTTGACATTACATTATCTATAGGGATAGTTGCAAGATTTTCTACTAACCCCAAGTAGAATCATGAGATATTTGAAAGAAATATAGGAGTATGGTCTATACTATTAGAAAAATGAGAAATTTGAATTAAGAGCCTACACTAATGTTGAGTGGGCTAGACACATTGATGACAGAAAGAGCACCAGTGAAGGAACATTTTTCTTAGGCAAGAGGTTGGTTACATAGACTAGCAAAAAAATAAACTACACTTCACAATCCACTCATGAAGCTGAATATGTTGTTGCTATTGTAAATTGTACAAACATTGTATGGATCAAATAGTTACTCAAAGGTATGAAGGAAGAGATCACGAAACCAGTGGTACTTTTATTGTGATAATACAAGTGCTATCAATATATCAAGAATCTTATGATGTATGCAAATACTAAGCAATTGCAATCAAGTATAATTGCTTGAGAGAATTAGTTCAAGATAAAGAGGTGAAGATGGAATCAAAAGAGAAAATTTTTAATATCTTCACAAAAGCTTTACCTAAGAATTCTCATGAGTATCTAAGAGGTAAACTAGGGGTGATACCCCTATCAAAGGCTATCTAAGTAAAAGGAGGAGTGTCCTACATCAAAAAAGATGATTTTCATATGTTACACATTGATGCAAAGGATCTTAGTTTAGGAATTTCCTAAAGTAATTAAAGAGCTAAAACTACAAATTAGTCACAAGTAAGGTGCAGAGGGAGAAACTGAAGGAATTGAAGAAGCCTATATCTACATGTTAAAATGACAAGTCTTTGGCATTTTTCTCAAAGAGGGAGAGATTCATTGATAAGAGGGAGAAATACAAGATGAGTTAAAACTAATCTTAGGGGAAGATAGTTGTTGACCAAGAGAAAAATGAAAAAGAAATCCTAACATCTACCTAGTAAGAAGGAATTATAAGGAACACTTTTGTAACATATTTAGAAGATGGAAGTTGCTGATAGAAAGAGAGATTTTAATATAAGGAATCATTTTCTTTTTGCTATTGTCTTACTATTTTAACCTAGTTAGTTTGGTTGATCAGTTTGATTTTCCATCAATGCCAAAGAGGGAGATTGTTGAGAATTAGATTGAAAAATAGTACAAAAAAGGAGATTGTTAAAGAGGGAGATTATTGTTTCAACCATGGTTTTTTCATGGATGTCAAACCTGCTATCTTTTGGTAAGACAGCTTCTTATATGATTTAAGTACTATCACTTATTTGATTGATGAAGTGGATTTGATCAAAAGATGTAAGAATAGCACCTAGAGGAAAGGTTGAGTTATGATTATCTAAAGAAGTATAAAAATTAAGTAAGACAATGTTAACATAATGTAGTGATGATCTACTTAATGTTACAAAGTTTGGTTACACTGAGAAACTTTAGAAGAACAAGTTATAGAAAGTTTGTCTACAAATCTTCACCAAGTGGATAGTAGGTGCCAAGCACAGTCAGTAGAAGTCAAGCAAAATAATAGCTAGAGCTAAGAAAATGCTTATTCTAGTGTATGATAAGTAGAATAGTGGATGCCAAGTAAAGTTTAGTTGATGTCAAGCATTAGTAAACTTTAGTTTATGCCTAACAACACAGTATGTGCCTGTTATTAGAAGCAAGATAATGTTGAGTTGTTGTATTATTTGAAAGATCATGAATTTGATGGATCTAAATTGACAAGTTTTTTTTCTTGGATTATGTGAACCATTTGGAAGATAAGATTGATGAACTGGAGGTATAGAATTCAAGGTAAACCATTTTTAGGTGAATTCAAAGAGGATTCAAGGAGAAGTTTCTAGAAGAGATATGGAATATGGGGTAGATTATTGTATCCTAACTAATCTATCCTAACCCTAAATTGGATGATGGAGAACGAGTGGAAAAAAGATCTTAAGTTTCTATCCATAGGAATGGCTAGTCATAAGCAAAGGTCGTCATGTGTGAGAACCCAAGAAAGATAAGGATTCAATGGTTTTGCTTCATTAAGTGACCTAAGAGAAGAGTTTGTAATGGCACATTAAGGAAGAAGGCTTAAGGATATGAATTTTTGAAGGGTGAACAAGATATCATAGTTGCAATGAGTGAAGGCCAAGTAGAATGGAAGACTAAAACAAAGTTTTATAATCTACAAATGGAGTTGTAAGTTGTTATCAGACCAATCCTTACTATTACTCTCTAATAATTGTATCAGCCTAGGGTAAATCCTTTGGATTAAGGTTGACCTAACAATCATTTGTAATTCCTTTAACTGGATGACATTCCAAGTGAATGGTCTATAGTCCTCTAAGAAGGCTTACGCCTAATAGGTTGATTAAAATTCTTTAATAGGGTCACATTTAATAGTGTGTATTGTAACCTTAAATAGGGTTGGCCTTTCACAGGACATCACTTCAGAAGAGTGAGAAAGAGTAGAATATTATTGGTGGTTTTTCCCAAATTAGGTTTCTACTTAAATCATTGTATCAACTATGTTGATGAATCTATTTTGTTTCATTTTTACATTTTTGCAAGCTATTTTGGAAATAACCTACAAGCTTTAAGTGATTCCATAATATTATGGATGCATGCATGAAGATAAATGTTTTATGAGCTCACTAAGATGTGAAAAGTTTTATTTATACATCTAGACCTTGGATAACTAATTCATCCCCCCTCTCAATTATTTTAAGGTATTCCAATAGATATGCCATTGTATTTTTGAGCAAAATTATGGGTCTACTAGCAGCTGAACATCTTCACATCTGGATGGTCCATTTCATAGAGACCATCAAAACAACCAAAATTCTAATTCATTGGACCACAATACTAAGTGAAAACTTAGATGAACAATTGGAAGGAGTTAAAGTTGACCCTAATTTTTATATGACATCATATTTGGTGTACTTATTCATAGCAAGGACAACTGACTATCCAAGACTATACAAGAAGGGAAGCATTAAAGATGACAATGCTTGGCCCTATGTGGTATATTCTTTTTTGGTAAATTAGAGTAAGGAATTGTAGATAGTGAATGATGCTTTCATATTTGCAATCATCTGACTCATAGAGGGTGATTATGCTAAGAGGATGTCAACAGAACCAACAACAAGGATCACAGAGATTGGTGCATATTACATCTAGTTTAAAACATTCATTTACCTAAGGGTAGATGATACGATAATGAATCCAAACCTAAGATATCCATTAGATAGGCTCATTCTATTGGATATTGCAAGATAGCTTAGATCTGCATATGACAGAGTGAGAAAACAACATAAGAAGACATGGGTATGACCTATTACTAGAGGTACATTTGAGGTAAAGTAGAAGTAAGGTATTATGACTTTTGATTTGGAGTGGGATCAATATCCCTTGGTTCCCTCACCCTTATTTTGATAATATTGGTAGAGTTCAGCATTTGGTAGGAAAGAAGTTTTTGTATGAAGATGCCATCAGAGATCATTGGATGAATGTAATAGATGACTATGATATATGAACAAGGGATTATTGTAAGATGAATCTATATGTGGTAGGAAGTGCCTTAAAGAAAAAAATCCCACTCAGTCATGGATCCTTTGTATAACCGAGACAGGATATATGATAGGTCAATTATGAACACAGAGATTGACAGGGATGAAAATGCAAATATTGACCATAGGGATACACACATAATTCAAATAACAAGGGATTAGATCAAGAAGATTATTTCCTTTCAAGCCACAACACTCTTAGATAAGGGTAAAGGTTAAAACTTTACAATACCAACTTTTCATGCTCAATTTTAAGTCAGGTTGGAAATAGTACATCAACATGATAGGGATGTTGGATACTTTAGAGTAGATAAAGCAAATAATAAGATGAAAGGAGATGCCCCAAAGAAAGTTGAGCCCAAAGTTGAAGAGCTTCAAGATGAAGAGGTGGCTCAAGCCTAAGATACTGCACAAGTACCCCTACAAGAATAGGAAGAGGAGCAAGAACCAGGGTAGAAAGCACAAGAGGTGTCACCACCTACATAAGAGGAAGAGGAAACTGCTTCAATTTCTAAGAAGGATAAGGTTGGACCTACTATGAAAAGGACATGAAGGGGGAGATTACAAAAAAATAAGTTATTCCCATCCCTTCAATTCCTGAAATTATCCCTAAGGTAGAAGATGAAGAAGATGAAGAAGATAATCTCCCCTTGAGTTAGAGGACTCATTTAGCCAAGGCTACTCAAGAAGATAAAATAAGAAACTCCTTAGTTAAACCTCCATCCATTCCTTAGGAACATATTTAGGTTACCATTTCTAAAGATGAGCAGTTGCAATGGATTGATGCTCAAGAAGGGAAAGAAAAATATATTTTCAACATTTCTAATTTTGATTTTATGCCCATGGGAACTAAAATTGTGGGTGACGAGGTACTAGATACACCCACAAACAAATATTTGGGAGAGGTTTGGAACCAAATGCCACCTCTACCACAAGGGTCTCTGGGTACATCACCACCATTATTTCAAGACTTTTTTTTTCTTAGAAAATGGCTCAGTTACTCATCTTCCTCCTATCACTAAAGTACAAGAACAAAAAATGCCTAAAGAAGAGATATTAAAAAAATTCTAGTTGATGAAGTATCAAAGGAGGGATAGATAATTAAAGAACCTTAGCAAAATTCTCAAGATACAAAGGAAATGACTTTGGCTACAATAGATATAGGGACTCCTAATGTAGATCTCTCTTAGAAGGAGAAGGCTTCAGAAAGGAATGATAAGGGTAAGGATCTAGAAGTGCAAGCCTCCTCTTCTAGTAAATATATATCTCCCATGGGCACTACACCAATATGGACAAAAATGGAGGTTATGATTTGGAAAAAGTGGCAGTTGGATATAACTCTTGAGGACAGTATGAATGAGTTAGTAAAAGTAATCAAGAAGCTTGAACCACCTATGGGTGATGCACAAAAATTGGCTTTCATACTAAGGAATAAATACAAAGAATTACTTCCCATATATTCATCCCTCCTCCACATGTGAATACTAAAGAGTTGACTCCTAAGGTCTATTAGATTAAAGAATTTTTGTTAGGAAAGCCCATAGTTGACACATAAAGTAATGATAACTATGGGCATCAAGGATGTGTTC
This sequence comes from Cupressus sempervirens, assembly GCA_028749045.1. Lineage (NCBI taxonomy): Eukaryota > Viridiplantae > Streptophyta > Pinopsida > Cupressales > Cupressaceae > Cupressus > Cupressus sempervirens. The sequence continues at coordinate 53,574,990 of CM053784.1, read as the reverse complement.
AGGTAATTAGGTGGAAATTAGTCTAAATTGGTGATGTTGTGCAAATAGAATTAGATTCTAAGAAGCTATCTACATGAGATTATAGGCCATTTGGACCAAGGTTACCTAGAACTTACTCTTGCCATGGCATTGGAAAAGAAAGATAAAGGGAATGTGTAGGTTGATTCATTTTTGGAAGCATACCAACAATGGCATGGTAGTTTTGAGTAGAAAGGTGTAGAGATAATACAAGGTGATCTAAACCTATTACATTACATTTAGTCTAGTGCAGAGAAGGTGGTATCTATAGTGAACCAAGATTTTGGTTTGATGGATGAAGTGTAGACTTGGGCTAAGGAGCTTAAATTTTTTACTCTAGTAAAGGGTCAAAGATATCACATTCTCATGGATGTATATACAAAAAAAGAGTTGGATAAATTAGAATATTGGATTGAGAAGATAGATGTGGGAAATAAAGTCATGGAAGGACTTCATGAAGATGTTTAGAAGTTGAAAGACTAGACTCAAGAGACAATTTTTGAAGTAGAGAGGTATTATGATGATATTTCCACTGAGATTTTTGAAGATGAGTCAAAAATAAAGCTCAAGTAAGTGCAATTAGTGGTCAAAATTTTTTGAATAACTTTCAAGGATGCTTCATCTGATGAAAATATTAGGCAAGCATTTAAGACTAAAGAGCTATTGTTCGAACTAGATAATAGACTTGATGATTTTATGGAGACTTGAATGGATGTCAGTACTTATCGACAAATGGTCAAGCATAAATATGAGGCTCTATTTCTTTTGGATGTTTCCCAAGTGATGAATATTATAGAGAAATTCAAGAGCAAACATCTAGACATAGCTCTAGCATAAAGGGGAAGAAAACCTAAAACTAGAATTTTAGTTTTGAGAATTGGGAAAATTTTGGATTTTTTGAACTTGCCACTAAGGTGTGCAAGGTGCACAAAGTGTGATATTCTAGAGGTGGACTGAAAATTTTGAAGAACTGACAATGCACCAATAGTTAACTGCTAGTTGGTAATTTAGAGCTTTCCATGTGTTGGAAACACATTCTGACAGTAGTTCAACTCCTATAACTGATTAGAGAAGGTCAAGCTTCTATTTTTACATCCCCCAATGACACTTAGATCCTTTTACAACTTCCTTCCTCCTTGTACTTCTTTCTTTAGTTTAAGACATAGAAAGGATCATGCACCCATTAATTGATACAAACAAGGGTGGAGTCCTACTTAGTACCATTAAGAGAGTCAACTTGTATATAATTAGATTTATTTTATTAGTTTAGAAGCAAATCTTTTCATTAAGGGATCTCTCACTCTAAAAAAAAATTGAGAAGTTGATTTCTTGCTTTCCTAGTCATTTACCCTTAGCCATGGTGATTCAGAATTCATACCTATATGCCCATTGATGGTGGTACCCTTTTGCACAATTCTTTTCTTACAATGCTTCCACCCCATTGACATGCTCCCTACAAGGAGAATCTCCACAATTAAATCATATTATCATAACATGTTATTAATCATAACCAATCATAATGGCTAACTACATTTCTAATTCTCATGAATTCATGATAAATAACCAACTTTCCAAAACAACATTAAAATATCATCATAATAGTTAAGTAGCATGCCAACTTCATAGGAGATTATAATGATTAACCATCTTACCATTTCACATAATTTTAACTAATTTCACCTATCAATAGCTTCACATGATACCTCAAAAGTTATATGAGCATCTCAAATGGAGCTAAAAACTAGGATGATAAGTATGGTATTGAATGAGTTAGAACATGATAGTGTAATATTGGTTTGATTGTTGTACAATCATGTCATATTTTTAAGAAAGTATTGAAGATCATGAATATTCAAGTTACACTGACTATACTACATAGTGAATGAAGGAAAATACTATTAACCAAGCTATTGTAGCTGTCATCGAGCACTTGGAAAAGACAAGTAAAAGTTTAGTTTTAACTGTATCATTTCAGTGTTGACCAAGTGATGTATTGACCGAGTAAATTTGTACTGTTGAAAAGAAGAGGTTAATAAAATATTAATCTGAGGTCAACATTTGATGAAAATCAAGAATGTTGAAGAAGTCAAAAAGATAAGGAATTTTTTATGAGATTAATGACTAGAATAATTCAAAGGAGGGCTTATGGAGAAGATTTAACAACCTGAACTGGAGTACTATATACTCTTAAAAATAGTCAAGTCAACTTTAATAAATTATTTAATTTATTAAGTTGATTTATTTTCTATTAATTAATTAAATATTTTTATGTTTAATTAATATTATTCTTCAATTAGTACTAATAAATTATTTAATTTATTAAACTAATTCACCTAAGTTAGTTGTACTATCCCAAGTCTTCTAAATAATCCTATTAAATGGTTTATTTAAATTGCCTAATTATCCACTCACTTAAATGACTAAGTCTATTAGTCTACCTTGTCAATCCATGTCATTTGCCACATCATATTCACACCAATAATTAATTTAAGTAATTATTAAATAATCATATTTATCCTCAAGCAAGTGTCCTATTTTATAGGGCCAAAAGTGGATATGGGGCCTTATGTAACTTAATCTTTGAGACACATGTCTCTAGTGATAAAGTCTTCTCCCACTTCTTATATTAACTTGGAGTTAGTCAATCCACCTAATGCAATCAGGAATGACTCATGAGACACTTGTACATGGAGTCTTCCTTAAAGGAAGAATCTCCTTAAGAAGTCTAGATGAGATGTTTGTCGTGTGGCTTTCATCTTTTGAGTATTTCTCTCACATCTCAACTAAATCCTAGTTTCTCTCAACTCCTTAAATCAATTCATTACCACTCATCCATGTGTCTTATATTATATCTCTACCATCAAATGTTTCCACCTAAGCTAGGGTCCTTCTAGATTCTATAAGAGGAACCCCCAACCCCTCATAGAGATAGATAGAATTAGAACAATTAGAATTTTCACAAGAAATTATAATTCAAGAAAGTTGAGAAAATATCCATCAAATCCATAGTTGTTCATCAATCAACTTATAGATCTATTAGAATCTTAGTCTTCTCATCCAACAATCCTCATCATTTAAACATAGCATTCTAGGATCACTTGGATAGAATCTTCCATTGAAGTTCATAGTCTCCAAAAACTTGAGGCATCTTGAAAAAGAAATTTTATCAATATTTGAGGTCTCACAAATCAAGAAACTCAATCTTAGGAGGACAATGGAGGTACATTACAATTGGTAAGACAAGGTAAAAGTCCCCTTTTTATCTTAATTTGAATTGTAATCCTTCATTGGGTATGTATTGCTAGTTTATCTTTATTGTTTCTATATTGTCACTAATTTTTGCATGCAAGTGCAAAGTTCAAAAAGGAATCATATTTTTGAGTAACTAAATGGAATGAATCTGAGATCTATGGTTGTAATTAAGAGATAAAATCTAAAAGATTCTATAAATTATATCTTGGCATATGAAATTCTCATTTAGGTCATCAATGTGTTAATAGGAAATGACATTGGGCCTCCTAGATTGAATGCCTCCTTTTCTAGAGCCAAGAAAATGCTCCTATCTCTTTAGTGGAATGACTTGTTGACTAAATTGTAACATTTGATTAATGCCTTTACTAGGTCCACATCCACAAATACTCCTCGCATAATTAGTTTACCTAAATTTCTAACCCAAGGATTGCAAACTAGAACTTTCTTTGTTCTATTCTTGTAAAAGAACCATAACACTTCATATTTTTTCGTATTTGGAACCTCTTCATCTCTAAATAATGCATATGGATCTTTGAAGTCATGGTCATTTGCAAATTGTGCATTAGTAGAACTTGGTAGAATATGCATCCATTCTTTGACAAATGAACTAGGGATTTTAGTTTGTGATTCATATTCTTCAATTTGCACCTATGTAATCAATTCACCTTCTTTTTGAGACATTTTTCCAAGTAATTCAATCAAATGTAAATGTTGTATGTTCTAAAATCACTTCAAATCACTATGCAACTCAAATTCACTCTAAAATCTCAAACAATTATGCAACTAGTAATGAAAATCTTTGTGTCTTTTAGAATTTATCTATCCCTACAACAAGAGCATTGCATTAATGACATTTAAATTAGCACACTTCAAAACCTATCAATCTTTGAAAAGATGGAAAAATCTTCTCTTTTTCATATTTCATACTTCTAGGTCATGCCCTTTTTATCTAGCTTAGACAAGGTCATTGAAATTTTTTTAATACATTAAAACAAAAAGGTGCAATGATGCAATGACCACTTTATCATTAACTCATCATAGTTTCATTTATTTCCTCATCTCTAGCTACAACCATGTGAATGAGGTTATCTTTATTATGCATTGTAATTTCTATTCTAACAAGAAAATATAATGTAAAACAACTATCATATTACCAACAAAATCTACTTGCAAGATACATTAACATCGGACTTAAATGAAATCCATTGATTATAACTTCAGGAACATCAAATATTCAATATACATTATTGACATCCAATTTTATAATTAAACTATCTACATTCTACAACTAATTTGGAATCAATACTGAACACCAATGCAACTAAATTATTCTTATGAAATTTGAGGACATAAGAATAACAAAATGATAATATCCTATTCATTCTTCCACTGTATGTCATAATACAAATTTCTTTCCTTCAATACATCCTAATTTTTAAGTAATGATAAGGCACCATCAAAACAATGAGATTTTTCCTTCATGTTCCTTTCAAGATTGCATTCAACACAATATCAAGCAAGCAATGGGGTGGTGAAATCATCATATCAAGATACACAATGTAAGGACCTTACAAGTAAGATAATTTCACAAACACTCTATTGGCATGTGTATGAACTCAATAACATCATTCCTACAATACAATAAATTCACATAACAAAAATGGAGTTGTCCTCCATTGCAATACAAATACAATAGTGTTCACTTCTTCTATGCAAGGGTAATACTTCTCATCTTCCAAATGTCCAAGACTCCAAACAAAGACCTACAACACAAGTGACAAAATGTAGAACCATGGAGGCTCACCTCCCAACCTAGGCCTCAAGGATGTCACCCATCAAGCTTAGGGAAATAAGGCACAAATGGTTGCATACTACACATTCATATATTATGCATGATCACAACAATATAACAAAACTCTACACAACACATTACAAGATAACCGATCCCAAGGCTTGCACAAAGATTCAATAATTGAATCAAGTTATAGGGTGAAGTTGGGCTCTCTCCATGAGGAGGATTTCCAACATTGATTTAGAAATATGCACATATTATCATTATTGACATGCCCTTTCAAGGCTTACAATGAATTCCCTCTTCACACACCTTCTTATACCTCCCAAAATGCAAGTAAACAAGAAGTCCATATTCCATTGAACATATAAAAATCATCTCCAGACATGGGAGAGTTCTTCAACTACATGAGTGAGCCCAACTAACCTCTTCACCGAAGCATTTCTTCCCTCCCAAGGGTGAATGATGCTTCACACCCATTACACAAACACACAACATGTACACAAATAAGATTCAAGGAAGAAATCACATAAACCTCTCACATGCAACACTCAAACAAAAGATCTTTTTCCACAAAATACATCTACAATACACCAAATTTATCATGGAATGAAGAATACCATATCAACTCTACATGAAAATGAAAAACACCATGGATCATGGATACCAACCTCACTCCAAGCAATGGAAAATGAAATTTGTAGTAAAGCTCCTTATCATCTTCCTCAAAACCCTAGTTGTCTCTAAAGATAGAGAGTGGCCAAGGGAGTTTCCAATTTGGCCATGCCTCTATATATCATTCTCATTTTTAGATTCAATATAAAATGCATTCTTTTTGGGGTCACCTAGGTCTTCTAGGCACCCTAATGGTCATTATTTCCCCCCCAACTTAAAGTATTAGCATTAGTAATGTTTATTTTCATCACAAATTTACCTTATAGCTACTTTTTTGGCCCTCACAATGCTAGGTAAGTTCAAATTTTAAATTTCTTGTGGTGGTAACCTTGTTCTCTTTAATAATTTAAGGCACTATGTCAAATTTCTCAATTAAGGTATTTAACTCAGAATAAGGTGGCCACATGATCCATCATCAAAGAACATGTCATTTTCACATAATGAGTACAAGTGTCCAAGGAAACACACAAAATTTACTATACACTACACATGACATGTTCAGAATCTACACATGAAATACATACTACACACATACATCTCACATTTACAAAATAAACACATCACAACAAGGTTTACAAATCTTATAAAGAGTCACCTTGGCAGAGTCATATTCACATGTGTTTATACCTTGTTTCACCATTATGTTTCCATGGTTCCTTTTTTACACACCAAACTCGAGTATCAATAGTCCAATGAAAAGCCACATATAAAATACATATGAAAGTAAAAGTACATAATAACTTCGTTATTCTACAATTCACATATAACACATTACATAATCAACTCTCTATTTCTATCATTTACATATAATCATATAATCATTAGCCTTTAAGAACTGTAGTTTACTAACTTCCTTAACAAGATCATATTAAGCATTAGAATGACAGTAAAACTCATTTCTAACATAATAATGAAGTACTCAATAAATATCCATTAATTCATCCACTATGCCAATTATGTCCTAATACATATCCTAGTGAAAAAACACAAGGTAAATATCATCAGTTAAGTAGCAAAATTTACTATCCATCAAGTATCAAAATGTATGTCGAGATATCTACTCTAGGTAACAAAATGGAAATACAATACCTATGCTATGATGGGTTGGGGTGAGGCCTCACATTATTGTTACCCATCATACGTAAAAGGTACACAGTTTCATATCATTGCTACAATATTTTTCTTTTCTTCCATTTATTGTAATATATTAAAGTTATTGATCTAACAATTTTTTTTTTTTTAAAGGTGGAATGAACATGGTCCTAAATTAAAAAATTAGCTGATTACATCTTTTGAGGACCTTTTTGGAAACAACATTTTGGACACTGCCCTACTTCTCAAAAGAGCATGAAGACATAAATATTGTGAGGGACTAATATGGAAGGGGTCTAAAGGGGATCCCAAAGTATGGTTTCCCTCCAATGATTCCATCGATGGAGTGGAATTCAAAATAATAGAAGATACAAAGGAGGAAAAAGACTACATGATAATAATGGAAATGAACTAGAATAGGGCAAAAGAAGGTATGTCATGATAGTATTAAGTAGAATGTAATCATGTACTAATTAGTGATCTTTATAAATATATAATCTAACATGTTTCAAAATGTTCATAGACTATAGGACACATCAATGGCTACAAAAGAAAGACTAGAAAAAGTTGGCTAGCACAAACTTGGCTCTAGTGGCTATATGAATCTTTTCTCTTGACTTGTGAGTAGCATCAATGAAATTTCATATAATTTTTTAATATAATCTTGCAAAAAAATTTCTTTAATAAAACCATACATCCACAACTGATGATATTAAGCAAAAAATACAGGGCATAGAATTCAACGTATAGCTCACAGATGAAGATAAAAAAATTGCCTCGAAGGATGGCTATAAAGTTGTGGTTGCATGCCTATGCCAATAATCTAAAAGCCATACCAAAGAATGTGGCACGTTTAATGACACATAGGTAAATTTCTCAGATGAAAATTAAATCAAATTGAATAGTTGAGAAATTTATTTTTTAATGCTAGTTTTGAACATAAATTGACTGCATAACAATGCACACAACATTTCATTATAGCCTTCATATCCTATCATAGAACCTACTCATGATGAAAGCCATGATGTGCATTATAGTGGTGGATGTATTAATTTTCTATTGGAAATTAATTATGCAATTATGAATACAATTTAACATCTTCAATTTCAATTTGACATGTAATCTTTTTTTGAATATTTTAGAGCATATTGAACATCATTGTGAAGGAGTGGAGCATGTTCCAAGTGTTCAACATGTTGACATGGTGGTGGATCAAAATGTTAATGTACATGATGTGGCATTGTTAGGCAAGAAAAATGCATATTATGTTGTACTACTTAATTAAATACTTGTAATAGTTAAAAAAGGAAAAAGAGTATGCCAATTTAACCTATTTACTTTTTCTTGCAACAGAGCTCCCCTTAGTCTAGCAACCTCCTACTACTTAAAATAGGAAGAGGCATCATAATTTGACATTAAATGTGCCACAAGAAGAGGAGAATAAGGAAGATATTGATGCTCCTATTAGCCTTTTACTTAATAGAGCTAAGAAAAACAAAAACGAAGAAATGATTTTTTAAAAATGCTCTTTGATAAACCTTGTTTGGTAAACTTTGTTGGATAATGAAAGAACTTTGTTTTAAGTAATTATCTATGAATGTTGTGTATTAATATTTATTTTTATGTTAATGAATATTGTTATGTGTTAATGAAGTCTTGATTAGTTTTGTGTATTAATGAATTTTATATCATATTAATGAATGTTATGTGATTATATTGATAAAATGTTATAGTTCATAAATGGACAAATGAATGAATGAAGGATGTAATTAGATGATAATGGGTAATTTAGATTGATGTTAGGGGGAGGGGGGTGAGGCTAGATGAGCTTCCAGCTTCATGTGGTTGGCCTTGTTAAGTAGAGAATATTAAAGTATTCTTGAAACCAAGTGAAGCTCAAACTAATATACCAAGGAATCTTAAATCCAATCCATCTACCTCTCATCTTCTAATCCCTGTAAGTCATCTTTTCCACCACTTTTTTCATATTCAATATTCTATTATTTAAAATCTTGATAATGGTAGCCTCCATCTTGTTGGTAATTTGTTCCTATCCTATCATTTTATTTTTAAAAATGCATCTATTTCTCTCCTACCATAACTCCCATATGACAATAGATGGTGTTGCAGTCCACCAGCCACCATAAAAATAGTCCCTATTTTGAATACGCCAATATTGAAACATGCTTATGATTGACCTTGATATTGCTGTGTTCCATCTAATTTTTTTATGTAACTAGCTCCAACATTGGTGAGAATATTTGCAAGTTAATAATATGTGGTCTGCATTTTCTTCATCCTCTTCACAAAAAGGGCATCTTCTTAGACTTGCATTTCCTTTTTTTTTGATAGTACCAGCTATAAGGACTTTTTTTGTAGCACTAGCCATGAGAACAATCCTACCTTAGGTAAGCAGTTTTTATCCCAATATAGTCAAAATTAGATGTTTGTATTTGGTCTTAGCTATTTTCTAATTAGGTAATTATAGCCCTCCTTAGTGTTCTAGTTTCCAATCTTTGAGCCATCCAAAACTAGTTTACCTTGCCTTGGATGAAATGTGGCATTTTTTGTAATGCTACACAAAACAAAATCAAAATTAGGAAACCTTGAACAAACATAAAGAACCATAGAATTTTTTTTTTTCTAATCATCATATTACAAGAACAAGTACAATGATTGAATCATTCTCAATTCGTAGACCTCAAAATATAAGAATATATCATCAAAATAAATTTCCATAATGATGTTAATACATAATGATTTTAGTACAATAATGAAGAACAATATCATTCAAAGACGCCTAAGTCCAACATATGGACTTTACAAATATCAAATTCAATTTCAAGAAGTAACTTCAACAGTCTTCCTTAGCACTAGTTATTCAACTTGAACACCTGAAATATACACAAAATACAACAAAACACAAAGAGGGCTTAGTACACACTGAGTTCAAAAGCGTACTCCACTTGCATACATGTCAAAATAAACATATATAAAACCATAATGCAGATATCTGAACCACATAACATAGTGCAATTCTAAAATTACTATGCAAGTAGTAACATCTTCTTAACAATGCAAAATTAAACTCACACTAAGAATAACCAGCTAATGAACCATATATATACTAAGGTGTCATCACTATGGTGCTAAGATATTGCATCTATATATGGTAAGCCCATAGACAACATATAGTGGGATTCTCTATAGTAATCATGAAATGACGCAATAGAGACTTGCCTTGTTCTCCATACTTAACCTTATTGGTTTAAGTCATAGGTAAGGCCAATTATCTTTTGTATGTAATTAACCCACCCAATTCATCTTTAAAATTATCACTAAATTAATTAACTGAATAGGATAAATTGGTATTTAGCCACCTCGATATACGTTCATTACAACTATCCTTAAAATACACATCAAACAGATATTCTAAGAATGCACATGCAACTAATAACAAGTCAATTTTCTCATGATATTACATTCTTCATCTTTCAAAACTCTCATCTTCTACTGTCAAATTTGAAAGTAAACTTAGGTTATTTTAACAATAGAAATAAATACTACACTATTACGATCTCGTAAATATAACTAAACTGTTACGTCAGTTTAATGATATTTACCAGTCGTAGTACTATACTACAAGTATCTCTATTGTTATAAAAAACTAAGCTTATCCTTCAAATTGGCCAAGATAATTAAACAATACACATATGATATTCTTACTTTAATTGACAAATCATCAAAAATATATCATAAATTGGCTTCACAAATGAAACAACTTCCATTTCAATCATAATTGAAATATATCTATATAAAAAGGATTCTGTTTCAAACAAATTATCTCAAAAACAATCCCTAAATGCTATTAAGATACTTCATAGCCTAAACTAAACATAATTGAATCCAATTGTAGCCAAAGCTTTAAAAAAAGATCCTTTACAATGTCATTGAATATTTAAATGTCTGTAGAAGTTTTACCACTATTTGATAATAAGCCACCACCCATCTATAGCCATAACAGCATATAAAAATATAATATCTGAGATCCATTCAACATGCACTTCACAAGAATGCAAAGTAACTTACATCTTGCCAATAAAAAAAAGTAATTAGGATGCAAATCCCTAAGCTATAAGAAGTACACAAACTATTCACATAATGACCCTGTCGATATTACAAAAACAGGATCTACCCTTGACTTTGTTTATAAAAATAATGTCTTATTCAATTACGAATAGTTTCAAAAACAATCTACAATGACTTATGACTCAATTCCATCATATATCATGGGTTAATTTATGCTATCGTAGGGAGTTTCCTATTTGAATCGAGCTTTCTTTTTAACTATTTGACAAAATGTCATTTCCAAAACTGTCACATACTGTTTGCTAAGTTACTATTTTTAATATATAAATTAACCGAGCTACAGGATTCAAACATACTATTTTCTTTTAAAACAATAACATAACCCTCATTTAATCATTTATATCATAAAAATAGAGTGATTGTTCCATTAATCAGTCATGAGACTGCAACCAAATGCAAGCTTGAGACTATGGCCGAACCACTCATATTTATGAATTTTAAAATATGGTTCTCTCAGATCTCAGCCCAAAGAAAGCCGTATACCCATAAGCATGTCTTAAACACTTGCATACATGTTGTCGCAGACATGAAGGCTTGACTGGGTTCAACTCGGAGAACGAATGTATAATTAGGGAAAAGCCCAAACAAATATATACCTATAGCAACACTCGATTTAATTTCTCATTGAATCCACATTCAAAGGTGGATATATATAGAGCTAAGCATTGCACACAGTGCCATGCTCTATATATACCCATCCTTGAATGTACATTCACAATATGTAAAACTGATAACCATTTGCATTATGCTAAATGAAATAACATTGCAATTTCGAACAAAGAGAGAGTAGGGTAAGAAATTGCCTCTACTTGCAAATTAGTAGATGGTAAATGTTCAACTCGAAGCACTTTAGCAACTCGTCGACAGCGTCGAAACCCCAACTCAAAACCACACTTCCAAAAAGCCAAAACAAACAAACTTGCTTGAAATAGAGGATGGGGTATTCAATAGAAGAACTCGAATGTAATGAAGGAGGATGATTGATAGAGAGAAAATCAACAGTGCTCGGCCACATAACAATTAATGTTCTTTCAACCAATTCTTGCATGATGTTGATACCTCAGCAACTAGATCACAAATGTAAACCAAAACAGAGCAATGCAACCCAGTTTCTAGCCCATAATTTGCAAAAAACCTGACTCACAAAAAGAAATGGCTAACCAAACTCTTTGTGCCATCAATCCTCATTAACAAGCATTCAAGTCAACTGCGACACTTCATAGGGCTGCGCACAAGACAGTTACAAAGCCACCGCCATGTTTGGCTTCCAACAAAATGACTATGTTTTCTCTTCCTTCATGACAATCGATGACCATTTAGGGTTTCTTAATGCTTAAGGGGTAATTAAACCCTTTTAAAACAAATAGATTTTAATAACAAACATATATGAAATGCAAACTGTGGTTCTCTTATATAACAAGTTAATATGAGTCATGAAAACAAAACCATCTTAAGATTATAAGAAATATACAGTATTTAATCCCTTAAAAGACATGTATATGAAAGTACAATGATGAGTTCTAAAAGCATACAACATATTACCATTTAAATGTATTAGAAATGTCAAGTCATCATACAATATAAAACAGAATGCAGTTTACAATGAGTTAAAAACATAATGAACATAATCGATACCCAATCAACATGTAAATATTTATATGCCAGTTCAAAACACAAAATCCTAAATCTCATTCACTGCTAATAACATAGTTCAAAATATAAAATACGTTCAGCATCAGTCTCATCATTCAAAGATAGTAATATAACCAAATACTTCAGAATTACAAACATAACAACTGAAGGGAATCTTATAACAGCAAGGTCCTATCTTGTAGAAAAACCCAAAATAGTGGTCAGGCATGATATTTTTTAGATCTTAAGATTCTAATCAACTCCTCATTTTCTTTGTCTAGGATACTGATGTTGTTTAGAGACTTCCATCTCCATACTTTCACAATGCCCCCATGCACAACCTCAATATAGTTTTTGGCATGTTTTCTCCACCTTTCTTCAAAGCATGTCTTAGAGATTTTAAAGTTGGCTTTTTATTCTATTGTTTTTATCCTCCCTAACAATCTAGCCAAAATAGGTGATGTTCTCAATTATCAAAATTTTGCATCATTGATGTAACAACAAGGATTGCTAACTTCTTAGCTCTTTCTAGGTGCTCACTAGATCATTTCTATGACCTTGATGGTGATTCATGACTCACCAACTTAGGATCAATCTAGGATCCTTTTCTTTCACCTTTCTATCATCACATGCATACAAAGATTCTGGAGTATCTTTACTATAATTATGATATACAAAGATTCATGTTGAGATTGGTTCAAAAGCACACCTAGAAAACATCCATTTTTGTCTTGTACTTGACTCTAAGAAAGAAAAGAGCATAGGTTAGTTTGTTTTGGACCTTAGAAGGTCATTTTCAATGTTGAGTAGGTGAGTTAGTCATTAGGACTAAGGTCACACTAATAGCCTTTGTTAGTTGTTTTTACATTTCATAATGTTAGGAGTTAGGGAAATTGAGTCTTTAAGGTGTCTTAGATGTTAGAGTTGTTAATGGTTGAAAATATGCTATTATGGCCTTAAAAGGATTTGGATACTTGAGACATGGAGGTTAGAGGTCCTAGAAACAAGGGTAGAGGCATAAGTGCAAAGATGTCAATTGTTGCTAAAAAGTTCTCATGACAATATTTGTAATTATTGCAAATGTTGCATACAACAATAGAAACTTTGGATTCCCTAAGTTATGGGAAGTTATGCTTGACTAAAAAACCCTAGAATGATGGAGATAGAATCATATGTTATCCAATACTTGAATATAGAAAGGGGAGAAGTTACTTTGTTTTATTTTGGCGTGAGGAATAAAATTCTGGACTGTGTTACAACAACATTTCAAGCTTTTGTGTGAATAGTACCACGTTAATCCATTAAGTGTATTGATACAATGATTGGAACATGTTCTATGTACATTAAAATAAATTTTCATTTTATAACTTAATTGTTTAGATTAGGTTTAGTCTACTTAGTAAATTGTTTTAGGTTAACGATAGTCTGCTAGTCTCAGTTAGGTAGATTTAAGAAAAATGGCTCCCACATAAGATTCAACCATGAGAACTCTAAATAAGTGGTTGAATCTTCAAGTGGGACCTTTGTACATGTTTTATATAAAGCTAGGAGTTTAGGGGAGTCATACTACTATTTTAAATGTCAAGCCCTAGACAAGCTATGAAGGTTTGGTTATTGGTTTGACAATGTTGAATCAATGATTTCATGCAGGGGATAAAATTAATGTATGGAACAAGTACAATTTTAGGAAGGGGATAGTCCTATCTTGACATATCCTAGAGGTTGAGGTCTTAACAAACCATTTAGATGAGTTTCTAAACAAGTTTGTGGTCTAGTCCTAGGAAATTGGTCTTTTAGTCCTATTTTCCCTATATAATAGGAATTACCTATATAGACAACTTGGGGTTTCAACAATTACAAAATATTTTAGAGAATCCAAAAGGGTATTTGAATATGGAGTTTATTTACTAGGCTATTTGGAGAGTTTTTGCAAGAAAGAGGAATTACTAGATTCAAAGGGCTAATTGAATTAGACCTAAATAGGCTTGTTTGAGGCACACTCTTGAAATTGTTAAGGAAGAGGCCTAAAGATCTTTCAAAATGGCCACAAATGGAAGCAAATAGAGTTGTCTCATGATGTTGGATGACCCTGCAATGAGGAATTTAGTTAGAGATCAAGTTACACTTGTATCTTTCTAAGTGAGCGTGTAGAAGAGTACTGAAAATAGAGTGTTAGTCTTTTGAGGCTAAGCACAAAGGTTCAAACTCTTGGAGAGGAGTTTGGATTGGTGTTAGTTAATCACCTAAACTAATCAAGGACCTAGGTGGATAGGTGCCTAGAAGAGACAAGCTAGGTTTCTTGTGGAGTAGTATAAGCAACCCTTGGAACACTTACATCAAAGATTCATGAAACATCCCATAATTATGACCTTTACTATGTTTGTATCAAGTTCTACAATAGAATTGAATTGGTAACCTTGCTCCACTTCCCTTTGACATGGTTAATTTCATTGTGTGATGGAATATAACACTATTTTGAAATAATAATAACCTAACATAACAAAGCATAATTCTTAAAAATTCTATTTTTCTTCCAATGCATCATCCTCTTATACAAAATCCTTTCAATTTCAGCAACAATTTCACACTCAAAACATAAGTTAGGCTATTGGGTCCTCATTAAAAAGTATATTAAGTTGAGTGTCATATTTTCCCTATAATATTCTTTTCATACATGTGCTCATCCATAATAGGTCTTTTAGTAAAAATACATGAAGTAATTGGTTAGATATGGGCCTTTTTTTGTCAAGTCTAACAAAAATATGATAATTTTCTCTCCTCGTAAAATAAGTTCTTCCCCTAAAACCTATACTTTTCACCTTTATTTCATAGTCTAGTAGGAACTACTCCCTATCCACTTTTGTCAGAGGCTTGAGTATTTAACCCAAAGCATTCCTACATATAGAATTTATTGATTACTGATAAATAATTCCTATATATTCTTCTCACAATCATTGTTTCAAATTTTTAGTTGCTAGTTATAGCTTAAATAGTATCAACATTAATAAACACATTGGAAATAATGACCATTCCTAGGCTAGGTCTTTGAGGGTTTGACTTAGGATCCCTTTTTAACCTATTTCCGTAAAAGATCTTTATTATCTTGGATAGGCCACAACCTTATCCAACACCATGAGTCTTGTCTAACCTTTTATTTCATCTCACTTGGTTTTAGTAGATCCTTTCTTTCTTCAAACATATGTTTCTTTCATCAGTGATTTTGAATTAGTGTTACTTACCTTACAATGTCATGATCATTTTTCTTCTCAATACAAGTGCATGGTATAGAATCACCAATGAGTTGATATTTCATAGTTGGTACAACTAGTAGGGTCCAAGAAATTCTCAACCAAGGTAAAAGAAAAAACTTGTGAGGAAGAATGTGAATTATTAAAGAATTGCAAATAATCATGATTGCTATGTTCATCAGTGTACATGCAAATGAAATTTATTTTGTCTTTATATACATTTATTTTTGGTCAAACAATAAACTCCAATCAAATTGATAAAAAGGGAGCCAATGATGAAAACCATTGGTTAACATTAAATAGAGTAAGAGTATCTTATATGATCAACAAAGGGTTACTAGGTTAATAAATGTATAGGTCAGTGCTTTGAATAGTTGTTGATATTGCAGTTAGTTGCTCTGAGTACTTGATAATATTGCAATTATCTCCATCCATGGGAGTGGTAAATTCATTTCCTCAATCACTTTTCTATTCTTAGAATATTTTACATGTCAAAATCACAATTTAGTCTCTTTGATGAAATCAAGTTAGCTCATAGATTGCCTTAATAGGTACATATTGAATTGATTATTGTTGATCTAGTAGTAGTGGAAATGATCTAGTAGCACAACATGTTTGAATGGTTGTGATAGTTCAATATAGTACTAATGGTTGTGACTATAAAGTAGTAAGTGTTGATCATGTTATGAGTACGTTACTACCTATGAATTATTTTTGCAAAGCAAAGGTATGACAAGAGACAAATCTATTGGTATTTCTTTGGGCACCACCTACAAATGTGTAGGTGTTTGGCATTTTGATAGAGTTGAAATCATAAAAAATGACCAAGGAAATAGAACTACTCTTTCCATTATTGCCTTCACTGAAACCAAGAGACTCTTTGGGGAGGGTGTTGGATGAGGTTGGACAAGCCTCTTGGTGTTGGATGAGGTTGATCCTTATTATATTTTTACCTCAAGAATGACTTAAGATCCCTTTTTAACCTATTCTAATGGTGTTTGCATGCGAGGAGGAAAAATTGACATCAAGCATTAGTAGGTAGCTTAACTTAAGCTAGTGCCACAATTTTTCTTAAACCTAACAAAAGTGAACAACTTCTATAACCTATTGTTATAACATAGGAACTTGTTAAAATATAAAGATGTTCATGCACCTTTTAATTAACATCTATATTATAAAATGTATAATTAAAATGTACTCAATTGATAGATACAAGTTGTGTATCATCTTTTGAATCCACAATTATTCATGCAAATCTTTGTAGTCTAATAATGACTTGCATAATTAGAGAGTATTCTTGTATTTTAATTTAGAAACCTCAAAAGAATGTTAATCTAGATTTTTCTCTTGTTTTTTAATATTTATAAAACTTAATGCATGTCAATATCTCCTACCATATTTTAAGGCACAGACATAATTGAATTTATGGGTTTAGATTCCAAAACTGTACACACATTGATTTAGAATGTCCCAATTTAGCTGGGTTTGAAATCAAATCTAATTTATAATGGATATCTCATTACACTTAAAATAAAATTCATGACATTTTGGATCTAGATTGCAAGCTCTTTTAAGCAACCATAAGACCTCACAAACATTACTTTGGTTACTACTTTTTTCTTTATTTCTTTCTTTTCTATGGATAACAAATTTTTGACACATAACTTTACCGTATCTCAACGATTGTTGGTATGTTCCTTCTATAAACTAACCTTTTCCACAAGAACTAATTCACTATTACATTAATAAATCTTGGCAAAAAGCCTAATGGTAGCTCTCCAAGTAAGTAGCTTAATGTAAGCAGTTAAATTTATTTTTCTGATCTTTTTACTTGTTTATTACTTTAGTAGGTGTTTCATTTTTGTGATTTTAGAGTTTTGCAACAATTTTTTTTTAAAGATGAACATTATTATGTTTGATGTGGTTCACTTTTAGTGCATGTTGATATAGAAAGAGATGGTAAGCAACTATCAAATAATCAACTAGATAAGGAATACAAAGAGTGGTTGACAGTGATGCATGGGAGTTATGATGAAGAGGCAGACTGTTGTAATGAGTAGGTAGTGTTGATTTTGGATTTCAAAAAAAGGTAAGATGCATGTAAGTATTGAATTTTGGTCCTTTATGTTGTCTTGCATAGATTTCACAAACTTTGGCATTGTTTTGGAGGGAAATTTATATAATTTGATGGATCAACACTCGTTGCATATACTTGCACATGAAAAATGTCTATTTGATCAATCACACTTTAAAAGTTCTTGTATTAATTCCATCTTGAATATTTTAAATTTTTTTTGTAGTATTTTCATCCATATACCGAAGTATTGTTATCATATAGATAAAATACATTATGGGATTGCAAGTTGGACAATTCCATTAGAAAATTAACCTATATAATGATCAATATGTTGTAGGTCTAGTGCAATAACATTGAGGAAAAAAATCATTTTTTTATGTTCAAAACAAATGTTTTGTTTATTCCATTATCTTTATTCAAACTAAACACGATGACATTCAACACTTTATTTTAATTTTGAATACATGTATGTGGAAGATAATTTATTTAAACAAATATGTGATAGTCAAATTTTTAGTGCTTTTAGACTTGTTGTTCAAGACTTAAAAGTTTAGTACCATAAATTGCTTGAGAATAACTTAAATTTTCACAAATTTGATTAAGTTGAATGTTTCAAGTTTCCAGTCATGACAATTGTAGCATATCTCAACTCTCAAGCCCCTTGCATTAAAAATTGATGGATACTTAAATCATGAATTGTAGAACACAATGCATGCTTCTAAAGTATTGACATGGTCCTGATGTTTGATTTCTTCAACTTTTGTGTTGTTATTCAAGTAGTATCTTTTTTCTATCTTGTGGCACTTTATGTGAAATCATTGGAAAGATTCATTTTCTCCATGTGCTATAGAATAAAAATATGAAATTTGGATTTTGTAATATAATTTTGCTTGTTAAGGTGTGCTCTTTGCAATCCTTATTCTCTTCAAGTTTGCTGCTGTATTAAATTATTTTTGTACATTATCAAAACAAGTGCTTTTGCATGGCCTAAACATCTCTCTTCCAACTAGCCCCTTCTTGTGATGCTTGGTGTTGATCATTCAAATGCCATACCATTTTGAAAACACAAGTTAATTTTTGATATCCCTACTGACACAAAAAGTAATTCCTTAACAATGGACTTACTTTTGAATAAAACAAAATATTACAATATTGCAAATTCCCAAAAAAGATTATACCCTATAAAAAGCTTCAACACAATTTGGACCTCCAAAGTAGCTATTGAAGCTTTGAGTTTTGACAAAGACCCATTATTTAAAAATTGTTAGAATGAATATATTAAAAGTGGAAACATGCTATTATAGTGTATAAGCATAGCAACATAGGGACAATCAATATTATAATTTTGTTTACTTTTCCTCTTTTTGATAACCATTTGGTAAGTGCAAGATAAAATGTTGAAACAAAAAATATGTGGTATCTTCTTGAAGCATTCTTGTAAGTACATAATGGAATGTGGAAAGGTTATGACAACACAAGATAATCAACATTTGAATTCTATTGAATAACTAATTAACTGATAGAACCTTATCAAGAAGCAATCTGTATATAAATTATAGTGCTTATCTTGATCAAAATATACATGACAGTTCATATCCAATAGTTCTCCTTAAGAAAACATTTAAAAATTAAATATGAATAAATATCATTAGTAACAACTATTGCAACCTCCAAAAATCTGAGTAAAAACTTTTCCTCCTTGAAATAATAGTACTTTTTAGATAGGTTACTTTTTTTATTCCACTTGTTAACTAGCTTGCAATTGCAACCTCCAAAAATCCAAGTAAAACCTTATCTTTCTAAAAACAATTTTACTTTCAAATAGGTTACTTTTTTATGCTTCTTGGAAGTTTCTCTCTATTTGATATTTTTCCACTCCTTGACTTGCTTCCATCAAGTACTTAAATTTATTTATGCCATCTACTACCATGATATTTCATAGACTGGTATATAGAAACTCTATTCACTATAATATAAATATTGTTGACAATGTCACCTTTCATTTGAAGCATGGAAATAATATCATTTTTAAATGTAGCATTCCAATACTTGCATTTCATTTATGGGGTAACATCTCAATTTTTGTTTTGAATAATGCGCACACAATGCCCATTTATTTTCTAGGACATATTATAGCTTGATTGTGGTAACCACTTTAGTTATTGTATACTATGTGTTGGTTGCAGTTTTGTTTAGGTTTTCATTTAAATGATTTTGCACAACATGCTCATTTATTTGTTGGGAAAGCACTATATGTGGTTTGTGCTATCAAAAGATTTTATCAAATCAAATCTAAGATTTTCATTGTCAATGCATGTGTTACTATAGTCTCTTTATATCTATTCCAAGATATTCATGTAGAATTTTTATCCAAGTAGTCTAAAATTGTTGGAATTTTTGCATTTTTGATTTATAATGTAAATTGGAAGGAGAGTTGATCTTTTTATAAACTACACATGTTAATGGATTGGTTATCTAAGATACATAAATTTGGTGGTTATGTCCTTGGTGTATTAAATCCATCATTGATATTTTGTTGATTATTGGAGAGGTCAAAGGCCCATTAAGAGAGAGAAGACTTGATATGCTAGTTGATCCTGACCTACAGAACAATTATGTCAAGGCAAAGGTAGAAAAACTTATTCAAGTCACACTACTTTGTACACAAGGGTCACCAATGGATAGACCGAAGATGTTTGAATTAGTACACATGTTAGAAGGATATGGCTTAGTAGAGAGATGCGAAGACTAGAAAAAGGTGGAAGTTGTGCATAGCTAGGAAGTAGAGCTTGTTCCTCAGAGAAACTCATAATGATTGTAGACTCTACAAATAATCTTCATGTAGTTAAATTGTCTAGTCCAAAATGACAGAGTTGGTTGTTTGTTCAATATCTACAAAGCAAGGATTTTATTGTATTATTACAACGTCAATATGTATCAAGGTCAAATCTTTGTAGGGTAAAAGCACAAACCTGTGTCACCCTTTTGTAAAGGAAGTCTCGGTGCTTCACCCCTATGAGCATCACCTAGAACCAATGAGTGCTAAGTGTTTCATTTATTCTCATGAGAGATGGATTCATGTTGAATCACTACTCATGAAACATGGGTCAATGAGTTTGACTCAAAAATCACACAATTAAATCCTGATAGCAATATCACAAAAGTATAATTGTTCATCCTCAATGACATAAAACTAGTATTATTATCTAGAATTTGACAATGAATTAAACTAATGAAATGTGTAGAAATGGATGAAGCTTATGATTATAAATTTTAAATTTTTTTTGGAATAAGAAATGATATACCTTCTTATTTTTTATAGATAATTTTTTAGCTGCTAAAAAATGTTGAAAATTAGGGGTTTAGTTCCCACCACAAAACTATATGAAAAAAAACTTACTTCCATTTGAACTCAGACTATGTTATAGACAACATATGTAGCTAGAAAAATCAAAAATAAAAATTGACTTTAGACCTATATTTTCTCTTTTATAATTATTCAAATTTTAGCTTGCATGGAATCGATAGTTTTCATCTCCCACCACATTTTTCAAAATAATTATATTCTAACTAGAAGAAAAATTACAAATTCTAAAAGAGGATTCTATCCTCTAGAATGTCATATAATTTGTAATTTTTTAAATAGATTTAATATTTTTCTTTCGCAAAATTGATATATTTTTGAGTGTTAAAAGATGTGCTTGTAGAATTTTTTAATTACATTATATTTTATCTAATTAAAACACTATAAATTCTATTCTTGACTTTCAACTCTATAAAATGGTGTTTATATGTTACTAAAAAAATATTATAAAAAATAGTAATAGTTATTGAAATTTTAGTTTTCTGAAATAATTTTATTTCTTTAGTAATTGGATACAAACTAGTTTAAAACATGCATTTAATAGACATTTCAAATTAGAAAAGAGTGAGACCATATATAACTTAGCTAGAATGAATTTATCTAGATCATATGTTTGAGCGAAATTGATTTTTGGATAGAAATACTCAAATTTGGTCATTCTGATAACTTAGCCTGAAAGGTGACACAACTTTGTACTTTTACCCTGTATCATTACAATTTTTTAGCTGATGTTTCAATGTACTAGTGTAGAGAATATTCATTGAAGTCTTCATATGTCTATTTTGGGTTTTGTCCCATGAGAATTACTGACAAACAGTAGTGAAGCCTGAATGCTACAATAATTTTTATGGTGCACACCCATCCATCCAAAAGTCTGGTCTCTATATTATGAACAACTTGCTTTAGGTAACAAAGGTTCATTTCTACTATTGGATTTCTTATTTCATTGGCTAATATGTCTTTAGAGACTATCTAATCAACATTTTCAACTGTGTTTGGTGCTAGAATAAGTGTACTTGCATAAGAGAATGAAAGACACAACAATGAATAGTGTGGGTGTTGTCTCAAATGCAACTTGAGGATAATAGAAACTGGTACGTAACACACAAGGATGCCTATGTTTCTAAAAATTTGATTTGATGACCCCCTCAACATACTTCTACTTGCCATCTCAAAACATTGAATTTTTTTCCCAGAAACTACTCAAACTGGGAGAAGAAGAGGGAGGCAAAGCCCAACAAACTTATTTCAGTCACTTAGCAATGAAGGTGCCTTTCACTTTCTC
The DNA here is from genome assembly GCA_028749045.1 of Cupressus sempervirens. Classification (NCBI taxonomy): domain Eukaryota; kingdom Viridiplantae; phylum Streptophyta; class Pinopsida; order Cupressales; family Cupressaceae; genus Cupressus; species Cupressus sempervirens. Next base: position 53,552,406 of record CM053784.1, on the reverse strand, counting down.
CTTCTCTTTCTCTTTCTCATTTCCTCACTTCACTTCACTCACTTAGCATGGAGTTTTTTCACATCATGCACCTATTTCCGTTACCTTCATGTCTGTGTATTTGGTTCCATATGATAGCTAAGCTAATTAGGATAAAATTAGATTTTCTTGCAGATATTTGAGTGGGTACACTAGAACTTTCGTAATGTGTAGGGCCTTAAAGACTCCTACAAAGGTAAGTTATAAAGATAATTCATTAGTCTACTATATACTTACTTTTGTATGCATTTCTTTATTGATGTTTCAGATCATATTATGTGAAGAATAGATTTGTATATATTTTTCATTCTCTTATATTGTTATTACATTTCTATTATTTATAAAGTATTAATTTATTGTGTTATTACTATCAGGATTCATTTGTGTAGTTTTTGAGTTGAACTCAGTTGACCCAATGTTTCACAAGTAGTGGTTTGTGCAAAATCGTCTCTCATCAGAATAAATGGAACACTTGCACTTATTGGATCTAGGTTATGTTCACAGAGCTAAAACACCCATACATGACCCATCTTTGATGAGCAGTGCTTTCACTAATCAACTTTGTGAAAGCTACTAGCCTGCAAGAGTAAATTTTATAGGCATATTATATATTGCTCAATTTATTACATTAGTATTATTTATAAATTATTTATTTATTTTAATATTAGTATTAGGATTCAACTTTATAGTTTTTTGAGTCAAACTCATTGACTCATGTTTCACGAGTAGTGGCTCACATGAATCTAGCTCTCATGAGGATAAATGAAACACTTAGCAGTTTTGGATCTAGGTGATGATTATAGAGGTGAAGCACAAGGACTTGATCCATTTTTCATGAGTAATGCTTTTACTAATTATTTTTTGCAAGATACAAGAGTAAGTTTTGTAGGTACTTGGACTCGCCTTTTGTGCCTATGTCAGTGATACCCTAGAGATCCAACTCGTAGAGATCCAATTCCACTCCCTTTATTGGTATGAGACATCACTAGAGACAACAACACCATTGACACCTTCCTACTACCACTACCACCTTTACGGGTTACCCCTCTATTATGAGGTTGTTCTTTGTTTCTTTGACTTCTTAGCTATGTTTGGTGTGGTGGGGTTACCATCTTGGTCCTTCTACAATTAGTGAGGATGAGATGGAAACTCATCCTCATAGTGCAAGCTAATCAAAATTTGAACCTAAGCATGAGGATAAGGCCAATGAGGGGAGTGAGCACCAATAATGATTGGGAGCATGAAGGAATTCAAACTCTAGACTATGAAGGAATTCCTTTGTGTTGTAGGGTCTATTTCGAGATAGGACATATTCTTGTGTGCTATCCTGCATAATTAAGGAAGTCAAAGAAAAGACATTCTTGGTTGTCTAGGGTTTTTGTTCTCTGATACAGTCTAATATTAACATTAATGACTAGGACCCATTGAATGAATCTAACTAGATTTACCTTGGATCTAAATCCTTTTCTCATATGCCTCTTTGGATCAGGCTCTCGAATCTTCCCCTTCACTTGTTGGATGGATTCAATTCTAGAAGTTGTAGGAGATGCCATTGGTGCCTTCCAAATGGTGCGATTCTAAATCAATTGATATTTTGCATACCACTTACACTCACATCAAACTTGATGCCCCTAATGGTTCAAGGATTTAGACTCTTCTCTTAAGGATTCATCAGTGGTTGATAATGGTGCCAATAGGTCTGCTCCGTTTGACCAAGCTTTTGGTCCATTGTTGGATGTGGTTGCTATAGTAGCCCCTACCTCTATGGGTTGGGTTCCTACCCTACAGAGAATCACCGTTCAACAATAACTTCTTTTGGATTCACTCACTAATGCAACTCATACATATTGAGATGGTAATAAATATCCACTACAACCTGCTATATATATTTTTTAAAAAAATTAGATTGGTCAAAATTTTGACCAACTTTTGAATTTTTTCCACCAAAAATTGGTTGACATTTCAACCAAATCTTTGGTCATGGGATAGACCGAAATTGGTTGATATTTTGACCAATTCTTAGAGGCTTTCCACCAAGAATTGGTCAAAATTTTGACCAACTCTTTGGTCATGACCATGGTATCCTGGTTGTGGGATAGACTAGAATTGGTCAATATTTCGACCAATGCTTGGAGGCTTTCCACCAAGAATTAGTCAAAATTTTGACCAACCCTTTGGTTGTGACCATGGCATCCTGGTCATAGGATAGACCAAAATTGGTCAAAATTTTGACCAATTCTTGAAAGTTTTCCACCAAGATTTGGTCAAAATTTTGACCAATAATGACAATTGAGGCTCATTCACATTGCACTCTTTTCAACCAAAGATTTGGTCAAGATTTTGACCAATTGGAAGTTTGTTTGAAATTTCTATGAACTACTTGGGCACAACTATGACCAACGCGAGTCAACATTTTGACCAAATTTCGTCAAAAATTGGGCCAAAAATTACTAGTGGGTTTATGGTATACGAATGGCAAGTTTGAGTTGAAAGTTTACACAAATGTTGATTGGGTTGGAGACATTGATGATAGAAAGAGTACAAGTGGAGGAGATTTCTTCCTAGGAAAGAGATTAATTTCATGGACAAGTAAGAAGTACAATTTTATTTCACAATTCACAAAAGATGTTGAATATGTTGTAGCAACAAACATAGTGTGGATCAAGAAATTGTTGAAAGGTATGAAGGAAGAGATTACTAAACACACGGTGATATATTGTGATAACACAAGTGCTATAAACATATCCAAGAATCTTGTAATACACACAAAGACAAAGCACACTGCAATCAAATATCATTACTGAAGGGAATTAGTGCAAGACAAAGAAATATGACTCAAACACGTGAATACAAAAGAGTAGATATTTGATATATCCACTAAGCCATTACTCAAAGATTCATTTGTGTATCTAAAAGTTAAGTTAGGGTTTATTCCCCTATGTGAAGAAAACTAAGAAGGGATGCAACAATGCATCAATTGTTATGATTAGAATATCTTACAAATTGATGTAGGACATCACATTTTAGGAGCTACCTAAAGATGTGAGAAAATGTGAACCTCATTCTTGATCCTATGTCATCCTTGATTCTATGTCATCCTTGATCCCAAGTCATCCTTGACCTTGGAAGTCATCCCTAGCCCAAGAGCTTTAAACTTTTTGGGTTTCTAGATTCCAACTTATTGATCTTAGATAGAAATTTGTTTTAGTTTGAGTCATCTTGATAGTTTGTTTGCTGGTTTGTACTTGGTAACACATTTTCCCTTTTGTCATTTCATACTTCTTTCTTTCAAAAAATTATATTTTATAAGATCAACTTTATAACATTCATTTTTATCATAACATTATGATCCTTTTCTTAAGGAAATGAGGAATACAACCTAAAGTATCCTCACATGTAGGGAGATCATGTATTGGTACTTTTGCCTTGTCCCAATCAAGTTTCTCTTGTCGAGGGACCTTGGCATTCCTCCTCATAACATACATTTGGTGAGTGACCTATCAAACTTGATTTCTCACCATTTTGTATGTTATAGAGTAAATATTTTAATAAAATGATGCTAACAATCTATTATTACTCAATGGGCTCCCCTATGTATATCATGTGTTGAACTTGTGCTTGCATGAATCAAATATCATTTGTTTTGTATTTTGTTTATAATGTTGTGTATGAATAAGATCCTTATTTCTAATAGTGATAATATTGGGCTTGATGCAAGAACAATGACTATTTTCAATGACAGCCAAAGTAAAATATATTTGGAAAAGATGTGGAACTTTCATATTAGAATGAAGCATATTGATTTTTACCTCCATTTTGTTCATGACAGGGACACAAAGGTGAAACTTTAGAATGTTCACACTAGTGAATGCTACAAATTCCTTAAAAATAGTAGTTGATTTCCTATTGGCTATTGAAAAGGTGTTTAAGATGTGGGAGGATGTTGGGATTAGGGTACACAACTCAAACTTTGCAAGTCTTAACATTGATTTACTTGCTAATTAATTTTCAGAATATGCATTACTTTATGTTCATGTTTTTATATCACTTTGTGGGACCCACCTTGGTGTCTTGTAAACCTTCATGGAAGTTGACTAAGATGATGTACACATATTCCAAATTGGATGAAATAGGCATCTCATTTTGTGGACCTAAATGTATGTTATTTTGGCAGTATACATTAAAAGTTGTAAGAGGAAAACTATGACAATAGTTTTGACATGTTACAACACTAGATGAGTTAGAACTAGTGGAAATCTAGAAGGTGGTAGTCTTGTATTTGGCAAGCACAATGCATGCCAAGTGGGAACATTTGCATGCATGTAAACACCAAGCATGTCAAGTGCACTCCATTGCATGTCATGTAAACAAATGCATGTCAAGACATAACATTTTTCATGTCAAGACATTATGTTTTGTATGGAAGTAGACTATGTGATGATGCCAAGGAATCCACCTTAGAACTCTATGGACATAAGGCATGTTAGAGTGATTTGGACAAGTTCTCAATTTTTTTTGAAGTACTAGTATTTTATTAGAATGATTCCAAACATCATATCATTGTTGAAGACTCCTAAAACAACCAATTCTTTAAAATTGTAGAGCAATCATTATGTATAGTTGAGACATTGAATTATACTTGTAGAATGTGATATTTTTCTTGCAGAAAAGTTTAATTTGACACAAATTTAATCTTATAGACATTGTTCTTTTCCATTTATATTATTTGCATATATAACTTCTCATTCTATCTATAGAATAAATTAACAATTTACCATTTTTTATGAAATAAAATGGGAATTTGAGCAACTAGATTAGAACCAATTTTGATGAAATAAGATGGAAATTTCTCACACCAAATAACCAAATAATCAATTTGGAAAAAAAAGACAGGAATTTATTCTCCTCACATCCAATAAGCAAACACTCAATTTACTTGCTGATTTGTGAGGCCAATCTTTTTATTGGTTTCAAAAGGCCCCCAACAAAATCACCCAGTCCTAGACATATCGACTAGAAACACTGGCCCTTTGAATCAGAAGTCTTGAAGAGGTAAAACCAGTTGGGGGATAACGGACATATTCAAACAAATGATACATAAGTGAGAATTACATGTCTACTGCAAGAGAAAGAGAGTGTTGCACATCATCTATTTGAAGGACATGGTCACCCATTGGCAGTGTCTGACGCCCATGCTTGTCAACAATGACGAGACCCTTGCATATTTCAAGCTTGAAATGAACTCTCTGCTTTGCTTTTGCCGGGAGGTAGATCTTTCGGAATGCTATGAGCTGCTTCTTGGGAGTATAATATTGTGCTACTGGGGGTCTAATATACAGCAGTACTGTATGGGTTCCATCTCTGGGACCTTTGTTCCACACATCAACATTAACATCAGCCACAATGTGCTCACATTTGGCGAGGCTCACTGGGATGAACTGACAGGTAGAATTGCTTCTGCTGTCCAAGCATGCATTCTTTTTCTTCAGGGGAACATTAACTAGTTTGGGTGCATTAACCAGAGTGGTTTTGAAGGTTGAGTAACTCAAACCATCACCAAAATTGTAGACGGTTGGTCCCGTGTAGAATCTGTAAGTTCGACCAGGGTACCCTCTTCGTGGGCTCGGCCTCATGTTCATATCAGACATGGGAATTTTGACAAAATCTTGTGGATACCAACTGACTGGTAATCTCCCTCCTGAAACAAAGACAAAACAATGCGTCAGCTAGAAATCTTGTGTGTTCATACAATTATACCAAGGTCTTCATATAACTTGTAGAGAAAGAGTAAACTATGAAGTAGTAAAATTGGTCACCAATTTTGAATATTTCATTAATATTTGATGTGGGTTTGTTTTCAATTGGACAACACCAAAGACGGGTATCCGTTAGGGAAGAAATTGTACAGTTTAATAAGAAATTTGAAATCTGATAGGTATCTTTATAGTGACAACTACAGAACTTATTTAATAATAGATAAGTGGGAGATATTTTTTCACAATAAGTAAAATTATGATATTGTTATTAGGATTTAACTGTGTAGTTTTTCAGTCAAACTCATTGACTTATATTTCATGAGTAGTGATTCACAAAAATCCATCTCTAATGACAATAACTGGAATACTTAACACTCACTGGATCTAGGTAGCATCACCTAGATTCAATGAGAGTGATGTCTATGCTGCCATCAAACCGACTCTGCTTGTATCCCTATTTGCAAAACCTTCAGCAAGTGTTGCACCTTATGAACCATTCATTAGAAAAATACCTACCACTTATCAATTAAATGGTTCATAAGGTACATGAACCAGCTTTTAGATATTTCTCTAAGAAACTATAGTTGGTGAAGGTTTTGCAAATTGAATTGCAAAGAGTGACTTTAACCATGGAGGAAACTCTGTGAACATCACCTAGATTCAATGAATGTCAAGTGTTCCATTTATTATCATAAAAGATAGATTCGTCTCTCAACAAGTTTGTCTAATTCACTCAATGCAAATTTCCCCACTCCTAAGGCGTTTGCACATTAATCGTAATACCAACCAGAGTACCAATAAAAAATCAACGAGACATAATTTACCTGGATTATATGCTCCAAAAAGCACATCAGCAATTGCTGCTCCTCCTGCTTGTCCAGGATAGCCCACCCAAAGGATTCCCGCAATTTTGTCATTGTTCTTGGCAAAAGATATATCAAAAGGACCCCCTGACATTACCACAAGAATTATAGGCCCCTTAGCTGCACTTGCAATCAAGGTTACAAGCTCTTGTTGAAAACCAGGCAACAACAAACTTGTCCGGTCTAGCCCCTCGGCTTCTAAACTCAGGTCCCCGCCTACTACTATCACTGTTGCATCTGCTCTTTTTGCTGTCCGCACTCCATCAACCAACAGATCTTTCTGACCACATAACACATTTGAACAGCCCGGGGCGAATAGAGTTGCAGTGTATCTTGAAAGCCCTTCGAGGGGTGATGTGTACTTGCATGGAATACCTGACCACAATGACCAAGTTAGTCAGCCTTTGCATTCTTATACTCTCTCATGATCCGAAATGTTAATGGTTAAAATTTTGCAATCAATTTCAACCAAATATAACTGAACAATCTTTTTTTATATCTCGTTCATACAATAGTGATACATCTATAGCAACAATTTATCCAATAGTCATTTTTCTTGAAGCGAAGGTTACCTGCATAGTTGCCAATCATGGCGGTTGTGGCATTTGCATTAGGCCCAATGACAGCCAATTTCCGAATCTTGTTATTAGCAAACGGCAATGCACCGTTATTTTTGAGGAGCACTATCCCCTGCCTGGCAGCATCCAAGGCTAGTTCTTGATGGGCCGGAGTACAAACATCTTTAGGTCCAAGGTTACCAAATGGCTGTTTGGTAGGATCCCCATCAAACCAACCAAGCCTCATCAACGTTGTGAAGGTGTTGGTCAGAGCTCGATCAACTTGAGATTCGGTCACTTTGCCTTTTTGCACAGCAGATTCTGTGTATTTTCCAAGGAATGCTCCACAGTCCAGATCCAATCCTGCATCCATTTCCAAAAGCTCAATAAAAATCACAAATTAAAACTTTTGGACACCAGTATTTGCGTATAAGCAATTGCTCTGTTCTAACCAGCTTTTAGGACATCGGCTACTGCATCCTCAGGGGTTTGGGTATAGTGCTGTGAATTGAATAGCACATCTACGGAATCACAGTCAGAGACAATGTACCTGCAAATCAAAATGCCATTCATTGATTATCTAAATCAACCCAAAGAAAGAAAGAAATGAAACACCAAAGAATTTTGTTGGTTTCGTACCCGTTCAATTTCCACTGGCCTCTGACTGTACCGATCAGTAAGTTTGGATCAGCGCAGCTGGGGATGCCATTGACTTGATTGTAGGAACACATGACACTCGCCACATTGCCATCCTTAACACATCCGTAAAAAGGGGGATTGAATGTGTCCGCCAAATCATACTTGGAAACCTGCAAGAAATTGAATCTATCTCGATTGGGGAATCGGGGTTGAAAAAATCTGAAATTGAAGAGAATTTTATTGTTCCTATTGGGCAATTGGGGTTGAAAAAAAAATTAAATTGAACGGAGTTTTATTGCCCCTATTCGAAAATTGGGGTCCAAAATACTGAAATAGAACAGAGTTTTATTGCTGATACTGAAATTGAACAGAGTTTTATTGTTCCTATTGGGCAATTGGGGTAGAAAACTCTGAGATTGAACAGTTTAATTGTCCCTATTAGGCAACTGGGAGCAAAAAACTGAAATTGAACAGAGTTTTATTGCTGATACTGAAATTGAACAGAGTTTTCCTGTTCCTATTGGGCAATTGGCGGAGAAAATTTGAAATTTTAAGAGAGTTTGTGGGTTTACCCTGGCGTTGAATGTGAAACGGTTGACGCCGTTCCAGTTGTCGAGGTCATAGGCGGTGTAATGTTTACAGCAGGCGGCCACCTTGAGACTGTTGGGGTCGGGGCCGCCGGTTTGCTGCAAACCCTTGACGTAGGTGGCAGCATATGTGGAAGTGAGGAAGGGATCTTCCCCTGGAGTCTCCAGTCCTCTTCCCCATCTGGGGTCGCGAAAGATGTTCACATTGGGGCTCCAGTATGTCAACCCTGCTAATCCCACATTATGCATCGCTCTGGCCTCCGTTGATACAGTCTGCATGCGATTACAACAAATTAGATAAAAAAACTGATCAGACAACCATCAAGCCTGTAAGACACCATTTACTGTATATGTTATGAAGTTTTCATAATTTATTAGGAATTGTTATTTTTCAATTTGATTCCGAGTATCAGGATGTTAAAGAATTGAAGAGTTTGAAGAATCAATGAAATAAGAATACTTTTACTAAATTTACAATTTATAAGACTGCTAGTGATGTTCTGAATTTGATAGTGTGTCTTTTAAAATTCTGATCATGTTACATGATCTATCGTTAGAATGTTAGAAAGTTCAAGAAAATGAAAATCAGTAAGTTTTCTAACATCCTGATAATGGAATGTGGAATGTTATCTGAAACATTGAAAGTACAAAATCACACAATATCAAATACAGAAATAAAATTGAACTATGAAAAAATAACAATACTAATACAAACATCAGAAGACTAATTGAAATAGTTTCTTTATAAAGATATTTAGTTCTCTCCAAGGATACAAAAAAGAGAATTATATGATACTGATTTAAAGTTAAACTAATCTAATATGAAAAGCTTGCTTCTCAATAATTTTCATTCATTATGATCTGAAATATGAATAGAAGAAACATATAAAACAAATATAATATATTGAATTTTTGCAATTTATATAAGATTGTCACTGTACTTTTTTGAGTTGATTGTAGTTCTAATTATATTGTATGATCCACCATTAGAATTTTAAGAGAATTTAGAAGAAGAGAAATCGATAAGCTTTCTAACATTTTGACGATAGATGACAGAATGTGATACCAAAAATTGATGACAAAAAATGGTGAACCTTCAAATCTAGAAACAACAATAGCACTATTCATTAGTAAAAATAAAATAAAATAATTAAAAAACAATACATTAATTAAACAAAAACTTATTTCAATAATAGTTTTTTTGAATAGAAATTTACATTTCTTGAAAGACATTGAACAAAAAAATTACATGGATATAATGCTTTAAACTAATCTAGCTCAAAGATTCTTTTATAAGCTATTCTTCAAAATCTTAAAAAATAGACAACAAATCAAAAGAATTAATGTGAATATATCTGTTGTATTTCAGACATCTTATTCATGGATACCCATTGAATTTTTTAATCTAATCTTATCTAATCTACTTTGAATATCTGATTCATGATTATAATTTGGAGAGGAAAGCTGAAGGACATGAGAGATGACCACAGTTAAACATTAGGCACCAAAGGCCAAAGTAATGTAATGTATAACCATTCCTTGTGAATAAATAAGTCAACAGAAACAAGTGAACATTTGACAGACCTGACCCAAGGTGAGCCAGAGAGAGACGTTGAATGAAGCAGCGGAGAGAATGACAGTGGGGAAACTTGTAGCAGCCGGAACAACTGGACTGAATCGGGTCCCTGGGCCGACATTAGACACTCCATGCAACGCTTCCGACCACCACTCATACTTTGGAATTCCAAGCCTCGGAACATACGCGGCAGAGTTCACCAGCTGCCCAATCTTCTCCTGCAATGTGAGCCGCCCGATCAGATCCTTCACTCTCTCTCCACTACTCAGCCGAGTGTTGCAGAAGGGGAACCCATTGAATCCACCGGCTGCATCGCAGGGAAATGTAGGAGCAGCCCACGCTGCATTCATAAGCAGCCCCACACAAAACACCACGCCCCATAAATTCTCCATCACGGGAAAAAAATGTTGATGTTAATTAGATTGCTTGGCATGAGATGCTGTTATACAAATGCAGCAGCGAGCTTTAATTTAAGAATAACATCTTTTTCCGCTCTGTAATCCTTATCTATCACTCATCCAAGCAACTGATCAAACTGATCCCCGGATTTATATCGGATTCACAGAAACCAGTGTTTCTGCGGATTGTATTCCGATATTTGGGCCAAATTCAATATCTCAAAATTCATTGTTTTGTGTTGTGGATAACTCGGTATATGTGCTGTTCTAATCCGTTCCTCGATCTTCATTGAAGATTTTCATTCGATTACGTTCCTCAACAACTTAGAATCTGGATCATTGTAAGTGAGGATAATTGGAATGAAGAGTCACGGAATAAAACATTGGTTTTCAAGTGCTAATTCATAAGTACTTTGCTTGCTGTTTCAATCGTGGGGATTGAGATGCTCACTATTTTTAGCTGGTGGACGGTTTAGCTGGGGTTGATGTATTATATTTTGGGAGATTGCTTCTTAGGCACTCTCATTTAGTTCGGGTTCCAGGTATTGTGTGAACACATTATTTGTGCTTTACCTTAGTAAACCACTCAACACCCAATGTGATATGGGCACGTGGCCAGGGGTTTCTAAATTTCATAATTTTTTTAAGTTTAATACATGTAAATAAGTTTTTTTTAAAGAAGTTTGGTCATGAAAAGTGGATAGTTAATGTATGTTTTTTATGTAGGAGATCTTAAATATGATATTTTGTATATTTTAGTTTACATAAATGTAAAATAATTTTGTAAAAAGTATGGTTGTTGTAAATTTCATTATGTAAAAAATTATGAAAATTGAATAGTTATGATGCATGTTTCTTATGTAGGAAATCTTGAATATGCATTTTATGTATATTGATTAGTTTATATAAATGTAAATAAGCTTTGTAAGAAGTATGGTAGTTGTAAATCTCATCAATTAGAAGATCATGAAAAGTGGATAGTGATGCAGGAGCATCTTGCATGGAAAAATTATTGAAAAAAAAACAAACAAAAAAAATTGAAAAAAATAATTTAAAAATAAAAAAAAATAAATAAAAAATTATGGAGAGAGAAAAATGAAGAAAATTAGAGGAGAAATAATAAAAAAATAAAAAGGAGAAAGGAAAAGGAGAAATTTCTATTTTCGGGGTGCATAGGTGGTATAATAGATAAAAATAAAAAATAAAAATAGTTGTCATTACATTTATCAAGGTGTGAGGGTAGAATTCTAGAAAATTATGAATATTGTAGAAAGTTGTGGATATTGTAGAAGGTTATGGAAGTTGTAGAAGGTTGTGGAAGAATTCTAGAAGGTTGTGGATAAGTCATGCATGGGGTGGTAAGTGTCTATTTAAGCAAGGCATATGAGCATTTCTAATCAAGCTCAAGGGGAAGCTTGAGGAGTAGAAGCTCAAGGAGAAGCTTGAGAAGGAGAAGCTTGAGAAAGAGTAGCTTGGAAAGGTGAAAGTTATGGAAGGTGAAGCTTGGAAAGCTTGGAAGGCTTCAAGGTGTGAAGGAGAAGGAGAAAGTGCAGAGTGAGTTTTCCTGAGTCTGTAGACAGAGCACTGAATGCGAGGCAGTTTACAGCAGGATTGTGATGGAGTTGTGAGTGTAGACAGAGCGCCGAATGTGAGGCAATTTACACTTGGATCTTGGATTAGGCTTGTGAGAAGAGCTAGTGATTGCGGTTTAGAAACAAAAAGATTGCTTGGTGGCTTGCGATCACAAGTTGAGATCTCAGAGGTTTCTACCAGAGTGTGGATCTAGGCTAGCTTGGGTTTGAATTGGATCTTGAGAGATTTTGTTGCATTCTTTGTCATGAGTTGGTAAGGATGGTGTGACCCTTTGTCAGTGGTGTCAGAGCATACCTTCATTAGTGGTACCAGAGTGGGTACCTACATTAGTGGTATCAGAGCATACCTTCATCAAGTGGTATCATAGTGGTATCAGAGTAGGAGATCCTGAGTGTACAAGCAGATCGCCGAAGTGTGAGGCAGTTTGTACTAAGACCTTGGTTGGGCAAAGTTTATCAGAGTTGGTGGATTGCAAATCCATTGTCCTAGACTTTTGATGTGGTTCCTGATTGTTCGTGCGAGGTGGCAGGTTGTGATTTGACTTGCAAACAATTTAGTTGTCACGAGGAGCGTAGGAAGGATTTGTTGCAGAGGGTTTACGAAGATCTTGGAAGATGGCTCCAAGAGGATTGGACCCTAAGATGATTGCCAAAATCCATGATATAGTGGAGAGAAATTTTTCTAAGATGTTCTCTCAGTTGGATGATAGATTGGCTGATCAAGTTAAGGAGGTTCGTGAGAGAAGATGGCATCACAAGGTTGAGGTGGAAGAGGATGGTATTGTTGATAAGATTGTGGAGTCTGATGCAGAACCTGTAGAGCAACTAGAGATTGTTACTGAAGATATTCTTAATGTTGTTGATGTTGGGATGGAGATTGGTTTTCATGATCAGTTGGTTGAGTCTGACATGGAGACTACAGAGCATTTGGTCGTGGATGATCTAGTTGATGTTGGTGGTGACTTGTATGTTGCATAGCACTTGGTCATGGATGATCCAGTTGTTGTTGGAGGTGAGTTATGTATTACAGAGCATCTTGTTGTGAGCAATGAGGTTGTTGGTGTTGAGAGTTTGGCATGTGTTGATGGAGATCTACATGTGGCTGTTGATGTGGGGTTTGTTGCTACTAGTGTGGATTCACTAGTTGTTGATGTGAATGAGGGTTTGTTGATGAAGAATTATGTTCAGTTTGTTCTTGAGAGTGAGCATGCTGATTGGATGGTTGAGATTCGGGTGTTTGATAGAGTAATGCAAATGTGGAAGATTTACATGGTGGTTTTCTTATCCCCGTTGAGGTGGAAACCTTTGGTGAAGATGAAGATGGTGATAGATCTTTCTTTTTGGTGTCAAAGTGTGGGACACACTTTTTTATCTACCGGGGGAGTCTGATGTAGGAGCATCTTGCATGGAAAAATTATTGAAAAAAAAACAAACAAAAAGAATTTTAAAAAAAAAAAAATTATGGAGAGAGAAAAATGACGAAAATTAGAGGAGAAATAATTAAAAAATAAAAAGGAGAAAGGAAAAGGAGAAATTTCTATTTTCAGGGTGCATAGGTGGCATAATAGAAAAAAATAAAAAATAAAAATAGTTGTCATTACATTTATCAAGGTGTGAGGGTAGAATTCTAGAAAATTATGAATATTGTAGAAAGTTGTGGATATTGTAGAAGGTTATGGAAGTTGTAGAAGGTTGTGGAAGAATTCTAGAAGGTTGTGGATAAGTCATGCATGGGGTGGTAAGTGTCTATTTAAGCAAGGCATATAAGCATTTCTAATCAAGCTCAAGGGGAAGCTTGAGGAGTAGAAGCTCAAGGAGAAGCTTGAGAAGGAGAAGCTTGAGAAGGAGTAGCTTGTAAAGGTGAAAGTTATGGAAGGTGAAGCTTGGAAAGCTTGGAAGGCTTCAAGGTGTGAAGGAGAAGGAGAAAGTGCAGAGTGAGTTTTCCTGAGTCTGTAGACAGAGCACCGAATGTGAGGCAGTTTACAACAGGATTGTGATGAAGTTGTGAGTGTAGACAGAGCGCTGAATGTGAGGCAGTTTACACTTGGATCTTGGATTAGGCTTGTGAGAAGAGCTAGTGACTGCGGTTTAGAAACAAAAAGATTGCTTGGTGGCTTGCAAACACAAGTTGAGATCTCAGAGGTTTCTACCAGAGTGTGGATCTGGGCTAGCTTGGGTTTGGATTGGATCTTGAGAGATCTTGTTGCATTTTTTGTCATGAGTTGGTAAGGATGGTGTGACCCTTTGTCAGTGGTGTCAGAGCATACCTTCATCAGTGGTACCAGAGTGGGTACCTACATTAGATAGTTATCATGTATGTTTCTTATGTAGGAGATCTTGAATATGCATTTTGTGTAAATTAGTTTATATAAATGTAAATAGGCTTTGTAAGAAGTATGGTAATTGTAAATCTCACCAATTATAAGATCATGAAAAGTGGATAGTTATAATGTATGTTTCTTGTGTAGGAGATCTTAAATTTGTATTTTCTACATATATTAGTTATACAACTGTAAATAAGTTTTGTAAGAAGTACGTTAGTTGTAAATCTCACCATATAGAAGATAATGAAAAGTGGATAGTTATGATGTATGTTTCATTTGTAGGAAATCTTGAATATGCATTTTACATATAGCAATAAATATTAATATGGTGCATAGGGAACGAGTGACATTGTATGTAGAAAATTTCAAAATGTGTATTATTAAGCCACAAGTTTTATAGAATTTTCAATTTTTCATTAATATTTTATTTTCAATTGTGTTATTATTGATTGATAAGTTTTAAAATATATTTTTTAATTTTTATTCAAGATTTCAAAATATTTGATTTAGACTTTAATTTATTTATATACTCTTGTTTGTTTTGTCATTGTTGTTAAATATATGATATAATTGTTGTCTAAATATAATTTTATTAGCTTATTTATGAATTATCTTAAAATACATTTCAATAGTTTTACAATTTTTACCTTAATTAAAAATTACTAACAATATTAAATTATTTTAAACTTATTATTATTATTAAAAATAAATTTATATTTTAGAAAGAACATTTGAAAAATATATGTAATATTATTAAAAGTGGATAAAAATAGTTTAATATTATTATTAACTTAAACACACTTTATAGTCTAAGCATATACTATATTGTATAATTGTCTATAAATAAGAAATAAAATAAAGCTACTAGGGTTCTGTGAAAGGTTTTTCACAAGGTATATCCTCACTTGATGTTATAATTCCCATTCAGGATTCTGACAATGCGTGTGATTGGCTTGAAAATTTTACTTTGATAAGCTATTTTGTGAGTCGGATCCCTCTTAAAAACATACTATAGGAATGGGACACCAAAGGTTGGTCTTCTCATGGAATTCACCTTAAGGTTGTCTAAAGCCTAAAGGCTTCTTCTTATTTCACTTTTCAAATCCCTCTCATGGTGAAGTTATTTTAAGCAATGGGCCATGGTCTATTCACTCTTCCTTACGAGTTTTTGAGCATTCGTTTCAATACTTTACTATCTTAGATGAGAAAAAGATAAGGGTCCTTGTGTGGGTTGAGTTCCCTAAACTTCCTTTGCCTTGTTGGCCCTTCATGCAAACTACTGCACAATCCTTGGGCAAGGTGGTTTATCTTGAACCTGAACATTTTTCAATGCCCTCCCTCAAAGAAGGGCTATTGTTAAGGTTGACCTTTCATGTGACCTAATAGAAATCATTGATATCTAGGTGAGTAATAACAACTTTTCTAACATAGGGGGGGTGGATGGATAGTTAGGGCCAAAGGTAAACCTAACTATCCAAACACCTTGTTGAGTAAACATAATGAAAGAAAACAATAGAGAATAACACCCAAGAAAGAGAGAGAAACAATAAATGTGTTTGTTGACTTGTCATAATATCAACAAATGTACCTAGTTGTGAGGCCTTCTAGGTTATGACCAATACAATGATCAAATATACATCAAAATGCATTCAACATGATACAATTGTGATCATATATCAAAACTCTAGCTTGCAAATTCTACAATTCTTCTACTTGATCTCATCATGCCTTCAAACCTAAACTAGAGTTGCTACTTATACTAGCCAAAATGGCTTACTGAAGATTATAGATCTTTACACAAGAGAAGGATGACCTCATTATGGTCTGCATACATCTCAATTCACGATCCTTACATTAAACTCATAGCTTAAATGAATAAGTCAACTCTCACTAAGAACCAATTGTAGATAAACTCAGTCAAAGAAGGAATTGAGCATCAGAAGAAACCACCATGCCAACTCAACACATGAAGAAACTCAGTGATCACAAGAGATCAGCCAACAAAGGAACTTGATCAATATTAGAGCTTAGAAATAATGACACTCGGCAACAACTACAACTCAAGAACAACTATAACTTGACAACAATTATAACTCAGAAACAAATGACATAATGGACAAAGATGAGCATGACATGCTAGCATGAATGCTAATTGTATTCCTTTGGGGGAGTATCCTAAGAATTTATAGAAAATTTCAAGAGATTGTTAATATGATTGACATGTTGTATTCATGATTCTGTTTTTCATTGATGTCAACATAACATTGTTTCTCTTAAGACTGATAGAGTAATAGATAGAGAACAAAGTCATACGAACTATAGAATGATGATAATGTAAAATACAGTTAAGGACGTGCTCTACAATGTTTCATGATGAAGTGGTTAAGTGCACATATAGAGAGCCAAAGACATTCAAAAGATATTCTTGATTTATAGCTTGAACAACTTACAGACTGAGTACCTAAGAAGCAATTCCTAATGTTTGGATTGTATCTTCTAACATAAATAGAATCATGATATATGTAGTTAGGCGATGACAATAGCTAGCCTAATGATGACACTAGTGAGTGCATAAGGTCTAAGGTTGCACATGTGAGAAGTTGTAAAGACTATGAGCCGAAAATGTTTGTAATTATAAAATAATTATTTATCTTAAAGAGGTCCTATTATAATTAATTGTGAAAACCTCAAGGTTGACTCAAGGAATTATTTTGGGGATATGGTATAAATGAAGAATATTTTCCTTGTTATGAAATGTGTATTCAATAGTGTGATATGAAAAGTATTTGGTAAATGCAAGTAAGTGATCCAAGGGATTATTGGATTAGAAGTTGGTGATCAAAAGAGGACAAGTCTAGTCAAAGGAAAAAGAGAAGCTATGCATTTCTATTATTTTTCAAGAAATAATATAGAGATTAGTTGGATAGTGTGTTCAATGATCTTACCTCTAAAGCTATTTGGATAGTAGGCCCATCTTCCTTCTACAACTCCTAATAGGGTTGGAATCTCCTAATAGGGATTTAAATTCTCCTAATAGGGACTGATATGTACTAAATGTATTTCATTGGCTCCTAACAAAGTCTGCCCTCTAACAAGGAACAATTATATTAGTACATCATTTTGTGGGTACCATCCCCACCAAGGTTTTCCTTCTAAACAAGGGTTTCCCTAGTTAACAAATATGGTGTTATTGTGTATGCATATCTTGTTATGGTTTTTGATTATATTGTTCACATGTTTAAGGATTAATAAGCTTGATAAATATTTTAATAATTGGATAATTTATTCACCCCCCTCTTAGTTATCTTGGTGGACTTTACTTTATAACAATTGGTATCAGAGCCTCAGGTCCTTGAAGAAAAAGCTTAACAAATTTGGGAGATCAATGGTGGGTCACTTTAGAAAGGAAAGTCCTAAATATGATGGATTTAATTTTGATATCCAAAAGATGGAGTTCCTTGGTTAGATATCAGAATTATGTACAAAAAAAAAACATTGAGTTTCTAGATTCAGAGTCTTTTTGTTGCATACAAAAGAATAAACCTAGTAATACAAGAACAAGTGAAGATAGATCTAGATCTGAAGAAGACAAGAAGATTAAAGAGGAAATTTATCTACTTATGAAAAGAGAGTTAGAAGGTACATAGAATTTTTTGTTTGTTGGACATGTAAAGAATTTGGTCATTATTCATCCATATGTCCTAAGAGAATAAGGAGAACTACAAAGGATTCTCTTTTTGATGACAATGAATAATTTAAAGTATGGAAATATTCTTGAATGATGATAAACATAATGAGCTTAAATTGATTGAGAAAGAGGAAGTATTAGAAGAAACATCTTTAGTAACTATCATTGATGGTTATAATGAAGAAAATATTAGAGTTTTCTTTGAGACTAATAATGAATTGCAGAATGATGTTCAAATTGTTGAGCAAAGAGAAGAACATAGATCATAACCAAGATAAGAGATAAGAGTTGAGGTAACAACTTCTACACCAAACAAGAATATGGCAAAGAATCACCCTATTGAATAGATTATTAGAAGTAAAGACAAAGGAGTAATGACAAGAAATAAAGTTCATGAGGAATTATGCTTGATTTCTCAAGTTGAACCAAAGACCACAAATGAGGCATGCAAGGATGATCATTGGATTTAATCAATGAAGGAAGAACTAGATCTGGTTGTGAAGAATGAGACATGAAAATTAGTTCCTATGCCTAAAGACAAAATTGTTATAGGAAACAAAAGGGTATTAAAAAAAATATTGAGGAATCAAGTAAGATTGGTATGCAAAGGATATTGACAACAAGAAGGTATAGATTATGAAGAAACATTGGCCCCTATTGCCAGAATGGAGGCAGTAAGAATGTTTCTAGATTATGTAGTAAATAAGAAGTTCAAAGTGTATCCAATGGATGTAAAGTCAACATTTTTGAATGGACAACTTGAAGAAGAACTCTACATTGAGTAACTTGAAGGATTTCCTTTGACAGAAGAAAAGGATATGGTATGCATATTGAAGAAAGCATTGTATAGTCTAGAGCAAGCACCTAGAACCAAGTATGAAAGATTGGACAAAGATTTGGAAATATTTAGATTTTCTAAAGGTACAACATATAGTAACTTATATTTAAAATAAATTAAGAATGGATTATAGATCATTGTAATATTTGTTGATGACATAATGTTTGGAGGTAATGACAAAGCAAGAGATATGTTTTTTGATAAAATAAATAATGAGTTTGAGATGAGCGTGATTGGTGAGATAAAGTTTCTCTTGGGTTTACAGATTGTGAAAAGTAGTGATGGTATTTTCATATCTCAAGATAAGTATTTAAATAACTTCTTGAAAAGATTTGGCTTGGAAAGTTGTAATCCTATTGGTACACCTTTGATAACTAGTTACAAGTTATCTAACAAAGATGAGACACATACAGTTCAGCAGAAGAAGTATAGATCTATGATTGGAGGTTTGCAATATCTGAGTCACACTAGACCAAATATAGAAACTACAGTTGGGATAGTAGCAAAATTTCAAGTTGATCCTAAGAAATCTAATTGTGTAGTAGTAAAAAGGATATTTAGACATCTAAAGGGTACACTTGATTTTGGATTATGGTATGATAGATCAAGTGATTTCACTTTATGTGCATATACTAATGTAGATTAGGTAGGCAATATGGATGAAAGAAATAACACTAGTGGTGGAGTATTTTTTTCTTAGAGGAAGATTGGTTTCTTGGCTTAGCAAGAAACAAGATTGTACTTCACAAAGTATAGGAAAAACATAGTATCTAGTAGCAACGAAAAATTGTAATCAAATCACGTGAATGAAGAAGATGCTATAGGATATTGGGATAGAATTTCTAGAACCTCTTATCATATATTGTGATAACACAAGTACAATGAGAATGTCTAAGAATATTGTGTTGCATTATAAGACTAAGCATATATCTATTGGGTATCATGTTTTGAGAGATAAATTTGTAGAGAAAGAGATCAAATTGGATTATTTAAGAACAAAAAAGAAAAATTTAGACATCTTTATGAAGCCTTTGCCTGAAGATACACTTGAGTATTTGTAAGGTATACTTGGGGTTATGCCCATGGCCACTTCTGAATAGATGATGCAAAGATTTCATTAGTCTAGTAGTACAAATAACTATTTTTCATCTAGACTGAATGATGATGCTTCCTGTATGAGGGAGTATGTGAGATGAGAAGAGTCATCAAGGACTCATTTTAGTTGGTTTAGAATAGTGTCTCTGGACACCAAAGCTGATTGAAAACTTAGAGTAGATGATTGACATAATGAAGCCTTTTCCATTGATGTCAATAGGGGAGAAGTATACATGAAAAAATATGCTAATGGGGGAAAGAATGTGTACATGAAATAAATCTCCTATGAATGAGGGAGGAGTGTGTCCTATGTATGTATGGGGGAGAAATTTTATAATGGATGATAGAAATTGATATCAATGGGAAGAAGTTGTGAATAATTGATTTCACTCCATGTAAGATTATGGAAACACCGATTAAGAAGTTGTTCTTGTAAGCGAGAAGTGTGAAAATTAATGACCATCCATGAAAGAATGAGGAAAATCACTGGTTGTATATTTTAGATTTGATTGGTGAAGATGATTTGAAAAGATGAGAACAACAACAGTAGCAACAGAGCTTGATTTATTATTCTTGGGACCTAGATACTTTTCATTTATGTTTCCATCAATGCCAAAGGGGAAGATTGTTAGCATAAATGCTGATGATATTCATTTGGGGGAGTATCCTAATCATTTCTAGAACACTTGGGGAGATTGTTAACATAATTGACATGTTGCATTCATGAATGTGTTTGTCATTGATGTCAACATAACATTATTTTTATGAAGACTGGTAGAGTAGTAGACAAAGAACAAGGGTATATAGACTATGTATTCATGACCAGGTCAAGCACAGTTAAGGAAATTCTCTACACTGTGTGTTGATGAAGTAGATACGTGTGCATATAGAGAGTTGAAGTCATGAAAATGATATGAAACTTATAGACATAGTACATGAGTAGCAATTTTTGATGTTTGGATTATATCTCCTAATAGAGATAGAATCTTAATACATGTAATGCCCCATCAAGGGATCCAAAGAATTAACCTAGTATTTCACTAAGTTTGGTAGCATTTTATTATTATTTTTAAAGTCACTACCACATACAACTTATGCACAATAACGGAAGCAATAGAAATGTCCATCTAAAGAATAAACTCAACATATACAACAGATTACATTCTTTAAGATCCCCTTAACGTGAATTACTTACATGGATCCATCTAGTACAACATCCACATGAAATAATATGATAAGTCCAATGTTCAGTTATTACATATCCAACTGCTCATTCATCCACTGTACATGTCACAAGGTATGAAGGATTAAAAGAATATACACATGTAGAATAAAGTACATCATCCTATTCTAATCCATGATACATCACATGATACTCGTGATACATCATCATAAAAGTCATTTACATCTATCAGAAAGATCAAATAAATAAACTAAGTGCACGGTTCCTCCCAACCGTTAATAGCATCATTAGACCATCGTGGATCCTAGCCATCCCTCTGTGCATAACATTCCAAACACCGAAGAGGTCATCGGTATTATCATAGTAGGAATGTCACTCCTAACATCCTACTAACATAAAAAGTAAAGCATAAGATATCATCATCTAATATATGCTAATCATCAGTGAAAGGATACATATCCACCATCACGAAGGACACACTAACCACAAAGTCTCAATGAATCTCAAATGATAAGAGTGGAAAATACACTACCACCCGATCGCGTGGTACTTAAGTGGTCCACTCCCACCGTGCTGAGGAGATAATCTAAAGTCCCAAAACAGGTTATCAAAACCACATAGCACACGACTCTAAAGTCCAAGAATCCTAAAAGTATACTAACTCAAAGGTTCCAAACACAAAACAAACATCTACTTCCCAGAGGCACACAATGACATGTAGGAACCTACTATGCAAGCAGGAAAGTGTCATCGCATTTATCTCGTACAAGTTACCCTGGCAGTTAGCTAAACTCCACGGGTCCATACAGATCTCATGCAGCCACTAGTATCCTTTCATACTGACAAGGCATACTATGGAATGAAAGGTCGCGACCATGCGTTCTCTCTACTCCCATCCTAGCCTATACAAGCACTCAAGGCATGGGCGAGAACCAAAACTCTTATCTTTTAGGTTCATTCAGTTAGTATTAAGTGTGTGAATGTTATCACTTATTAACCAACTTACAATGAGTTACCCTGGCAGCCTCTTAGGGCCCCGGCCCCCATTGCAAGCCACTTCCCGACACTACATGCAGATATCCTACCCTAATGCTCATGGTATCATAATCATAAAGAAAGTCCACAAAATCACCATAATAAGGAATCAACAAATATCCATGATTAAAAATCATTAAATATGCATAAAAGCATCAAATCACCATGAGCAACATCCATAGAAAATCATGAACACAACAGCTCTCTATTGGCAACTGAAGTATCACTGATAATCAAAATATCCATTGGTTCTCAATAACCAAAATATATCTCAAAATCATACTAATCAAAGACTCCAAAATGGTTGAGTCAACACATGTCACCTCATGACATCATCAATAATAAATCCACATATTAGTCCCACCATGGTGACTAGAATATATCCAAGGACAACTGATCGATGAACAAAATAATGGTTAAGTCAAGGGTTCCAGACATAAGAAATCTCAACTATAACAATCAGTATTCACAATCAACTCATAGAGCATTCCATCACATAATCAAGGTTGGGTTTATAAAGATCGAATGAAAACATCATCAAGACATCACATTCACATAACCCCCAAGCCTCTGGTAGACGTCCTATACCGGTCAACACTAGTCAACCCAAGACCCAAAACATTAGTATAATGAATACACAATGTAAACACATATTTTTGGTTTGCTAAGTTTTCAAATTTGAATTCATATGCATAATCTCAGTTTTTGTATTCCAAGTTTAGAGAAAGAACATTTTCCTACATTTTTCCATGTATTAATTTTTGGATGGATTAAAAATTCCCTCTAAACTTCAGTTTCCCAATTATAACATTTAAAAGACGTTTCCACTAACTTAATTTTCATATGCTTCATTTATCTTATAATCTTAAACTATTAATTCATAATAGTTAAAATTATAAAATTACAAAACTATTCATCATTAAAAAGAGATGAATTTATAAATCTTTTATTAACAACTTTAAATCTTTTAATATATATATATTACATATATACATATATATATTTATATTTAAACATATACATACGTACATATATAATATAATATTTAATATTTTTGCATTTTATAAAAAAAACGGAACCGAATCTTATTAATTTCGATTCATAAGGAAATTGAATAACAAAGTTTCCTTAGAACAGAGCCGAATCAATATACCGTCGGCTGTCACTGTGGCGACCATTGCCGCGGGTACCCTGCTGTCGCAGGTACCCTATGACCAATGCAGTTGTGGGTACACTGCGCAGCAGGTACCGCGCGCCCCTTAAATACACGGGTACGGGGTGTGAATTCCGCCTCCACCCAATATGCATTAGTTTTTATGAAATCAAACAATCGCAGTGCGATTTAACAAGTTGTGATTCTGCCATAATAAGGGTACAATTATATAAATACATATCATATATATATATATATATATATGTATATATATATGTATATATATATATATATGTATGTATATATATATATGTATGTATATATATATGTATGTATATATATATGTATATATATATATATGTATGTATATATATATGTATATATATATATATATATATATATATATATATATATATATATATATATATAACAAGGTTTATGTATATATATATATATATGTATATATATATATAATATACAGATTCTCAGATTGTTTATAAAATTACAAGCTTTCATTTTCAAAACCTCTCTATGAACTTGTTCTCTTAAGAATTTCTCTGGTGACTAATTCTAATGGGTTTGTCCATGAAATTGCAACCCTAGTCCATATTATTTTCAGATCTAACATATAGAATTCTTAAATAAAACTTAATTGCCCCAAATTAAAAATGCACAATGAAGACATATGGAAAATATGAAGAAGACAGGGGAAGGCAAGATGCAGAAGTATCATAATGAAATCACAAGAATCTACTTGGATTCTGATGCTAAACTCGCTTATCCTCAGACAACCCGCAGAGCAAGCTTCCCTTCTTCAAAATTTTCCCGAATCCTCCAATGCCTCAACTATTCTCCGCGCTAACCATACTATCCACGCTATGTCCCTGCTCTCTCTCAAGCTATTAAGGAATGCCCAAATATAAAGAGCTTTCGGATAACCCTAGAATGCTTCTAGAATCAGCTGGAAGATATCGCCAACTAAGCATGGGCCTATTTCCAGCCTTTTAGCTAAGCCCTAGGGTTGTAGACTCCATGTGCTCAATTGATGCACTAACCCTCGTGTTGTTGACACATGAAAAATAGGGAACTGCATTATTTCCCATGCAAACTTATAACTCCAATAACCTTTAAATTAATTTCCATTTAAATATTTATAACTCCCACTTTAATCTTCATAACTTTTATTTTAATTTTTTTTATAACTTTTATTATTAATATTTGTTTATTAATTAATTAATATTTTATAATTTATTATTAATATTTGTTTATTAATTAATTAATATTTTATAATTTATTATTTATTTTAATTTCTAATTTTCTTTTAATTTAATTCTTTTCTCTCAATTAATTCTCCTTTAATTAATAATCAAAATATCAAAATCATGATATTTAATCTCTCAAATAATGAATTTGCTAATTAAATCTATTTATTAAAACTTAGTTAATAGAAAATTCACCATGAACCTTCATGATAAAATATGAAAACCCATCATGGAACAATTCATACCAAATCAGTCTAAAAGATTAAAAATTACAAAATATGTCATCCGACACATTCAGTGGGTACTCAACTCAGATACTTATCCTAACTCATTAGGACAAATGGTTTTAGGGTTTGGGATTTGGACTTGATAATTTATCTCCCCTCTCTTATCATTGAGATAGTATAATAGGGTACGCTCATCCTGGTAATTCAGGGAAGTCGATACCCGATACCTGCAACCTGCATAAAAGCCATGCATGTACATACAAAATATATAGTGCTAAGCTAAACAGGCAATGACAGGAAGTGGTGCATCGTGTAGATCTCGACTAAGCAGGTGACTACGACTCCGTTCCTTAACCACATCATAAATGCCATACAATAAGAAAACACGCACACCATACACATGCAAGTATGGGGTAAGTATCCATAATAAAGCACATAAGATAATCAACCATCTAACTAATCATTAGCAATAACCGAAAACAATATAGTGATCATCATACATACATGAAATGTGAAGTCTAAATGATCTCATCACATGATAACTGAATCCATAATATAATGTTTGATAGTGTCAAAACAATACCACTAATCCATCTACATAAACTAGTCCATCAAAGTTTGATAACAATAGCAATAATATTTCCAGAGAAGATGTGAACGAGGGTAGGCACTACAATACACCTAGTTAGATAGTTATAGTTGAAAACCTGATGATGAGATCAATGAGCACACAAGGTCTGAGGTCACATGTGTGAAATTTTTTAAAGATTGTGAGATGATAGTGTTGTATAATTGTAAAATCATTGTTTATCTTAAAGAGGTCCTAGTATAATTAATTGGGAAATCCTCAAGGCCAACTCAAGGAATTACTTTGAGGATATGGTATAAAGGAAGTATATTTTCCTTGTTATGAAATGTGTATTCAAGTGTGTGATATGTGAATTATTTGTTAAATGAAAGTAAGTGATTGAAGGGATTATTGGATGTGAAGTTGATGATCTGGTATCAAGATCAGAAGAGGATAAGTCTAGTCAGAGGATAGAGAGGGAGCTATACATTTCTATTATTCTACAAGGAATAATATAAAGATCAATTAGACAATGAGTTTAGTGATCTTACCCCTGAATTTTTTTGGACGATGGGTCCATCTACCTTCCTTACTTCTAACAAGGTTGGAATCTCCTAACACAGATTCAAAGTCTCCTAATAGGGACTGATATGTACTGAATGTATTTCATTGGCTCCTAGCAAAATCCATCCTCTAACAAGGAACATTTATATTAGTACATCATTTTGTGGATACCATCCCCCCTAGGGTTTTCCCTTTGATCAAGGATTTCCCTAGTTAACATATCTAGTGCTATTGTGTATGAGTATCTTGTTATGGTTTCAGATTATAATGTTCACATGTTTAAGGATTAATAAAATTGATATTTTTTTAATAATTGGAAAATTGATTCACCCTCATAGTTATCTTGGTGGAATTTAATTTCTAATAGGATAATAAGGCAACTTGGGACACTCCTGCATCAAACAATCATGGTTGAAATAAATGATTCTCCTGAATCATAAAGGCATCATAATGCAAGTTGACTCCAACTCAATTTGGGAAATCCATGTAGCATCTTCAACTGGTATACATTCTTCTACTTCACCAAATATTCATAGTAATCTTTTCCTCTTGTTCTCTTACCATTTTTAAAATTCAATATATGTTCAATTTCTTCCATTTGGTTCTTAGGATAATCACTTGGTGCAACAACTTCGTCTTCTAATTCATGATACTCACATCAATCACCAACATTGAACATATGAGATGTATCCACATCATCATGTAACTCAATTTCATAAGCATTACCACTGTCAAACTTTCTCAAGATTCTACAAGGACCAAATCTTACTGTATGTTCAAATAGGAAATCTACCTTTATTCAAATGAAGCATCACCTTATCACCAACTTCAAAAATATGGTATCTTCTGGACTTTTCTGCATTCTCCTTATCATTCTTCTTATACTTCTAATTATTTTGTTCCAACATCAACTTCACTTCCTCATGCAAAGACTTCATAACATTACAAAATACTTTCAACACTTCTTCTGTTCACCAATAATTTCCCTCAAATTTGATATACCTCTAGGCTACATTCTAGTAACAATCTCAAATGGTGTTTTCCTAGTACTCCTATTCACAAAATTATTTTATGCAAACTCATCTTGTGCCAATACCATATCCCAATTACTCAAATTATCTCTAACTAAATATCTCAACAAATTACCCAAGCTTCTATTCCCAACCTCTGTCTATCCATCTATCTTTGGATGGAATGTGGAACTAAATTTTGACTCAACATTCATCTTCTTCCACAAAGTTTTCTAGAAATGTCCAAGAAACTGTTGTCTTGGTTAGAGATAATGGTCCTCATCAACTCATGCAATCTGACAATCTCTTTGAAGAAAATTTCCACAACATGCACTACATTAGATGTCTTCTTACACAGTATGAAATGCACTATTTTAGAAAATATATCCACAACAAATATGGAATCATACCCTCCTTCCATCTTAGGTAAGCCACAAAAAAAATCTATATTAATGTAACTCCAAGGCTTCTCAAGAACAAAAATAGGTGTCTACAATCCAATATTCTGACTTAGTCCTTTTGCAACTTGATAAATTCCACAACTCTTAACAAAATTTTGAATATCCTTATACATTTGTGGCCAATAATACTTGTCTTTAAGAAAACCCAAGGTTTTATGAACTCTAAAGTGTCTACCCAATTGACCATAATGCCTTTCCTTAATCAAATTAACTCTTGTAGAAGTTCTTGGTATACAGAACTAAAGCCCTTTTAACAACATACCTTCTTGAATAAAATATTCATTGCACTTACTCAATTGATTTGATACATTCAATGCTTTGCACTCTCTCCACACTTGAGAAAAATAAGGGTCAGTATCATACAACTTCTTCATCTCATCAAAGCCAATAACTTTAATTTTTGTCTTAGTCAACAAAGAACATCTTTTGTTGAATGCATTTGCAACTCAGTTAGTAACTCCACTTTTATGCTTATCACAAATGTTAAACTCTACCAAGTACTCAACCCACTTCATATCTTTGATTTAACTTATGCTAATTTCCCAAGTACTATAAAGCCTTATGATCACTATACAACACAAACTCTTTAGGAACCAAACAATATTTCCACTTCTTCAAGGCTTGAACAATAGAATAGAATTCTTGATCATTCACAATATATTTCCTCTTAGCATCATTCAACTTCTTACTAAAGAAAGAAACATGTTAATCTTCTTGACTCAAGATACCTCCTATTGCACTTCCACTTCCATCACACTTAACTTGAAATAGCTTATTGAAATCAGTTAAAGTCAATACATGTAACTTAACAACCTTTTGTTTTAAAGTCTCAAAACTCTTATGAACTCGACATGTCCACTTGAAATCCTTTTCATCTCATCTCATAGCCTCAGTCATAGCATTACAAACATATCTATAATTCCTAATGAACTTTCTATAGAAGCTATCCAAACTATGAAATGATCTTACCTCACCCACATTCTCAAGTTTAGGCCACTAGAAAATTTTCTTAACCTTCTCAGGGTCATCTTCAAACCATAAACTAAAATAAAAAACCTCAAATAAATATTCTCCTCTTGCATAAAGGAATGATTCTTTAAATCAATCAATAACTTGTCCTCTGTCATCCTTTACAACACTTGCCTAATATGATCAAGATGTTCTTCCTCAGTCTTACTAAGTATCAAAATATCATAGAAGTGCACAATTACAGACTTAGCCTAGAATTTCTTTAGAAATTTATTCATCAACCTCATTAAAGTACTTGGTGCATTAGTCAAGTCAAAAAGCATAACCAACCATTCATGCAAACCATCTTTTGCTTTGAAAGTAGTCTTCCACTCATTACCTTCTCTAATTCTAATATGATGTTAACCACTCTTCAAATCAGTCTTGGTAAAGTATTTTTCTCCACTCAAACAATCTATTATATCATCCATCATTGACACATGTAACCTACATTTCACTATTATTTTGTTAATAGCACAGTAATCGATACACATTCTTCATTCTCCATTTTTCTTAGGTGCTAATATAATAGGTACAACACATGGACTTAGGCTTTTTTTGATCAATCCTTTCTACAATAACTCCTACACTTGTCCATTAAGTTATTCATTCTCAGTAAGGGTCAATCTATATGGTGCTTTTTTTGGAAAACTACCTCAGGAATAAGATCCATATAATGGCTTATAGTTCTTATTGGTGGTAAATCATTAGGTATATCTTGTACAACAATCTCCTTGTACTCACTAAGTAAAGTTTTAATTTTTGTAAGTACTCAACTATCATTGTCATCTATTTCTGTCACTTAGTCTCTATTATCTTCTATCACTCAACCATTACTATTTTCTATTGCTCAACCATTACTATTTTTGGTTACTCAACTATTACTATTACAACTTGTCCCTCTAGGAATTATGACAAATCAAACTTGTTTCTTCTTCATGTCCTTCTCCAATTGTTTCCCATTCACCATACAAACTCTAATAGTAGTACAATTTACCTAATCAAGAAATTCAATCAAGGAAAACAATTTTTTCTTTCATTCATTCATCCAAAGAGTATATTGATTCAATCTACCACCATTCACATCATGTCTATCATACTACCAAGGTCTACTCAATAAAATATGAAAACAATCCATAAGTGTAATATCACACAGAGCTTCATCAAAGTAGTTTCCAATCTTGAATTTTACAATACATTTCTCACTTACCAACAATTTATGCTCATCCTTGATCCATGAAAAATGATAGGTTTAGGGTGTATCAACCTCTACAACTACAAATTTTTAATCATCTCCTCTACTACCAAATTTGTAGAACTTCCACAGTTAATGATCACTTTGCATATTTTCCTGCCATCTTACATTTGGGTTTGAAAAGACTTCTCCCCATGATAGGTTCTTCATCAAATCTTTCATTACACAAAATTATCCTTACCATTAGGTTTTCTCCAACCTCAAGCCCACTCGGTGAACCCTCAAGATCTCCTTAAATCATAATATCTATGCTATTAGTACCATCATCCCTCCTTCTAAAATTTTTACATTCAAAGACTCTGTGTCCTTGCTCACCATATTTTTAAAAATTACCATTAAATCCTCCTCTTCTATAACTACCTCGATAAGAACTACTTCTTCCTTGGTAAGAACTACCACCTTTCCACTCAATCTTTCCTTTGTCTTCACTTTTCCATTCATATAATTTACCCTTATCTTGCATAGAATTATCAGATCTACCATTTTCTCCATAAGATCTACCTCTACCTTTATGAAATCTACCACCTCTACTTCTTTGTCTTTGTTCATGCTTCTTTGTCAAGATCTCATCAACTTTCAAGGCATGTTGATATGCTCTTATATACTATCCAATTTCACAAAAAATATTTCATCTTTATTAATCTAAATCTCAAACCATTAAGGGACCTTGTAACTTTCTCAACCTTGTCATCAACTTGTCTAGGTATAATGCCCAATCTATAGAGCTCCTCAGTGTACTCCTTCACATCATGTCCTTTTTTTCTTAAATTTTTCATCTTACTAAATAGGTTCACATGGTAATTAGCAGGAATGAACTTCTTCTTCACCTTGTTCACCATTTTAAACTAGGTTTCGATCTTTTTCTTTCAATCTTCTCTATCTATCAGTTTGCAAATGCTCCCACCTCAGTCAGTCATTACATTTCAACCTAGTGACTATAATTTGAACCTTCCTATTATTAGGAGTGCTTTCAAACTCAAAGAACCTTTCCATGTCAAAAATCCAATCCAACACAACACTGGTATCCAATCTGCCATCATAAGAAAAAATATCAATAGAAGGCTTTGAATGTGCCCTAGAAAAAAACATTGAATAGTATTTCCTCATCTTGATCTTCCTTAGGGTCAAGATTAGGGTTTGGTGTCATTTCTTCATCATCAATCACATTATTAAGATGCACTCCTCTCCTTTGGGTTGCCTCAATAGTATCTAATCTAGATGCACAATCTGTCTCAACATGTCCATTATGACATTATCAATATTTTCTCTTCCTTGAACCATCTTGACAAATAGGTTTCTAAAAGATCATGTAGTCCTCTGAAAGTTATAGGTTAGATCCTCAGATCTTTTCTCCTATAATAGAGATCTAGGGTTCCACATGATCCAATCCCAACAACAACCTTACTTCAATACCACCTAACATAGAGGATGGATGGAAATTAGTGTGAGAGGCAAACCTAATTGTTAAAACACCTTGTTGACAAACCTAATTGTTAAAACACTTGTTGAGTAAACTCAATAAAAGAAAACAATGGAGGGAAACACCTGAGAGAGAGATAGAGAGAGAGAGAGAGAGAGAGAGAGAGAGAGAGAGAGAGAGAGAGAGAGAGAGAGAGAGAGAGAGAGAGAGAGAGTATGCTTGATTGTGTGGCCTTTTGGGTTACAACCAATATAATGATTAGATATACATAAAAATGCATCCAACATGATTTAGTTGAGATTAGATATCCAAACTCTAGCTTGAATATTCACAATTTTTCTACTTGATCTCATCATGCCTTTAAACCTAAACTAGACTCACTAATTATACTTGCCAAAACAACTTACAAAAGATTATAGATCTTTACATAAGAGGACAACCTCATATGGTCTATACACATCCCAATGCATGATCCTTACATTAAATTCATAGCTCAAATTAAATGAACAAGTCAACTCTCAATACGAACCAATCATAGATAAAATTAGTCAAAGAAGAAACCAAGCATCAAAAGAAACCAGCTAGCCAAATATACACATGAAGGAACTTGAAAATCATAGGATCTTGACCAAACAATAAACTCGGTCAATACCAGGGCTCGACAATACTAGTGCTTGGCAACAATTGCAACTTGGTAACTACTATAACATGGCAACAACTAATAGAATTAACAAAGATGAGTAGGATAACAAGGCAACCTAGGATTCTCCTACATCATTTTCCTAGAAGGTGTTATATTTAAATCTTTCCAATACCTATTGTTGGTGTTAATTTGTGGAGCACAAGATTAAAGATTGTTTGTTGGTTACCCCAAGAATGAAATCTCATTTGAAAGACTCTAGTTTACAACTCATAGAGGAAGGAAAAAAAGATGAATAGGATAATGTGGTTCACAAAGAAAAGAAAATGTTAGCTCTAAAGAAACTTCTAGCTTTGGCTTCTTAGTCCACCACAATTACTCCTTCTAAAACCACCTTTTCTCATCCTATGGCTAGTTCAAACCATAGTTAGTAGGGGAAGGTGTTGTTTATTTCAAACCCTAGAAAACTAGGGAAACCTAGTTCACTACATGATTCTAGACCTCCTTGGGTTTGTACTCCACAAGTGGCCTCACCCATTTGTACATCTTGTTCTCTACATCACTCTCACAATTCTTTGAGGTATGCTATGATCATAGATGAGTGTTCCAAGAAGTGCAATGTCTATGTTGGCATTCTATTAATATCTTTAAATATAGCTTAGACATTCTATATAATAGTTTCTCCTCTCTTGGGGATGAGGATGATACAAAATAATTTTGATCATGAAATTTTACTCTTGGAATATCTGATGGTTAAAGCTAAACTTTGATAGGGTTACAAAAAATAGTTGTGCTACACATGGCAGAATTATTAGAGATGGGGAAGAGAAATTCATGTTGGTATATTGGTAACTTTAGAACTAACTCTTCAAATATGGTCGAATATCTAGTACTACTATGTGGTATCAAATTCATTACCCACCTAGAAAAATACAAGATTCTAGTTGAAGGAGACTGAAAGCTAATTATCGATGTTGTTAATTAGAAATTGAAGGTTGGATAGGTATTCAAAAGTGTGCTATCTAACATATAGACACTCCTTGAAAAAATAAACAAAATTGAAGTCTAATACATGTTCTAGGAGGGGAACAATGTGGCTAACAAATTGATGAGTCTGGGTTTTGAAGTGAATGGACTACGGTGTTGGCAACAACTAGACTCCCTCCTTCATGAAATTCAAACTCTCATTAAGAGTGATGACACAAATAATTAGTAGCATGTGTCACAACTAGCATAAGGGGGCCATTTGCATCCAGTTTAAGGGTGATGACATCTAGAGGTATGTTATCTTACCAAAGAATTATGACCTCATCTATAGTTTTCTAGGAAATTCTATCAAGTTAGATTTTGGAAATATTTTGGGTTCTGTTTTCAAGCACACATGGGGATGGAGCATTAATGATAACACTAAAATGGTCTTATTTCTATTTTTTTTGAAATTCCTAAAGTTGTAACTTTAAAGAAGGGGATTTTTTGAACAACCTTTCACATGTTCCAAGTAATTGGCCTCAAGAATTTTTTTACCAAATCACTTTGAATAATAGTTACAATTATAAAAATATTTTTGATGAAGACACTTAGAATAATAATTATAGTGTCAAAACTCTCTGGAATGATTACCTCAACTGGTTCACTAAACTTGAATAGTTTAACAAGGTTTTTGTTTGGAAAGTGAAAGATATTTTTTTGATTCCCTTAAGGTTTTCATGTTGGAGGAAATAAAGTAGCCCAAGTTTCTGGTTGTTATGTGAGGGATGTTGGTCTTAGATTGGTTTTGAAAATTGAGTGTGAACATACTTAACCAATTTCTAAGTTGATGCTGAGTATGATATAGATGCCGAGCTACAATATGTGCCAAGCTATAGATTCAACAGGTGCTGAGTAAACTTCAAGTGCCAAGCAAGTTTCAAGTGCCAAGTGATAAGTGATGCTGAGTCACTATAGGTGCTAAGTAAAAAATAAATACCAAGCAAGATAGAGTTAATATAGAAG
The DNA here is from genome assembly GCA_028749045.1 of Cupressus sempervirens. Classification (NCBI taxonomy): domain Eukaryota; kingdom Viridiplantae; phylum Streptophyta; class Pinopsida; order Cupressales; family Cupressaceae; genus Cupressus; species Cupressus sempervirens. The sequence continues at coordinate 53,518,697 of CM053784.1, read as the reverse complement.
CTGAGCAAGATAGAATTCCTATTTGTGCCAAGCATTAGCAACCAGTAAGTGTCGAGTAACATAGAATCAACATATGAGTTTGTGCCTTCACAAACTCAATGTAAGCCATTTTTGAGCTAACTTAGGATGAATCTCAAAGGATATAAAAGATAAGATCAAATATTTTACATTCCCTATGTAATCAGCATGCAACCAATCAAAAAAATGGAGAAAGCATGCAACCAATAGGAAAAGTGAAAAGATTTGAGTGGGAAAAGATGGATGAATATGAATTGTGGATTCATACCTAACCCTGAGTCTTCAAAGCCTTTATAAGGAGGTCGATACCCCATAATTCATATGTGTGAGAGTTATATGGAAGAGAGTCATGTGGGAGAGTGCTAGAAAAGTTTAGAGGGGTTTAAAGACTTAGAGGAAGAGCAACACTAATGAATCATGTTGTTCAAAACAAAGTATCAGCAATATGAGTAGAGAGTTATCAGATCAGCAAGGATCAGATCAGATTGAGCAGAACAAGGATCTAGAATCAGTAATATAAGATTGTAAGTCATCAAGTCAACACATTCTAATACTTTCTAACCATTGTATTAGGAATGAAAATCTTATGGAAATAGGTTGGTTTAACAGCCATGTTTTAAACCTTTAACAAGGTGATAAATCCTTTAATAGGGTAACATTCCAAGTGAGTGTTTGCAAATTCTTTAACCAGGTCACTTTTAACAGAGTGTAAAGTGTTTAATAGGGTAGGCCTTTCACAAGGTAGACCATTGGAAGTGTTAAAACTTTGTAACCTTAATCAGTTACATATTGTTGCAGTGATAATTTGTGGGTGTCATCCCCACCCCAGTTTTACCTTCTCTTTTTGGAGGGTTTCTAGGTGATCAAAATCTTGTGTTATCTATTTTCATGTATGTCTTTATTTTCATATTGAATAGATGTGTTAGATGCATGAAAATGATCTCAATTAAAAGTTTTAGAGGTTAAATTTTGTTACTTCTGATTCACCCCCCTCCCAAAAGTAAATCTTCCCACTTGTAAATTTCAACAATTGGTATCAAAGCTTAGTTCTCATAGGGATAAGCCTTACAACTTGGAGAAAAGATCTAGAAATAGAAGTCTAAAAAATTAGGAAGGTCATAGAAAAATAGGTGATTGATATACAACTTGCTCTACATACTTGGGAAGAAGCTAGGGAAGAATTGAGGAAATATTTAAAGAGAAGAAGAGAGATTGCCATAGTTGAGAATGATACACAATACAAGGAGATTGATAGCTCAAAAGTGTTTGCAAATGGAGATTCCAAAGAGTTTAAAGAGGGAATAGTAGACCTAATGGAGAATAATAGAGCTCAAGTAGAAGAGATCAAAACTCTCAAGCTTGAATAAGAATCACAAGCCATGATGCTTTGTGAAGTAATTAAATAGAAGAAAAGAGCCATTGAAGATAAGGCTATGCTAGAAGAGGACAAGAGAAACCTTGCTAATATTTTGGAAGAAAATTCAATTTAGGTTGCAAGAATTTCAAACATCCAGCTAGACACCCTAAGGCAGATGATGAATGCATATCATGAACTAAATGTCAAGGATATTGAGATCTCCACATTGAAGATGTAAAATGAAAAAATAAAAAATGACTTGAAAAAAGAGAAGGAGATAGTAGAGAGCTTCAAAAAAACTAATGAAGCCATCAAGTACTTTGAACAACTATGGAAATCAGCAAGGGCTAGTAATGATGCTTCAGGACTAGGATACACTAGAACTAAAAAAGGAGAGTCATCCAAGACTACAAAAGAAAGAAGTGACAAAGGTAAGAACACTAAACCTACTTGTCATTTTTGTGGTAAAAAAGGACATACCTCTAATGTATGTAGGAGCAAGAATTCCCATCAGCATGACAAACCTAAGAATATGGGTCATTGTCATAAGTGTAACAAGCAAGGACATCAAGCACATGACTACAAGACTAGAACCATAAGAATACAAAGATTTGAAGGTCATTGCTACAATTTCAAGAAGTATGGACATAGAGCTTTTGAGTGCAAATCAAAGCCTATGTGGACACCTAATCAGCTATCAAGGGAAAATAATCATGGACATCACTATAATTGGGACTATAACACCAGGTATAGCTATCACTATTGTCAAGAATATGGACACATCCTTGAAAATTGCATAAGAACACATTTCAATGGAAACTAAGGTAGATGGTTGAGCCAAACTACATGCTTCAGGTGTTTGAAGACTGGTCATATTAGCAGAAATTGCCCAACAAGGTCAAAGGCACCCAACTTAAAGTTCAACAAAGGAAAATAGAAGGTAGATGTTGAACACATCAAAGGAGAAATGAATAAGAAATGGAAGAAGAAAGATGTAAGTAGCACATCCAATGAAGGGATCACTTCACCCAAAAGGTCAAGTGGTCACACTTCATCTAACTAAGAAAAAGAAGGTATGTGGGACTGATATACAAAGCTTTATCATACATCAGTTCCAAGACAAGTAAATACTGAAGAGGATAGATCAACATGAATAGAGATTAACATAATTAGATTTCCACAATCCATTTGTAAATAAATTGTTTTTTGGATTTGATTGTGCATTTTTTTTACCAATAATGTTTTGGATCATACTACATGATCCATCATCAGGATGAGAAAGTGTAGGAGTAGAGATATGCAGACTAAGCCTTTCTCAAGAGATATAAGAAGAGAAAGGGAGAGCACATAAATTCATGCAATGAAAAAAAAGTGAGAAGAGCACCAACTAATGAAATAAATAAGACATGAAGGATAAAAGCACAAAAGATTTTTAATCTATAAAAATATAAATAAAAGGTGATAAAAAGAAATTAGAAAAAAAAAGGTCCTAACCTAAGAAAACACTAACCACATATACTAAGAGAAAGAAAAACAAAAAAAAAAAAAAAGCAAAAGCATATATATATATATATATATATAAAATCTATATATATATATATATATAATTATATATATATTATTATATACTATGATATACTATTACATACTATACTATTATATACTACAATAAGCATATACTATTATATAGCATATATATATATATATATATATATATATGCAACCTAAATGCATAAATATATACATATATATGTACGTATCCAAATATGTACATACATATGCCTATATATTCACACACCCAAACACTGATATATATATATATATATATATATACTCACAAATATATATGTATTAATATGTATTCATATGTATATATATATATAAATATAAATACATACGAGTATATATATATATATATATATATGTATGCACATACACACACACATATATGTATATATGTATATATGTATGTACATATATATACATATACATATACATGTGTGTGTGTGTGTGTGTGTGTGTATTTATTTATATATATAAGGAACAAAATACATAAGGAAAGAACAACAACAAAAAACTACTTAGTTAAAAGAGGAAAGAAAAGGAACCAAGAAGACCATCCTAATGAAAACTAGACCAACAAAACTCAAGCACTACAAAAACAAAAATAATCTAGAACACACATGGACAAACTAGTCCTACCAAGATGCAAGGTTTGTGTGTGCATGTTTGCAAGAGAGAGAGGGGGAGAGAGACAGGGATGGAGGGAGGGAGAGAGAGAGATAGAGAGAGAGAGAGGGAGAGAGAGGGAGAGAGATCAACACAAACCACGCCTCCTTACTAGGCCACGTGGTATGTACATTTGTCTATCTTCTTCTCTTTGCATGTTTGGTGATTGTATCTTTAATTGTTGTGATTTTGGTTCCCAACCTCTTGCCTCACATTGAGGCCCACACTTTTCTGATTCAGGTCATGTCACCAACTGTAACATGGAGGAACAGGTGCAGTTGTCTCATAAGGTGACTACACCCAGCCCGTCTGACCCTCCCATATCTCCTTTGATATGCTCCTTGAATTCGATGCCACATCCCTCTTCTCCAAATTGTGGACCTCAAACTTTGTTTAGCTACCACATTGGTTCTTCAACCCCTTTTTAGATTCCCCCTCCCCCCACCCAACCTTGAATCATAGGGTTGAAGCCCATGGTTCACCCAAGTGCCTCCTCCTCTCAGCACTTGGTAGCTAATTGGGAAAATAAGTTGGTTATCAACCTATCTAGTACCTCCATAGACGTCCTCTCTTTCAACTTGTTAAAGTGAGGCCTCAACTTTTCTTATTCCCCTCACTCTATCCCCCATGTTTAGTTTCTTCTTAAGATTGAGAATGCTATCCAATCCCTCCCATCTGGTATTGCTAAAGAAGTTAGGCAAGATTGCATCATAGCTCTTCGACATGCCAAACTTCCTAGGCACAACAACTTGAGGGTAGAGTCATAGGCTTTCCATGATTTTGTCAATAATAATGATATTGTTATTACCAAGGTGGACAAGGGCAACACCATAGTCACCCTGAATAGGTAGGACTATATCTCTAAGATGCTGGACTTGCTCTCAAATACTAGCAGCTACAAGATCCTCTCTCATAATCCATGCTCTAGGATCTTGAATAAAGTCAAAGCCTTAGTGTCTAACTCCTCCTTTGAGGATGTGATAGAGAAAAAATTAGTCCCCTCTAACTAAGTGACCCCTTACATATATGGGGTTCCAAAAATTCATAAGGAAAATGTCCCCTTGCATCCCATTGTTGATACTGGATTGGATCCCATACATACTCTTTAGCCTCTCATCTCGCTAAGATTATCTTTGCGTTGTTAGGGCATTCCAACTCTTTTTCCAAAGATTCGTGTCATTTTTTCCAATTTATTAAGGATGTAAAGTGGGAACAAGGCGATATCTTGATCAGTTTTCATGTGGTCTCTCTCTTTACCAAGGTTCCTATTCTTAACTCTATTCAAATTGTGAGGCACAAGGTTGGATATGAGATCGCTAGCTTGGTTGAGTTTTTCTTGAGATCCACTTTCTTCTCTTTCCAAAATGTCATCTATTAGCAAGTGGAGCAGGTGGCAATGGGTTTGCCCCTTTTACCCATCATAGCTAACCTCTATATGGAGTATTTTGAAGAGATGGCTCTCCATTCCTTCCCTCTAAAACCCAAATGGTGGAAGTGTTATGTTGATGACACCAATGTTTGTTGGTCACATGGCCTAGGAAAAATTGAGGAATTTCATGAGCACATCAACAATTTTTCCCCCACCATCTCCTTCACCAAGGAGCTTGAGTCAAACAACCAATTACCCTTCCTTGATGTTCTTATCATGAAGAAGTTGGACAGTACCTTTGGTTGTTGAGTGTTTTGTAAAGCCACCCACATGGACTTGTACTTCCATTCTTCTTCTCATCACCACCCATTCCAAAAGGTTGGTATCCTCAAGACTCTTTCCCTCAAAGCCTATAGAATCTGTGATGTAGAAAAATTACCCCAAGAGCTTGACCATTTGTGCCAAGTCTTCAAGTTCAACGAGTACTTACATAAGCAAATTTCTAAAGCTTTGGCCCAAGACAAGTCCTCTTATCTCTCTTACAATAGTCATCAGACCCCCTCAAACCCTCTTGCTCATTATGTCTCTCTTCCTTTTGTGGAAGGAATTTCCCAAAAAATTAGGAAAATCTTAATCAAAAAGAGCCTTTGGGTGGCCTTCAAAGCCCTCTCAAAATTAAGAAATTATATCCCCTCAATCAAGGACTCACATAACTCTCTTTAGGACTCTGGAGTCTACAAGATTGAGTGCTCATGTGGCATGCCCTATATTAGGCAAAGTGGTCACTCTATTATTACTAGGATCTAGGAGCACAGTGCTGACATCAAACATGAGAGGGTGCAAAAGTCTACTCTAGCAAAACACTCATATTCTACCAAACATCATATTTGTCTAGAGAATACAAAAATCATGTCCAAGGAGGACAATTATTTCAAGAGAAAATTGAAAGAGGCCATTTCCATTACCCACCATCAAATTAACCTTAACCATGATGATCAGTGGTCCATCAACCATATGTGGCGCCCCCTACTTGATACTCTCAACAACCCCCATTTTAGCATGCTTGATAGACCCCACCACCCTTGATGCTCTTTTGGTTCTCTTTTGTGCTCTTTCTTTTGATTTTTTGTATAGTGGTGTTTCCCCCTTCTTCCGCCCCACCCCCCCACCTCCTCCACCCCCCCACCCTCTCTTTTGCTCTTGCCCTCTCTTTCTCTTTTTGTTTGTTCATTTGTTTAGCTTGATTTCTTGTCTTCCTCCCTCCTTCTTAGTTTATTTGTGTTGATCTCTCTCTCTCTCTCTCTCTCTCTCTCTCTCTCTCTCTCTCTCACACACACACACACACACACACACACACACACACACACACACAAATGTTGCATCTTGATAGGACTAGTTTGTCCATGCATGTTCTAGTTTATTTTTATTTCTACAGTCCTTCAGTTTTGTTGGTTTGGTTTTTTTTAGGATGGTCTTCTTGGTTCCTTTTCTTTCCTCTTTTGACTCAGCGATTTCTTGTTGTTGTTGTTCACTTATAGATTTTGTTCCTTATGTATATACATACATACATACATACATACATAAATGTATATGTGTATATATATGTATATATGTATGTACATATATATATATATATATGTGTGTGTGTGTGTGTGTGTGTATGTATGTATGTATGTATGTATGTATGTATGTATGTATGTACATACATACATACATGCATACACACACACACACACACACGTGTGTGTGTGTGTGTGTGTGTGTGTGTGTGCATACATATATATATTCATATGTATTTATATATATGTATATATTCACACTTAGGTATGTTTATTTTTATTTTTTATTTTTTAATTTGTAATTTTCAATATTTTATTTTAATTTTTATATATGCATTCTTGGGTATATATATATATATATATATACTCACAAACATATATGTATATAAATATATATTAATACATATATATTTGTGAGTATATATATATATATATATATATATATATATATATATATATATATATATATATATATATATATATATATATATATATATATATCATTGTTTGGGTGTGTGCATATATAGGCATATGTATGCACATATTTGGATATGTACATGTATATGTATATATATTTACACATTTAGGTTGCATATAAATATATATAATATATATATATATATATGCTTTATAATAGTATATGCTTATTGTAGTATATAATAGTATAGTATGTAATAGTATATCGTAGTATATAATAATATTTATATATAATATATATAGATTATATAACATATATATGCTTTCACTGGCTTTTGTTTGTTTGTTTTTTTTTTCTCTTAGTATATGTGGTTAGGGTTTTCTTAGGTTCGGACTTTTTTTGTTCTAATTTCTTTTTATCACCTTTTATTTATAATTTTATAGTTTTAAAATATTTTGTGCCCTTTATCCTTCATGTCTTATTTATTTCATTAGTTGGTGCTCTTCTCACTTTTTGTTCTTTGCGTGAATTTACGTGCTCTCCCTTTCTCTTCTTATATCTCTTGAGAAAGGCTTAGTCTACATATGTCTACTCTTGCACTTTCTCATTCTAATGATGGATCATGTAGTATGATCCAAAATGTTGATGGTAAGAAAACACACAAAATAAAATCCAAAAAACAATTTATTTATGAATAGAGATGCAAAGTTAAAATTCCAAGTTTTTCCAAGTGTTGCCGAGTTGCCTGAAATGTCCCCTTTTCTGATTTGATATGGTATTTCACACATCTAATCAGATTTTCAAAATCAAACAACTGCTATCACAAAGATCTTCCAAATTTCTCAAGAAACCCCAAATCGGGTATGCCAGAAATGGTGCCAAAAGCTTCACAGCTTCACCTATTATTAATAAATCTGAAAATAGAAATTTTTACAGAACTTTCAGCAGCATAACAGCCTACAAATTGACATTTCCAGATCCGTATAGCCTTTACACAACAGCTCAAAAATGTAGGACCAAAACTATGCTCATCGGGCTCCCGAAATAGCACAAAATATGCTCGGAAACATCACAAAAACACTAATAATCTATCTCAGAAGTTTAATCACGTCCCAATATATATATTCAGCTCTATTTTAACATTTAAAAGTCTGATATACAGCAGCAACCCAAACTGATATGAAATACTCAACTGTAAACACCAAACTCATACAAAAACACACCCGAGTACTCACAAATCTGCACTGTTCAGCACAAAGGCAAACTCTGTATGAGCATGCACATGGAATGGCTTCAAACTCCCATCCTTAGCCTTCTTGGAAACCTACAAACTCCCATTCTTGGGTCTCCCTGGAAACCTGCAAACTCTCGTTCTTGGGTCTCCTTCTCCACAGGTTTGGCAGCCTCTGAAGAATAACAAAGAATGAGCAAAAATCAAGTTCTGGAATGTGCCCAAAATGCCTCCAAACCCCCTTAAAAGAGGGCATAAATGTAACTCACGTCCAAGAGAGGTTAATGAAACATATTTTAATAATAATTTTCATTTATTAGTCCAACGATTTCCAAAGATTAACCCTCTTTTTTCGAAACTTCACTTTCTTGGGCCTGGCCTGCCTTAGCAAAGATTATTATTTTTTAATTATTTGAAAAGGGGACATGACAAGTCCTCCCCTCCCAAACATTGCTTGTCCTCAAGAAATGGCTGAACAATAAACCAATCAATCCTCCTGGATCCCAAATGTAGTCATGAACTATACTACTACCAATTAACACAGACTCCTGCAAGATCCTCTGCAATATGACCAAGAGGAATCCATAGTCAAACTGGCAATTATAGCTCAACCAAACTCCAAAATCACCATTATCACAGTCAAAAAACCATGAGACACAAACTCTTAGAATATCAAAACCCAAGTAAAGTGGACTACCAACATAGTAAATGCCATCAATGCATTCCACTGGCCTATATGGAATGTACAATCCAACTCTGCAACAATGGTGAATGCTCTCAAATGAAACTATACCAAGTATGGAGAATCCACACACTGTACAACTCCTGCAGTCAACACAACTCTGTAGATTATTGGCCACTGTCTCATAACCATAACTCCCATGCACCCCTGATGGTGAAAAGCCATCACAAGATAAACAACAAGAAATGGAACCCAAACCAAATTTTCCTGCCATCAACTCCTCAGCATAAGGATCAATTGTTAACTGATGTACATACCTTGCAATATAATGTTGATTAAAAAAACCAACCTCAGTCAACAGCTCACCATGAACAAGTGATACAACCCACTGTGACTGATCACTAGCTAAGTTAGGAGATGTCATAGCCAAAGGAGTAGAATCAATAACAACACTTGCTGAAGCATCACTCCAAAAATCCTGCTCTAAGTCATGTATTATCAAGCTATCAACTACAGAACGTGTCACCATATCACAACTCTCATCTCAAGGCATCAAACTATTCCATAACTGATGATAAGCACTAGGAACCAAAGTACATCTCTGTATCATAATCTCATCAACATGGTCATCAAAGGTAAATTGATGAGCATACCTCACAGTGTAATGCCGATAGAATGCACCAATCTCAGTCAGTGGCTTAGACTGTAATCCAGATGAAACTAACTGCAATTGATCATTAACCATGTTGGAACTAACTACTACCTCTGAAGATATCACCAAGGGAGTAGTGTTACTAGTAGGAACCATGCCAACTGCCGACTCACCAACATCACACATGATCTTTGATAAATCTCTAGTCTCTGTGCCATCAATACTAGAGGCCACCACCATGTCAGGCATACAACAATCTGTTACAACACCCAACTCAACTGAACCTAACTCTAGTGGGAATGAACCTGATATTCCAATGTTAGTATCAAGAATGGATGCATCCCCATCTCCACTGTCTCTGACAATCTCGGCCATGGACATCCTCGGATCACCAAACACCACTGCTTGTGACTGTATAGAATCAGGTGAAGACTATAGTTGCTCTAACTCCATGGTCACCTTAGCCAAATGAAACTATGACTCCTTGAAAGCCAACTGTGTACTCTCAAGAATCTCAGAAGTCACCACAAGCTGCTCAATAAGCTCACTCACCTCATCTTCCTTGGCCAACAATGTATCATATGCTGTACTACTCCACTCCATAAGATAATCTCTGTCAGCTACCAACTGAATATAATTCTGTCTCAAAATCCGAATAGCCTCCCATAAAGAGTGGATCTCTATCAAGGAAAAATAACTTCCTCCCTGCTCATCACTAGTAGGAGAACCCCATCCATAAACTGCTAACAACTGATGAGCAGCATCGAAATGTTGGCAAGTGATAGCAATGTCTTGGTCACTAACTCTCAACTGATTAGACACATGATGACACTAGCTTGACTGTCTCCTACAAACCTCCTCTGATGCACTGTCTGAAGGAGTGTCCTCAAAGTTACTAGTCTCTGGAGTATTACCATCCATATCCTGTGAATCAAATCTAAAGCTCATATCAACATACGGAGTATCAAAAACATTAGCATTGCTGTCCAACTCCTCTGTACCCAAGGAAACTAAGTCTTCAAAACTGCCCACTGCATCCTCCTGGATGTCATCAATGCCAATATGATCCTGGGTCTCATCTATACACACTGCCAAATATGCAATATCATCAACACATTCCAGCAAGTATGGTCGACTGGATATATAAACAAAGCCCAACATTGGTGTATAAAAACTAATACCAACATCAAACAAGATACTGGCACAAGAAAAGACAACACCATGTAATCTGCTAATCAAATCCATGATAGCACCCAAACAAACACTGCTACCAAAAAGTGTTAAAGATCTCCAGTCAACTAAATCCCAAATGCCAATATAACAATCTCGAGTCCATATCCGTAAACTAGAATCAACTGGTAACTCAAGCAAACTCCTCACCTGAGTAATATGACCAATACCAACTAACTCCACATACCTGTCATGATGAGATAATGAAGTCACAATACTATCTTGGTTCACCTTCAGCTGGCTGGACAAATCATGTGAAGTACTACCAGCCTCAACCTCATGTGATGAAGCATCTAACTGTGCCTGGTACTCTTTCTCAGCAAAGTCATGAATGCTCAATGTCTGCTCATCTCTACCAAGTATCTCACCATCCTGCACAACAACATCCTCATAATCATTATCTGAACCCACTACACTGTAGTCACTGCCTGTTGTAATTATACCATCTTGAATACCTGTGGCATCACCCTTTGACGACCTATAAACAATTGTCTCAATTTGAGTATCAAGTTGACTATTACTATCAATCTGTGTGATATCCTTTCCCACCACCTCCTATGGCATAGTAGAATCTGAGACCTCTACCTGGCTATCAGCTAGTTTCTCAAACTCCTCATGCAAGTTCTTGGGAATTGTGTCATCTATCCTGTGAGAAAATCTGCCAAATAGAAATCCAGTCAACTTATCCACCTTAGCTGGGTCAGATAACATGTCATTTATACGGTGGTGCTCAACCAACTGTTTAGACATGTCATGGCTTATTTTCATAAGTTTATCTCGAATGTCTAAATAACCATCCTTTCTACTATTTTGACTCTGGCTATCAATTGTCCAAGATCGTTCCCTCTGAGACTCTGTACTATACCTGTCCATTCTGGATAAAGTAGAGTGTAACCCCAATAGGATATAACTTCTTCAAACACCAAGAACTAACATGCAAATTATTAGAAGTAGCATGCAATCACAGATTTGGACATGCAACTGATTAGAAGCAACATGCAACCACCAAATTATGACGTGCAAGATCTGGGTAGTTGTCAAAACTGACATGCAAACTTCTACAACCACCAAATTCACCAAGAACTAACATGAAAATGATTAGAAGTAGCATGAAACCATAGATTTGGACATTCAACTGATTAGAAGCAACATGCAACCACCAAATTATGAAATGCAAGATCTGGGTAGTTGTCAAAACTGACATGCAAGATCTGGGTACTTGTCAAAACTGAAATGCAAACTTCTACAACCACCAAATTCACCAAGAACTAACATGAAAATGATTAGAAGTAGAATGTAACCATAAATTTTAACATGCATCTGATTAGAAGAAACATGCAACCATAAATTATGACATGCAAAATCTGGGTAGTTGTCAAAACTGACATGCAAGATCTGGGTAGTTGTCAAAACTGACCTGCAACTTCTACAAACCCTCAGGCTGGCAAGATCATGGCTCTGATACCACTGAAATGTCCCCTTTTCTGATTTGATATGGTATTTCACACCTCTAATCAGATTTTCAAAATCAAACAACTGCTATCACAAAGATCCTCCAAATTTCTCAAGAAACCCCAAATCGGGTATGCCAGAAATGGTGCCAAAAGCTTCACAGCTTCACCTATTATTAATAAATCTAAAAATAGAAATTTTTACAGAACTTTCAGCAGCATAACAGCCTACAAATTGACATTTCTAGATCCGTATAGCCTTTACACAACAGCTCGAAAATGTAGGACCAAAACTATGCTCATCAGGCTCCCGAAATAGCACAAAATATGCTCGAAAACATCACAAAAACACTAATAATCTATCTCAAAAGTTTAATCACGTCCCAATATATATATTCAGCTCTATTTTAACATTTAAAAGTCTGATATACAGCAGAAACCCAAACTGATATGAAATACTCAACTGTAAACACCAAACTCATACAAAAACACACCCGAAAACTCACAAATCTGCACTGTTCAGCACAAAGGCAAACTCTGTATGAGCATGCACATGGAATGGCTTCAAACTCCTGTCCTTAGCCTTCTTGGAAACTTGAAAACTCCCGTTCTTGGGTCTCCCTGGAAACCTGCAAACTCCCGTTCTTGGGTCTCCTTCTCCACAGGTTTGGCAGCCTCTGAAGAATAACAAAGAATGAGCAAAAATCAAGTTCTGGAATGTGCCCAAAATGCCTCCAAACCCCCTTAAAAGAGGGCATAAATGTAAATCACATCCAAGAGAGGTTAATGAAACATATTTTAATAATAATTTTCATTTATTAGTCCAACAGTTTCCAAAGATTAACCTGCTTTTTTCGAAACTTCACTTTCTTGGGCCTGGCCTGCCTTAGCAAAGATTATTATTTTTTAATTATTTGAAAAGGGGACATGACATTGCCTTTAGATGCTGATTAAATTACATGTTGAGTTGTCTACCAAAATTAGTATAAGCTGAGTGTTTAGTTGCAATTGAGTTAGTAATGGATATCAAGCAGTGGAAAGACAATGGATGCTGAGTAAAGTAGAAATTCTTAAGAAGTTGAGTAGATAGCTCTAAATGCACTAAGCATTAAATGCTATAAAATTAGGGTATATGTTTTCATTTTGAATCATTTTTCCTCATTGCAAACAAAGAGAAAAGACAAAGAAGAGAGCTGAATAATTTCCAAGTAGTATTCCAAGCATGTGAGAATATTGTTATGTAGATTCAACATAGTTTCATCGATTTCAAGGTATTATACTAGTGCTAAGCTACACTGTTTTAAAATTTCTTTATGTTTAAATGCTAGATAGAAGAAATGGCCTCTAGTTTTAGGAAATCTTAGGAGAAAGAGCTATTTGAAGTCTAGTTAGTATCAAATGAAGTTAAGCAACCTGATTTTTGGCCTATCCTTGAAGTTGCCAATAAAAATGACCCAGTTGGAGCCCATCCATAATTCCTCCTAATGTAGTAATCGTATAAGATTTTAGGAGATGTTATTACTACAAGATAGGAGCCATTGGAGATATGGAGATTAGGGAATCATTTGATAGATTGTGTGAGAATGGAGTCTTAAAGGAAGAGTTTCAAATTGTTGAGAGGAAGGGTTTGACCCGTGCCCTAGAATTCCCTACTATTTTAAAAATTGAATGGATCAAAATTGTGTTGAGTAGGATTCATGATGGCAGTTTGTAGTTAGAAGATGGCCCAGTCAAGATATCAAAGAGGATTGTTCACAGGGTAATAGGGTATCGAACCCTAGATTGGCCCAAAACCCTAAGGAGTGACTCCAAAAAAGCCATTGAGAAGAATATAGGAGCCAAATGGAACAAGAGAGGCATGACCATAGATGATACCATTCAGGATCCTCTTGTTGATTTTTTCTATTAGAGTCATTTCTCACAAGTTTTACCAATCTAGTAGACTCAACAATGTTCCATGCATTACAATAGATGTTGGTTACAAACTTGTTAAAAAGGATCATACCTATGACCTAGCAGAATTGCAACTACAGAAAATCATTGAGAACTTAGGAGTTATAAGGAGAATCAAGGGAGTACAACATAAATTTGGTGCAATTTTTATTTGTATATTTTTCTATGTATAGAATGATTTTTTGTCTTTTGGTAAAGTTAGCTAGAAGACAAACGGGTCCATTATAGCCTAGGTATATGAATATATTGAACAAATGGGGGAAAATTTTGAGATACTTATGACAACATATTTTGAACATTTTGAGAAATCTATGAAATGGAGATTGAGGATATCTATTTCATTAGTGGAGCAGCATGTAAATGACATTTTCTTTCTTGGTGATATTGATTATACTTACATACAAGTAGCCATACCAAGGGTAAGATGGCTTAGACCTCTTGGTTATGAAATTAACATTGATGAGGCATCTATAGCCACAACAATATTGTTAGTAGAAGAAGTAGATAAAACTGCACCACATTTTGGAAAATATGATGTGGTGAGATTTAAAGTAGATATGGAGTTGAAGACTACTTCCACTTTAAAGAAAAAGGATAAACTAGTGAAGAAACTCAAGGCCAAATTTGGAGAATGCACAATAGAGGCAAAGGAGGTAGAAGAAGATGAATAGGGACAAGGACCACTAGCATTAATCCAAGGCATTGGTGAGGATGCTAAGGAAGAAGAAGGTGTTGAGAAAGAAGCACCTAATGTAGAACCCAAGAAGAGGAAAGCACATAAACAACCTACTGCACAGTGAAAAGGAAAAAAGAAGGCTAAGCCAAGCCCAACCAAACCTATCACTAGGGGAGATACAAGGGTGACAACAAAGGTAGCCAAGGAATAGGAGAAAAAGAGAAGAAAATATGTGGCACCTCTAGAGTCAGATGAGGAGAGGATAGAATTTGACAATGAAAAATTTAGAATGGTAAGTCACACCACTAAATCTAACCTAGAAAATGTTTGTGACAATATTAGGGATAATGCAGATTTAACTAGATTAAAAACTATTGATTTTAATAAGCTAAGTAGAGAGGAGTAGAACATAGTGGAAGAATCCATCTACACTATGATGGCCAAGTTCAAGAATACTCTACTTGAACTGGATAACACCATGCCAATGGAGTTATATACTATTGTTGAAAATAAATGGTATTATTTCCTAAACATGGAGAAAGAAATAAGAGAGTCAACTTTGGCTTGTGTAATGCCTAACCTCAAATAAGGTCAAATAAGCAAGGCAAGCAAGAAACATGGGAGAAAATTTGCACCCAAATACAACATTTTGCAAAATAAAATTGAAGATGTTGTGAAGAAGTCCACACTTATGTGGAAAGTGATTTATGGCCTTCAAATAGTAAAGGAAGGAAAAGAAGATCCCTTTGAGGGAAGAAATAATGATGAGGAAGAAGAGGGAAATGAAAAGGAGGAAGGAGAGAAAGAAAAAGAAAAAGTTACAGTGGAGAAGGAGACACCGAAAGGTGATGAGGCAATAGCTGAGAAGCAGCAATAGGAACAGAGTGTCCAAGACAGACAGTTGCCACCACCTAGTCCTCCACATGCTACACCTACATCTACAGAAACAATACTTGTGAAGGATGTTCCTGACACCTCTAGTCAGAACATCATCTCAAAAGGATCCTTCACCAAACTACTCTTCAAGCACTATTGTGCACTAATCTAGTGTTGGTGAGTGTAGAGGAACTTTAGAAAGAAATAATAGAGATTACTAAGGAAGGTTAATACACAAGAACCACCTTTACAAACTCCAATAGCTACAAGTGGTCAACCATAAGAGCAACAAACACAAGATGCATCTGATAAGGTTGATTCCACAGTTACAAAGACTTCAACTACTAAGGATCAAGCTAAGGAGAAGATAGGATATAAGGATACCTCTGATCCTACAGCACAGAGTCAAGGTGCACCTCCTCTGATCACTATAACTAATCAAGGAAAAACTAAAGAAGACAAGGAAGAGGAGAAGACCCGTAAGGAGAGTGAGCAAGAGGCAATACAAAAATTGGTCAATTTTTCTACTACTGGGACTCCTACTAACCAACCAAGAATTGATGTAGTACCACTACAAATATCAGCACTAGGGTCGAGCTCTACCAAGGTAGCAAGGGTACTTCACTATAGAGACCCTACACTTGATGAGGAGATAGTCATACCAAGCTATGACTATAAAAAATTGAATCTAGCATAGATCACTGAAGTGCAAGAGGCACTAGAGAAGAAGAAAAAGTAGGAGATACTCAAGAATGAGTATAGGTAGAGGCAAGCATTGATATAAATCAAAGACATCTTTCTTGATGCATTTAGCTTACCAGTACCTAATGGAACAAAGCCCATTATGGAGCAACTATCCAAAATAGTGGACTAGGTACAAAATGAAGACCTAGATACTAATGTTAAATTACTTGAATGGTCTAAGAAGAAATTTCAAATGAAGGTAAATGAGAAAATATATGCTGAAATAGCACTATCACAGGTGGAACTGGCTAAAAGCTATAGAAAGTGAAAGCAGTACTTGAGAATATATTCTCATTGTACTCCAAATTGTGTGATTCCTCATATTTCATACAAGAGACTAGCCAGAGGATATTGGGCTTGGAGAGGAACCTCAAGGTATCAAGCACACAACCACCAAAGGATCTAGCTCAAAGTGAGAAGCATTTTGCTACAATGCTTCACCCAAAATGAATTAGTTTTACTCATAGCAGATGAGGCTAACATCAAGGCCAAGTTGATAAAGATACAGTTTTCCATAACCCCCCATATAGAAGTTTTGCATAAAGAGATGGCCCATGCAGAAAATGTTTTAAAGAAAGATCCCAATCTTTCTACATTGGAAGGCCTCATACACCTTGTAGCAGAGATAGCCATCTAGCATAAAGCACTAGAAATTGCATTAGACAACTAGGATGCTGCTCTTAAGATTATCATGGAGGTAAATAAAACTTTTTTGGCTAAATATTCAATTCATTCATAGGACCCTTTGACATAAGTGTCAAAAAGGGGGAGATAATAAGATATGGGGGAGATATAATAAATTGGAGAGATAATACCCAAAGGAGGAGATGTACCCAAAGTGGAAGAGATAATACAATTTTGAGTTTTAAGGAGTGATAAGGAGATACAACCAAAAGGATACAAACACTACAAGGAAGATGTGTAAAAGGGGGAGTACAAACATAGCAAAACTAGAGTAGACAAGGAAAAGATAAAGAGTATCAAAAACATCAGCATGAGACAAATCCAACATAAAGAATTTTGGATATAGAAATGGCACATCAGCTCAGGAGGAGTTACAAGTTTTTTAGGTATATAGTCTTCTACAAAATTTTGAACAAAGTTTTTGAAGTTTTGTACATATGCCAAACAGAATGTGTATTATACTCATAGACATCAGATTCATAATGTTTAGTTAAGTGTTTTTGACACTCATGTCAAAAGGGGAGATTTTTGGTCTCAGATTGTTTTTGACAATTGAGTGTCAACACACTTAACCAATTTCTAAGTTGATGCTGAGTATGATATAGATGCTGAGCTATAGTATGTGTCGAGCCAGAGATTCAACAAGTGCTGAGTAAACTTTAGGAGTTGAGCAAGCTTCCAAGAGCCAAGTGATAAATGATGCTAAGTCACTATAGGTGCTAAGTAATGAATAGATGTTGAGGGAGATAGAGTTACTATAGGAGCCAAGCAAGACAAAATTCCTATATGTGCCAAGCATCGGCAACTAGTAAGTGCCAAGTAACACGAAATCAACATATGAGTTTGTGCCTTCAAAAAATCAGATGTAAACCATTTTTGAGCCAACTCAGGATGAATCTCGAAGGATCTAAAAGATAAGATCAAATCTTTTATGTTCCCTGTGTAATCAACATGCAACTAATCAAAAAAATTGAGAAAGCATGCAACCAATAGGAAAAGTGTAAAGATTTGAGTGAGAAAAGATGGATGAATACCGATCATGGATTCATACCTAACCCTAAGTCTTTGAAGCCTTTATAAGGAGGTCAATACTCCATAATTCATGTTTGTGAGGGTTATATGGAAGAGAGTTGTATGGGAGAATGCTAGCAAAGTTTGGAGGGGTGTAAAGACTTAGAGGAAGAGTAGCACTACAAAATCAAGTTGTTTAGAATAGAGTATCAACAATATGAGCAGAGAGTTATTAGACCAAAAAGGATCAAATTAGATTGAGCAAAACAAGGATATGGAATAAGCAATATAAGATTGTAAGTAATTAGGTCAATACATTCTAATACTTTGTAGCCATTGTATTAGGAATGAAAATCCTATGGAGATACGTTGGTTTAACAACCATGTTTTAAACCCTTAACAATATAACAAATCCTTTAATAGGATAACATTCTAAGTGAGTGTTTGTAAATCCTTTAACCAGGTTGCTTTTAACAAGGTGTAAAGCCTTTAACACGGTAGGCTTTTCATAGGGAAAACCATTGGAAGTGGTCAAAATTTGTAACCTTAATTAGTTACATATTGCTACAATGATAATTTGTGGGTGTCATCCCCACCCTAGTTTTACCTTCTCATTTTGGAGGGTTTTTGGGTGATCAAAATCTTATGTTATCTATTTTCATGCATGTCTTTATTTTCATATTAAATGGATGTGTTAGATGCATGTGAATGATCTTAGTTAAAAGTTTTAGAGGTTAAAGCTTGTTACTTTTGATTCACCCCCACTCTCAGAAGTAAATCTTCCCAGTTGTAAATTCCAACAAGGGATAGAGACATAATTGAGCCCTAAAAAATTGAAAGTGAGAGATAGGAAAAGGAATGTTCCTAGATATATATCATTGAGGGCGGTTTGCTACCATTTATGAATGCCATGGAAGGCTATGATGAGCTAATTTCTATGTAGTTGATTAACTCATGGAATGACTATAAGGTGACCATAAATGGTATTACTTTTGAGATTTTAAATTAGGAAGTTATTTCTCAAGATATGGGTCTATCATTAGAAGGAAGAAAGTGGAAAAATGTGACTATAGTTGCAGAAAAGACAAGTATGAATTGCTTCTTCAAGGAGGTTGAAGAGCCAATTCAGCTGAGAAGTGGGTTGAACGAGAAGAATCATCTGGGCTCATGGAACAATGTCTTATATTTAATCATGAAATACCTAACTCTAGTGGGCCTCTATAAAGTGAGTTACTATTACCACTTCCCCCTTTTGAACACTTTCTCTATCATGATGAAATGTATTTACCTTTTTTTTTACTACATGATTTAGAGCCATCTATCATGATGATAGGAAGTATTGGGAAGAAAGTAAAAACTATACCATTCTACATCAAGGGCTTATTTTTAAGCTTTACAATTTCCACCATGCCATGTTCCCTCTCAACAATATTATTTTGTTGCAACTCCCAACACCCAATACCTCCCATGTGGTAGTTTCCACCTACATCCTCAATTCCCTCATTATTTCCTAGGATTCCCCTTAACCTAGTATAGGAAACCCTAAGTATCATGTAAACCTAAGATGGAACTTATTGTTGACCTTGGTAATATAGGAATTGAGTCCTCTAGGGAGAGGTAGAGATCTAAAAGAGTTTTTGATAAACCCAAAAGGAAAAAGGAGGAAAAACAATATATCCTAGAAGAGATAGACTTAGATTCTGAGTCTAAGGGTAGTGGGGAAAGAAGAGCCCATGCTAGGTAGAAGCATAAATGTAGGAGGAAATTATATATTTAGGAAGCGGAGGATACACCCTAGGATATTGAAGAAGCCTCCTTGTATAAAGACACCCATGTTTTGGATACCTTAGTATGGGTAGGGTGGATCCCATGACCAAGGATGATAATCTGGGCACAAATGACAACCCTCTTAAGACTGCTACTTGCCCTCTTAGGAAGCCTAAGGAGGACCCCCCTATTTCCCATCCCTCAAATAAACCTCCTATCCAACCTCCAACCCCTTTTACTCCTCTTGTACACCCCACTATTCAATTCCCCTTCCAATCCCTCAATTTGGGCAACTCTTCTTTCAAACAAATTGAAGCTAAATTGAAGAATTTTTGAATCTAGCTAGAAAAATAAAAGAACAAGTTGATTTATTTGAACATGAGGTTCACCATTTTGGCATAGTTTTCTGTAAAGGTTACATGAATTCTGGAGAAACCAC
The DNA here is from genome assembly GCA_028749045.1 of Cupressus sempervirens. Taxonomy (NCBI): domain Eukaryota; kingdom Viridiplantae; phylum Streptophyta; class Pinopsida; order Cupressales; family Cupressaceae; genus Cupressus; species Cupressus sempervirens. The sequence goes on along the minus strand of CM053784.1, from coordinate 53,498,351 downwards.
TCTCCATCTTCTTTAAAAGGAGAGTATGGGAGTTAAGGTGGATGAAGATGAGTAGAGTACCAAGATACTTAATGGGCTCGTATAGGATGAAAGGCTAGATGTGTTGCTGAGGAAACCAATCCCACTTGATGAGAGGAAATAATTATGGATTGACCTCACTTTTGTACTATGTTTAAGATGGTTTTTATGATGGTTAAACTACGATCCTATGTGGCCAATATTAAAACCTTTTATGTGGATCTTAATACTGGTACCTTAATTAGTCTTGTACTTAGTGTGAAACTATCGACTATAATGTTTTTGACAATAGATTGCTAAATTCTCATAGGTTTCTATTTTTTATGTTAATGGGTGGCTAATGTGTTGTTTATGATCATAGTCAGTGAGATGTATGTCTAGTGGTAGTATTTCCTTTACTTTGGTTATTTCTATTGGGCTAGTCACCTAGTTTTGATTTCTATTAATATCAAAAACATTTCTAATGCGTGACTCCAAAGTAGGGTACTTCAATTATTTTTATGTATGCACAAAACACAAATACGAGTTAATTCCTCAACTCAGTTATTTCTTGAAAGGTCAAATCTAATTTCTAAGTGATGTAAATGGATAATTATGCTTAAGAAGTGAAATATTCCTAAGGCTAATCTCTCATGAAAATCATAAAAAATCAACCTTATTGGCTTTAAAACTAGACTCTTTAAGCGATAGCCTTTAGGGGTGCATCAATATGCCTAGAATTTTCTTCAATATGTACAATTCAAATTTCATCAAAATGTGAAAGTGTGAACAAGCATATAGCCTAAATTTTTGTAATCTTTATTCCTATAGTGAGTGTGATTTGCACCATGGTCTTATCCAGATTAAAATGTGGTGTTCATTTGTTTGTTTTATCATTGAAATATCTTTCATTGATAACTAGTTACAATTTTTTTGAATTTTGTTTAAGATTGATTCACCCCACCTCTCAATCTTGTGGTGAATTCAACATAAATAATATGCACTCACAAAATATAGCCAATCTTTCTCTTCAAAGGGACAAAAATAATGTGAATCCCCTTATTTTGATCAAAGACACAAATGTGAAAGGTTATTATCATTCAACAAATCACTTGTGAGTGAGAATCTAACTTGGGATGATATGTTTCTTCCTTTCTCCATATCCTCAAAACTGTAATTGAACAATGTCAAGTTTTAACTACTAAATATGGCATGCATACTTTAAAAGATCAATTTCTTTAAGGATTACTTACCATGAAAAATAATAGCCAAACGTGACATTAAAAATATCAAATATAATTTTAAAAATTACTCTTTGATGGAGTGACAAAAATGATCCTTGTATAATTTTATTTTTGACAAAATAAAGTTTCATGATTTCTTCTACAAATTCTTTAGAGTAAACTTTTATCCTTAGCTATCTTTAACATTTTTTGCTACAACCTTGGATCTAAACTCTTACAATTCTTATGATGACCAACATAAAAATGTAGTGTGGTTGACTATGATTTTTTAAAACTAATGTTCATACCTACTTACAAGATCAAATTTTCTTTACAACAATGAAAGTTGAACATGCACTTTCCTCTGTGTCATTGTCACAAATGCCTTTATCTCACATGAGCACCAATCAAGATAAAAATTTCTACATATTTATTCTTTTAAATCAAAAGGAGAGCTTTTATATACCACTTTCACGATAATTTTTATATATCTAAATGACTCTTTTTTATGTTCAAATATTTTTAATTCACATTTTAGCACTAGATAGTCAACAAAATAAATTCATTTAAATTTCAATACAACTAAAAAATTAAAGCTTTATTTGAATAGGTTGGAATAATACTTTCTTAATTGAAATGCTTAGCCAATATATGAATACATTTTTAATAAATAAGGAAATACATTTTAAAGAAAGAATTAAAAGTCATAACTACAATTTCAAATGCTTAAGTTCAGGTGCCATATTTTTATGTCATAAATCTTATTAGCATTTAATTATTCTTTGTAGTTATTCATGTGACATTCTTCTTTCAAATCTATGATAAAAACCTTCACCAAACTATGCATGAATAGAATTATAACCAGATAAAATAGCAAAATCTGAACCATTCCATTTATATATTTAGTGTCACTTCAAGCTTATGCTTAGCATCATACTTCATAATGCAAATTTATTATGATCTTTACATTACATATATCATTGAATATAAAGAGAGATTAAATATTCTAATACTATGCACAAAATGGTAAATTCAACATAGATAAACTACATCAATCCAATATTACACATTGACAATGTGAAAATTAATATTCAATTAGTTTAATCAAAATTATCTTCTAATATATTATTTTAAATTTTTTACACATTATATTAATATACAACAAATTCAAACAAATTTATAGTCAATATAATTCTAATTTATTTATTATAATACTTAATCTAATCTAAATTGCCTATTATAAAATAGTTCAGAATTCAGAAGAAAATATCACTATTTGTATAGGTTTGCATACTTAATCTTAAAAATTGACAACAATTTTTTATTATATTTTAAAAATTTAAAAATAATTTATAGTTTTCATCATTCAATTACATAAACTTTATAAGTATGTAGCTTGATTTTATTCTAATTTTAAATGATAAGAAATTATCATATCCATATTTTCTTGGCCTTCCATATTTTATCCAATAATTGTTCTCCTAGGAATGTTCAATAATGAAAAAGGATGAAAAGGTACACCATGTTATGTATACCAAAGGCTCGTGAGACGAATCAAGACATTCAATTGTAAAATTCTCTTTGAGAACAAATAATTTGTTTTTGGCTCACTGGACAAATCTTCAAGAATCTGAAAGCAAAATTTTTTATTCTTCGAATGACACCCATGCGGAGAACCTAGGCTTCTACTTCCAAAGAGACAACGTGTTGCAGATCACCAATGTGAAGGAGATGTGAACCAAGAGGTAGATGACTCTTCCCATCTTTATCCACAATACCGAGGTTCTTGCATACATCAATGTTGAACGCCACTCTTTCTTTGCCCCCTGCATTAACATGGACTTTTTCGAATCCTATCAACTGCCTTTTTGGAGCACCATCAACCTGATGCTTTGATGGGGGTGAAGAAAACAAGAATACTACGTGACTTCCATCTTTAGAACCGGTGTTCTCTACATCAACGTGAACATCCATTGACAAGTCTTCACACCTAGCGTAACTTACAGGAACGACATCACAGGAAGAAGTAGTACATACATGCTTCCCATTGTTCAAGTTTGGAATAGTAATCAGCTTGGATCCCTTAACGAGAGAGACATTGAATTGTATGTAACTTAGACCTTCACCAAAATTGTAAATAGTTGGTCCAGTGTAGAATCTGTGAGTTCTTCCAGGATATCCCGTGGCTGGATCTGGTCTCATGTTCATGTTAGTCATGGGGACCTTTTCAACAAAATCTTGAGGATACCAAGTTATTGGTAATTTCCCACCTGATGCAAACCAATAAGAAAGGCATATGTGTTAGATATCAAACTTGCTTGTTCGCAAGTACACCAGAGTAATTGAAAACAAATGAAAGAGTCAATTTATACTAACTTGGATTGTGCCTCCCAAAAAGTACATCAGCAATGGCTGCGCCTCCTGCCTCTCCTGGATAGCCCACCCATAGAATGGCCTTAATGTTTTCATCATACTTTGCGAAGGATATGTCAAAAGGTCCTCCTGACATGATGACGAGCACTACGGGTCCTTTCGAATCTTTGGCAACTTGGGACACTAGCTGCTCTTGGTATCCAGGCAACAACAAACTTGTTCTATCAAGTCCCTCTGCCTCTACTGACAGGTCCCCGCCTATTACTAACACTGTTGCATCTGCTCTCTTTGATTGTTCAACTGCTTCTTCCACTAAATCATTTTTAGCACAAGCCACATTTTCACAGCCTGGGGCGTAAAGTGTTGGAGCATATTTTGCAATCCCTTCTAAGGGAGATGTATATCTACAAGGAACACCTATCAACAATGAACATCAGTAACGTATTCAGATAAACACAAGTGATTTATGAATAAGTAGTATCTCTAATATCATTGATGAAGATATAGCAATAAATGTATTTAGGAAAGATCAGTGAATCTAAGATCACACATCTAGATTAAAAACCATAATGCCTAAAATTATGATTAAAAAATGAAATATTTCATTTAAAAATCATAACAGAATCAGAGGCTAGGCTTAATCAAACATACCTGCGTAGTTGCCAATCATGGTTGTAGTGGCATCTGCATTGGGCCCAATGACAGCCAAAGAAGATATTTTATCTTCAGCGAAAGGCAGAGTGCCCTGGTCATTCTTGAGCAGGACTATCCCTTGCCTTGCAGCGTCTGTAGCCAATTCTCTGTGCTCCTCTGTACAAACATCACTTGGTCCAAGGTTCCCAAATGGCTGGTTGGCAGGATTTCCATCAAACCAGCCAAGTCTGATCAAAGTTCTGAAGTTGTACATCAGAGATTCGTCAATGTAAGAAACGTTCACCTTTCCTTGCATCACAGCCGCCTTTGTGTGCTGCCCGAGGAATCCTCCACAGTCCAGATTCAACCCTGCATTCACAACATCCACACAAAGATGTAAATATAACACTCATTCCTCAATAGCCCAAAATTACAGTCTTGTGTGACAAAAACAGTAACATGGTTACCAGCTTTTAGCGAGGCAGCAGCCGCATCCTCAGGAGTGGCTGTGTAGTGCTGATCATCGTAAAGTACTTCGACCGAGTCACAGTCAGAAACTATATACCTGAAAACAGGAAGAAAGCCTTAAATCTGAGATAAACTTTCTCAAGAAACCATCAATCCGATTGAATTATCAGGAAACCCTAAATCTCAACCTAATTCAATCAAAACACAAACGAATTAAAAACTAGGCGATTTCGCTAGGTTTTAACTATACCCATTTAAATTCCACTGGTCTCTGACGGTGCCCTTGAGCAAATTTGGATCCGCGCAGGCGGGGACGCCATTGATTTTGTTGTAAGAACACATCACGCTGGCAACGTTACCGTCCAAGATGCAACTTTTGAAGGGAGGGTCGTACGTGTCAGCCAGATCTTGCTGCGATACCACGGCGTCGAAGGTGTACCGTTGGATTCCATTCCAGTTGTCCAAGTCATAGGCAGTATAATGCTTACAGCAAGCTGCCACCTTGAGTTTGTTGGGATCCGCAAGGTCGGCTTCCTGCAAGCCTTTGACATAGCTTGAAGCGTATGCACTGGTCAGGTAAGGGTCTTCACCAGGGGTCTCGTGGCCTCTTCCCCATCTTGGGTCACGGAACACGTTCACATTAGGGCTCCAGAATGTCAGACCGGCAAGCCCAACATTGTACATGGCGCGGGCTTCAGTCGAAACAGCCTACAACAAATTAAAAGCTTTAGTTTTGATCAATACTGAAAATAACATATGAATTCAATATTGAATGGTAAGCTGAAAGGAAATTAACAAACCTGGCCAATGGCTTCCCAGAGAGAAACATTGAAGGAAGCGGCAGAAAGAATAACAGTGGGGAAACTTGTGGCAGCAGGAATGGGCCCCTGAAATTTAGTGCCGGGGCCAACGTCGGAGACACCATGCAATGCTTCGGACCACCACTGGTACGCGGGAATGCCAAGCCTTGGAATGGCAGCTGCTGCGTTACCCAATTGGGACACTTTCTCGTCCAAATTGAGACGCCCAACAAGGTCCTTAACTCTCTCTTCTATACTCAACCGTGGGTTACAAAAACCGAAAGAGTTAATCCCTCCTGTGCATGGAATCGGACGGGGCTGCGAGTTGACAACATTGTTATCAACTCCTCCTCCGTTCAAAACCAGGCCCACAATAAGGAATAGACCCAATAAACTATTAGTCACGGTGTCCATGCTGCCTCTCTTGTTGTGTTGAAGAAACGCCCCATTTTGTGTGGTATAAATACCCCATGTGCTCGTTCTTCTTCTTATCCATTCCTACTCTTTCTTCGCCATTTACCTGCATTACGAGGTAAAAGCAATGTCCGATTCTGTCGTCCTCATCCATCCACGAGCCAACGGATAAATCCTTGCTCAATTTGTATTCTCCTCTAGTATAGGGCATCTTTCACCGGTCTTTCTGATTGCAAAATTATTGGCCAGGCTTAACCAGCGCAATGTGAGCTGTTATCACCTCCATTCTTGTTGTCAGGGTTAACTTAGGGTAACTTCTATAAGAGGCCAATTTAATGGACCACATGCTAATATCCACATTTTTGTTCTCTGAGTTTATTCTTGTTGTAACGGATAATCCTATGTGAACTTGTTAGAGTTCCTTTGAGAGCAAATTAATGAATGTGTGGTTGCATTAGGGGTAATATACGTTGGACAAATGCTCGTAAATGACACGGTTATGCAATTATTCTTGTTATATATTACATTGAAAATGATATTTATATTTTTTTTAATGAATAAATGATTTTGTTAGATTATTAATTTATATTAATATTATATTAAATTAATGTTCAGATTATGTTGAAAGTACAAATGGCTAAGTCTTAATCTTATCATTCAAAAACTTGTTATTGATGATAATTGATGTGGTTTATTACATTTTATTGGATGTATAATAAAATGGTAATTGAATGTAATACTTGGTGAATTAGAATTGGATCAAAAATAAAGCACGAGGTGGGTAGAATTAGATGATAGAAAAATGATTTCTTTGTATTATTGTTTAAAGAATTCTACTAATACATTGATGATGAAGAAACAATGGAGTGGAGAAAGTGCACTTAGAAATGTGCAACCACAACATAATCACTAAAAAGATAAACTTTGGGGAAGGATAAGTTGTGAGTTGTACTTTAGCAATTGCTATTTTTGATATTCGGTAAGTTGTAGTACATAATTTGATACACTAGGTAGTAGTTAAATTCAAATTATAGAGTGATTTTTCCTATGATGGTGTGTTCAAACTCTATAATGTTTGTGCACTTATTATAGACTAGTCCTAGCATGACAAGAATAATGGATAAGTGATTATTATAATGTAACATATGTGTAGGATATATGGATACATAAATGTGGTAACCATGGCACATATATAGTGGCAATGAGAAAGGGGGATAATCGTTATGACCCCACTAATTACTTCATATATCGTAATAATATTTTATGCTTTATTATTTTTGAAAGAGTCTAAAAGTTAGGTGTCCTTAGTTAATCTCTCTTTAGAAAATGTGCATTAGTATACTCCAGTTGTCCGTGCCTATTTAATTTTTGTAGAGAAAGGGTGACCTCCCATGACTCACATTAAGGGATGAGAAGATTTTGTTTATTAAATTATTTCCTTGGAATAGTTACACAAGGGGATTATCAATTAGATATTTATCTTACACTTGATTATATGGGAGGATAGATTAATTATGCTTAATTTTGTGAGCACTTCATTTTGTTGAGGTTTCAAACTGGGATGGATAGTAAAAAGTAGAGGAGATAAGGAGAAAAGTAGATACAAAATTGAGAATAAAATTTACCATGGAAGTAAAGGCTTACTCCTATAATCAATGCAAGGAGGTGAGTCTCAAATGCTAACTTCTTATTGTTGATCTTTTGATTTCTTTTAATTTTATTGTTACTTCACTAAATAAATAAGAATCTTAAATTTAAAATAATTAAAATTCCATTGTAATTCTTTGGAGAGCTCTTCATTCTTTTGAGTCGTATTGAGAACTTTCGTTGGATGTGAGATATTTGACCAAAACTTGCTTATGTTCTTGTAAGCTTAATGAATTTGGAGTTTGTATAATAGTCTTTCTTGTAGGATGGCTAAATTATAACGACGGATTGATGGTGTCATATCTATCTATCTATCTATCTATTTATCTATCTACACACATGCATGTGTGTGCACACACGCACGCGTGCGCGCACACACACACACACATCAATCTATATACATATATGTACACATATACATATACATATACATATACATAACATACATACATACATATCTACACACACATGCAAGCGTGTGTGTGTGTGCGTGCGTGCATGAATGTATGTATGAATATGTATATATTAAATATTTTATTTAAATTATTTATCATGTAGATTCTATTTACAACAAATATAGTTGGAGATTGTGCAATATATTTTTATTTTATTATTAGAAAATAAAAATATGTGAGATAAGTTCTCCTTAGAGTGATTTTAAATTACTCATCATTAATATTAAAGAAAGTAAATCTTGTATCATTATAAATTGTATGCCTATGTAATTTATTTCTCAACCAGATTTGTTTCTCCTAACTCAATTACACATCCAATTATGGCATCCCTTATCCGATTAGGACCTTAGGTCCCAACTTTGAAGGAATAATATGCCTTGCATTGTGTTAGTCCTTATGAGTGGTCTTCAAATTTCTTAATGGCGAAGTTATTTTAGTGGGAATCTTACACCTACATTAGAACATGTACACTTCATGTTTAACACCCAAAAATGGTTTGGATAAGTATATCAGTGAATAACCATCTTTCATTATGAAACAACACTTTATTCATCTCTATCTCTATGATATAGATTCAAATCTCAAGTCCTTAAGATCAAATATTCAATAATCAAGAGATTTCCCTTGATTATGCATTCTTCATTATGGAAAGCATCAATAACCTTCATGAAAGTATGGATTTAATGAATTAATTTTAGGTTATTTGATTACATAATCATCCATGATTTCTTCTAAATTAGATTGCATTATCAAGTTATGAGATATTTTTCTTAACCTTACAAAGGGATTAATAATTAGTTCCCTAAGTCAACTTAGAGATTAGCTATCCTATTTGCATAGCTATCTTTTTCATTATGAAATATTATTTAATCATTAACCTAAGGAGGTATACTTGAAATGGTATTACATAATATAAGAAATAATTGCATACAAAAGCCACATTATTTTATAACCTAGGAGAAATAAATCTTGAAAAGAAACCTACTCTATGGATGTAGGAAACAAATGCATGAAAAGTAACTTACCTAAATCTTTTATGCTAAAGGAAATTCTAGTATTGAAATCACAATACTATCTAAAGTAATTATTTGTTTCAAATAGGAAGGAACTACTCTAACTACTATGGCTAAAAGAAAACAAAAACACCAGAGCTTAAAATATAAACCATAGGAAAGAAAACTTACAGTACTAGGGATTAATTACCAAGTGCTCCCACTTGATTGTGTATCAAAAAATAAGTCATGGAGGAAAGATATTCAAAACTCCATTATTAAATTTTATATAAAATAAGTATTATTAAATTAATAAACTAAACTTGGATAAATGTAGAATGTGATATTCAAAAGAATACTATCTTCCCTATCACACAAGAGAGTAGAACTTATTTATAATAGAAAAAAAGACTTTTAATTTATTGTGCACCTAGAAAATAAGTGAATTATGTTATTGTATGTGAAGAAATTGGAGTAAAAATATCCATAAAGTGAGGAACAAGAACTATTTCAATAAAAATGATGAACATAACTAACTCGTAGTACTTCCTAGATTTTTCCATTATTAAGGACATTCCCCCTAACTTAGCCTAAACTTGGTTGTCACCAACATTTACTCTTAGATTGATTCTATGACCATTTTTTTATTTGCATGGTTGGGTTTTTCTAATTAACCAATTGAGTGCTAGCTCGATCAAACTGTTCCTTTGTCAATTAAATAATCTAAACCATAAATGCTTAACAAGAACAAAGAAAAACATATATACAATTTGGCATGCCACATATATTCATTCTCCATATGTTTTACTATCTATTGAAATCGAATAATAGATTATCACACATAAGAAAACTACATAATATTATAAAATATATTAATATTCAGTAATAAGTATTCAATCATGAAATTATAACCCATAAACCATGAAAGCATGAAGCTAAAGTCTATGTAGTCATATACAACCAATCCTACTAGGCCATAAGACAAGTCTTCAGAAGATATAACAAGAAATAATAAAATAAGGTGATAGAGAATATCAAAAACTAAACTAAGAATTATAATTACAATTAAAATATGGGAAAATGTTTATCCAGTCATTGCTCCCTACTAATGCTAGTGTTAGTCCCCTTGCACTAAGAAATTACTAAAATTTGCATATTCTAAAGTTTCCTGTAGTAGTTTCTTAACTTTGGTTTCTTCCTCATGTCCATTAGAATCCTTTGTTGTGTTCTAGTATACCCAACCTTCTATCCTTTGTATCCTAATCCAACTTTGCATTAATGAAACTATAAAATGACCACATCAAAATAAGATGGTAAAAGTTAAATGAAAGTAATGTTTGGCCTTGTTCACCTTCCAATTTTATGTACCTAGGAATACACCATGTTTCTTTTTGAATTAATCAAACTATGGGGGTCTACTTTTATTAATGCTATAGGCTATCTCTCCCACCTTTTTGTTATTCCTAATAAATTCCTTTTCCTTCATTAGTAGGAATAATCTCAAGTTTTCTACTATCTCATTCTCTTACACTGCATGCCCTTATCTTGTTATCTTTATTATTAAACCCATATGCAATGTACATCTCATCAAAGTACAGGGTTATAGGAATACTTCCTTCTAGCCTCAAAGGCGGAGATACTTTTTTTTATGAGTACCTTATGAGTTGATCACCAAAGATAATTTTATTCTTGGACTAAAAAATCAATACTTTTAAATGTACATCACCAATAAATAATAGATGATTCTACTTAGTATCTAATGTCACAACATAACTATGTAGATAAAATTCACATTTTTTTTTTGCATCCATCTAGGGGATTCCTAGAAAATATCATACATTTATGTAGGATTCCAAATGTTATAGTCAAGATGATGGTAGTAGGATAATGTCACTCAATAGATTTAAGACATGGTTTAATAGCCTCATGTCTTTTTAATAAGTCTAATGGATGTATCAAGCATTCAAAGGCTAATGTTTTGGTGCAATGACACCCCTAGCCATAAATAAGTGGTATCAAATCTTGGTCACATGTTTGAATCCTTGAATCCCACAAAAATATTTTTGGGAGGGGTAATTTTGGCTATGGTTAGTGTCCGTAAATTGATTTTCAAAATTGTTTAACAACCTCTTCTATCTTTTATAGCTTCAATAGTTTTATCCTACATTAGTAGGTCAATATTTTGGTGAAATTATAACCTTCATAGTTAACACAAGATCCTTTAGAATTATCACTAACTTAAAATAGGTAAAATCCCTTAAGACTTAATTCCTATACCCTAGGAGGTAGTGTGCACTCCATTAGTTTAGTAATCACTTTAATAACTATGTCAAGCTTATATTTCAAATTTTATACCTCTTATTTATTCTTTTCAATTTAATTTTGCATAATTTCCTTCTCTAATTCCTAAATATTGTGTGTTATTAATTAGGCTAAAGGTATTATTATGGTTTTCATTTATGGTACCATATTACTAAGTTTGAGATGATATAAGATTGACTAAAGTTTGGAGCATGTATACTTAGAAAATTATCTAACTATAATGCTAGTTAATAGGGAGAAAACATAAAATTTTGTTTGGGGAGGTTCATAAAAATAATATCAAGTTGTAAAAGCTTAATGGAAGAAAGTAAAGAAATTTTAGAATATGTGGATGAGGCCACTAAAGATTATGTTTTCATTTGCATGATTCTTGTAAGGATTTCTAGTGATAGGTATGACAATGTAGAATAGGGTATTTGACACTATATTATTTTTGTTTAAGGAATCATTTTGGATTGAAAAAATAATTTCTTAAAAAGGTAGGGATGACAATATAGATATTAAACCTCATGTGGAAAAGATTAATTCAAGAAGATATGGTATTGTGCAAGGTAGAAAACTGGAAGATGGTATGCTAGGGAAAATTTAGAGTTAAAAAAAAGTTATTATGGATAGAGATTCTAAAATTCAAGGGTTGGTCCAAATACTTATCAATGGTAAAGGTAAAATGGAACCTAAGGGCATTGAACTTAGGGTAGACTTGATTGGAGAGGATAAAGGTCATCAAGATGAAGTAGTGGGTGAACCTAGTAAAAGAACAAGATGGAAGTTGAACATGAATGCAATGACTGCATCGAATATTACAGAGGAGAACCTTGAGGTAGCTAAGATTCAGGTGACAAAGATATTGAAGGATTTGGCTTAGTTCTAGTTCTTTGTATTCTTTTTTCTTCTATTGTTCTATTTTGTGTTCTTGTGAATTCATATTATACAAAATTTTGCTCAACTTTTAAAACCTTAAAATAGGCTTTGAACTAAAAACTAAACATAATAGTAACACAATGTAACTCATTACACCACTATTTATTAAATAGGGAAACCTTGGTTAAGGGAAAAAGCTAATGGGGATGGTACCCAAAAAATGATCCACAAATCAAAAGTATCTTGTGAAAGATATTGACCTTGTTATGATTTTATTACATCTGTATAGTGTCTCTATCATTGTTAGAGAAATAGGACGTAGTAGTAGCCTCAACCCTATTAGAAGTTGGTATTATAATTACAAGAGTATGCAAGATGATCCCACTAGCCAAACATCGAATTACAATGATATACTCTATACACAAAAGGAATAGATAGAAAACACCTTTTGACAATTTGTTAATATCTATAATATCTAATTTGTCCTTTGTTTCTCTCTATACACAACTTCACATGTATTGTCATTTATCTTCTCTGACATAAAGTTTTCATCATATATCAAGTACATTTCAATGGCCAAAGACATCATACAACTGGGCATAAACAAATATTTCCTTTATAACTTGTTGTTCTATCATATCGGCCTTCATGTCTTTGCTTGTTTCCTAAAACACACAATTAAATTTTGCTATGTTAGGGTTAACGTCTAGAATGCCTTTGCTAACTAGTTAAGTAATTATTTGGGTAACCCAAAATAATTCTTTAACACAAATTACATTTTCCTTAACATATGGGACCATGTTTCCCATTCTATCTTCCCTCAAGTGTCCACGTGCCATTTTTTTTCTATGAATCTTTCAAATCAAAAAGGTGTCTCTGCTGATAGTCTTCACAACACTTAGACAATTTTCTAAATCTTCAAACCAAAAATTTTTATTTACAACTTGTTGAATTAATAGGAATGATATCTTTCCATTAATGAAAACCTCAATATATTTCCATAGTCACCTCTTAGAAAAATTGCCAACAATATTGCCCTCTAACCAAGGGTTTTCTGTGATACTAAAATCTATGTGTTATACATGTGTGAAGTTTTATTGTCTAGTGATTATTTATTTTTATGGATATGAATATTTAAGTTATGAGTTATGCTATTGGTTATATAGAACATGTTGGTGTAAATAATTATTTACTATTTACACTTACTTAAGTTTACTTAGGTTAATGCATTATTTTATTTTTTCTTAGGTGAGACACTTAGGAGTTTGCATACATTTATTAGTTGTCATGTTGACAACACATAAGTAAGGAACTCTAATTCAACACATGGTGTCTACAATACTGAAGTTTGCATCATTCATTGAGTTGTCATGTAGACAACATAGTTATTCACACTCCTGTTTTAGCATATGGTCTCTACAAAATTATTTTTCATGCTACACCTTTGTAGGTTTATCCTCTCATCATCGCACTTACTCCTGTGCTTAGTGGAGGATAACCAACACCTAGTGGACATGTGCTTGGTTATATTACTTATCATATTACTGATTCCTATACATTCTAGAAGCATTCCAAAGGCCTTTATATAGGTACTCCTAGTGTACTTTGACATTAAATCAAATACATATCGATAATCTGATCATACTCTTTTTGGTCTACTATTGTGTCTGTGCTTGAGTTCTTTGATCTTGGGTGAATTTTTCCCAAAGGAAAATTCTTACATGGTATTAGAGTTTGGAGAATCTCTTTTTACATAGTCATTCAAAACCATTGTTGCTTCAGCACCTCGACCTAGATCTGGAGTATTGTAGTCATTAGGAGCATCTAGAGCTAGAATAGAACTCTTCATTATGTCTAAAATGTCAATTCGATGAAAATTAGCTATAAATTTTCCTACCCTAGGCCAAAGTTGACTTTGAGGCAATCTTTTTTTGCAAACCAGCACCCAAAATCCCAATTTGCAAATTTGGGTGTGATCTATTAGATTTGCAATTTAATTTAATTCATATCAGTTATTTAATTTTCTTTATATTTTTCTGCTATTTTCAAAAAAAAAAATTGATTTTTTTTTAAGGCTAGGTTGGCTTGTAGAGAAATTTTTATGCACAGGCAGCCTGTAGTGATACCCTAGCCCTACGTAGAATATTTTGAAAAATATTCCAACTTTCAGCTATTCAAATTCAACATTTTTTGCTTACACTATTGAATCTAGCAAGTAGCAAATTTACTGGTGGGCCTCTATATTTCAATTGGTAGACTTGCTAACACAAGTGGCCCCACTTTATTTTCCTTTCATGGGCTTTGGTTTTTAAGCACCATCGTCTCCTATTCCACACTACATGTGGGATTATTGAACTTTCCAAACTATGGCATTAAATTTCTAGCCGGTGCATTCACATTCTTTGGCTTTGGTTTTCACTACTCTAGGCAGCATCCACGATCGATGATATAAAACTTCAACATATAGAGAAACCATTTCATAGTGTTGATAATTCCTCCTAGTGCTGCATATTCCTCCGATCAATGAGTATTCTGGCACTTCATTGATTATCTCCTGACAGATTAGATAGGCTAGCCACTAACTCAACATGACACCAAACACCACATCGGCTAGTAGTCCATGTCAATTACTAGCGATTACATGCAGAAAATGACCAGTCAACAAATCAAACATCGATAAACAATGTCCCCACACAAAACTACACAGTTCCATGACACATTGACATGTACCCTCCAATGCCAGTGCTAGCAAGGGCCATTTATAAATTGACACATAGAAATCAGTGTCATAACTTTGACATATAGGTCTATACAATCCACATTAGCATTGTTTGTACTTTTCCATATAAAAACGTCATCCTATTGCCACGTCATGTCATAGGAGACTTGAGTTTTTGCTTATGTCTATTAGCCTTAGATTGGTTTTGACAATTGAGTGTCAACATACTTACCCATTTCCCAAGATGACGCCAAGTATAACACAGAAGCCATGCTATAATGTGTACTGAGCCAGAGAATTTAATAGGTGCTGAGTGATCTTCAGTTGCCGAGTGAAGTTCAAGTGCCGAATCACTATAGGTACTATGTAGAGTATATGTGTCGAGCATCAACAACTAGGAAGTGCCAAGCAACATAGAATCATCATATGAGTTTGTGTTTCCAGAAACTCATGTGTAAACCATTTTTGAAGCCAACATAGGATGAATCTCAAAAGATCTTGAAGATAAGATCAAATTTTTTGCATTACCTATGTAATCAACATGCAACTAATAAGAAAAATAGAGAAGGCATGCAACCAATAAGAAAAGTGAAAGAAATGAGTAGGAAATGAAGATTTAATATTGATCGTAGATTCATACCTAATCCTAAGTCTTCCAAATCTTTAAAAGGATGACGATACCCCATTATGTACAAAGAGAGGATGAGAAAGAGAGAGAAGTATATCATTTAATTATAGTGAAGTGCACAAGGGTGAAAATATTTCATGAAGAATAGAGAAGCATTACAAAATTTAGTTGATCAAGAACAGAATATCAGAACTTCAAAAAGTGACATATTAGATCAAGCAAGGATTAGAGCAGATAGAGCAGAACACGGATCTGGAATTAGTGATTAAGGATTGCAAGTCATTAGGTCAAGACTTTCTAATACTCTCTAGCAATTGTATTAGGTATGGAAATCCTATGGACTTAGGTTGGCCTAACAGCTATTTGTAAATCCTTTAATAGGGTGGCATTCCAAGTGAATGTACTAAAGTCCTTTAACTAGGCCTACTTTTAGTAGGGTAGTTAAATCCTTTAACTAGGTCACTTGTAACTAGGTCTAAAGTCTTTAATAGGATAGGCCTTTCATAGGGAAGACCATTGGAAGTGGTCAAAAATTGTAACCTTGAATAGTCACATATTGCTACAGTGGTACTTTGTGGGTTTCATCTCCACCCCAGTTTTACCTTCTCATTTTGGAGGGTTTCTTGGTTACCAAATTTTGTGTGTTATCTTTTTTCTTGCATGACTTGACATTCATGTTTATTAGGTGAATTAGATGCATGTGGATGATATTAGTTAAAAGGATTTGAAAAATTTAAAATTAGTTACTTCTGATTCACCCCTCCCCCCCCCTCCTCAGAAGTAAATCTTCCCACTTGTTAATTCCAAAATTTTGTATCAAAGCTGAGTTCTCACAAGAAGGAGCCTAATAGCTTGGGGAAAGGATTTGGAAACAAAATTCTACAAACTTTGGAAGATTATAGAGAATTAGGAAACTCATATACAACTTTTTTTATATGCTTTGGAAAAAGCTAGAGAGGAACTAAGAAAATCCTTAAAGAGAAGAAGAGAGATAGCCATAGTTGAGAATGATACACAGTACAAGGATATTGACACCTCAAATTTGTTTTCAAATGGAGATTCCAAAGAGTTTGATGTAGCAATAGCAAACCTGATGGAGAAGAATAGAGCTCAAGTAGAAGAAATCAGAACACTCAAGCTTGAACAAGAATCACAAGTCATGATGCTTTGTGAGGTGATCGAATAGAAGAAAAGAACCATTGAAGACAAGGCTATGCTAGAAGAAGATAAGAGATACCTAGCCTAAAAACTGGAAGAAAAGTCAATTGTTCTTGCAAGAATCTCAAACATGCTGCTAAACACCCTAAGCTAGATGATGACTGCACATCATGAACTGAATGTCAAGGATATTGAAATCTATACACTTAAGATGAAAAATGAACAATTGCAAACTGACCTAAAAAGAGAAAAGGAGATTATAGAGAGCTTTAAAAAACCTAATGAGGCCATCAAATATTTTGAGCAGCTACTAAAATTACCAAGGGCTAGTAATGACACTTCAAGACTAGGATACACCAGCATTGAACAAGGAGAATCCTCCAAGACTACAAAAGAAAGGAGTAACAAAGGTAAGAACACTAAACCTACTTGTCATTTCTATGGTAAAAAGGTACATACTTCTAATGTGTGTAGGAGCAAGAATGCCCACCAACATGACAAGCCTAAGAATGCAAGTCATTGTCATAAGTGCAAAAATCAACTACAACAAGCACACAACTATAGAACTAGGACTATTGGAACACCAAAATTTGAAGGTCACCACTAAAATTACAAGAAGTATGGATATAGAGATTTTGAGTGTAGATCAAAGCCTATGTGGTTTCCAAATCAAACATCAAGGGAAGGTAACCATGGCCATCACTACAATTGGGACTACAACACTAGATAGGGTCATTACTATCAGGAATATGGACAAATTCCTGAAAATTGCATAAGGACACATTTAAGAGGGAACTACAACAGATGTTTGAGCCAAACCACATGTTTTAGTTGCTTGAAGACTGGTCATATCAGCAAGAATTTCCCAATAAGGTGAAAGGCACCCAATTCAAAGAACAACAAAGATGAAGAGAAGGTAGATGTTGAACACATTGGAAGAGAAATGAATGACATGGAAGAAGAAAGATGGGTGTAGCACATCAAATGAAGGGATCACTTCACCTAATAGGTCAAGTGGTCACACTTCATCAAAATAAGCAAGAGAAGGCATGAGAGACTAATTTACAAAGTTTTATCATACATCAATTCCTAAACAAGTACTAAAAATAAGAGATCAACATGAACAAAGATGCAAAGTTAAAATTTCAAGATTTTGCAAGTGTTGCCGAGTTGCTCTTAGATGTTGAGTAAAAATTCATTACATGTCAACTTGATTATCAAAATAGTAGGAGTTGAATGATTAGTTGGAGTTGAGTTGGAAGAGGAAGCCAAATAAAGAATACTCTTGTGGAAGTTGAGTGGTGAAAAGACAATGGAAGCCGAGTAATGTAAAATCATTTAGAAGCCAAGTGGATAGTTGCAAATGCACTAAGCATTAAATGTGATGAAAATAGGGTATATTATCATATTTTCAATCATTTCTCTTCATCATGAACAAAGAGAAAAGATGAGAAAGAGCACAGAGCAAGTTTAAAGTAGAGAATCTAGTGTATAAGAAAATTTGAACAACATTTTAGCATGACTTCATTGATTTCAAGATATTTACATATTTGTTGAGTTACGTAGTTTTATATTTTCTTCATGTTAAAACCCTAGAATTGTAAAAATGGCTTCTAGCTCAAGAAAAACTTAGGAGAAAGAACCATTCAAAGTCCAACTAGTGTCCAATGAGGTCAAACAACCTAATTTCCACCCAATACTAGAGGTAGCATATAAGAATGACCTAGTTGGAGCCCTATCCATCATACCCCCTAAGGTTGTAATGGTTTGGGATGTAAGAAGATGTTACAATTGCAAGATTGGAGACATAGGTGACATGGAAATGAGGAAAGCCTATGAGAGACTATGTGAAAATGGAGTGTTAAAGGAAGAATATCATATTTTTAAGAGGAAGGGTTTCAAGCGTGCCCTAGAATTTCCCACAATGTTCAAGACTAAATGGACTAGACTAGTACTCGACTGAATACATGATGATTGGAAGATGGACTAATAAAAATCATGAAGAGAATTGTCGATAGAGTGACAAGGTACCCAACCCTAGATTGGCCAAAGACCCTTAGGAGTGATTCTAAGGAGGCAATTGAGAAGAATATAGGTGCTAACTGGAATAAGAAAGTGATGACAATTGACACCATCCAAGATCCTCTTGCTGATTTTGCTATTAGAGTCCTTGCACACAAATTCTACCAATCTAGCAGACTCAATAGTGTGCCTTGCATTGCAGTGGATGTAGGCTACAAATTGGTGAAGAAAGATCATACTTATGATCTTACAGAATTGAAATTACAACAAATTAATGAGAATCTAGTAGCTATTAGAAGAACCAAGGGAGCCCAATGCAAATTTGGTGCTATCTTGATTTTTATATTCTTTTATGTTTAGAATGAATTTCCTTCTTTTGGTAAAGTAGCTTGGAAGACTAATAAGTCAGTAATAGCTCAAGTCAATGAATATATAGAATAGATGGGAGCTAATTTTGAGACCTTAATGAGTAGCAATTTCGAAGACTTTAAAAAGTCAATGAAGCAAAGGTGAAGAATTCTAGTGCCATTAGTAGAGAAACATTTAAATGATGTATATTTTCTTGTAGATATAAACTATACATACATTCAAGCTTCCATACCAAGAGTGAGATGGTTAAGACCTCTTGGTTATAAAATAAATATAGCCGAAGCATTAGCAACAATAACTGCATTATTTGCAGAGGAAATAGACAAGGATACACCACATTTTGGAACCTATGATGTGGTGAGATCAAAAGTGGATATGGAGTTAAATACTACCTCCACTCTGAAAAAGAAAGAAAAACTTGTTAAGAAATTAAAGGCTAAATTTGGCGAAGGCACTGTAGAAGAAACAAAAGAAGAAGGTGAGGATGATGAAGAAGAGAAAGGTCAAGGGACACTTGCTATAACTCAAGGTATGGGGGAGGATGCAAATGAGGAGGAAGGCACCAAGCGAGAAGCACCCAAGGCTAAGAAAAAGAAATGAAAAGCTCAAGAACAACAAGTTGCATAGCCCAAGGGAAAGAAGAAGGCAACAAAGCCAAGCCTAGCCAAACCAACTACAAGGGTTAATACTAGGGCTACAACTCAAGTAGCAAAGAAATCGGAAAAGAAAAAGGCAAAAAAACAAGGAGGACCTGTAGAGTAGAAGAAAAGAAGAAAGTACATTACACCTCTTGAATCAGATGAAGAAAGAACAGAGCCTGATAAAGAACAATTCAGATTGGTAAGACATTCTACCACATCTAAATTGGAAAGAATTTGCAATAATATTAGAGAAAATACTAATTTAACTAGTCTAAAGACCATTGATTTTAAAAAGTTGTCAAAGGAACCACAAAAGATAGTGGAAGAGTCCATCTACACTATGATGGCTAAGTTCAAGACCACTTCACTTGAACTAGACAACTCAATGTCTAAGGAGCTAAGCTCATTAGTTGAGAATAAATAACTTTGACAACTTATTAAAATCAATGGTCTTTAGACCAATTAAATTAGTATTGTCTTTAATATTATTGAAAATTCTTTCCAATTTAGATGTGGTAGAACGTCCTACCAATCCATATCTAACAAAAGGTCAAATTACAATGGCTAGTAAAAAGCATGGGAGCAAATTTGCACCAAATATAGATCCTTTAGAATTTTGCAGAACCAAATAGAAGATGTTGTGCAAAAGTCCACACAAATGTGGAAATCAATATATGGATTAACAATAGTCAAGGAAGGGCACAAAGACCCATTTGAAGGGAGTCTACATTGGCTCATGTAACGCCATACCTAACAAAAGGTCAAATAAATATGGTTAGTAAAAAGCATGGGAGAAAATTTGCACCCAAGTATAAAGCCTTTAGAATTTTGCAGAACCAAATAGAAGATGTTGTGCAAAAGTCCACACAAATGTGGAAATTAATATATGGATTGACAACAGTCAAGGAAGAGCATGAAGACCCATTTGAAGAGAGAAATAATGAAGAAGAAGAGGAAAATGGGAAATATGAGGAAGGAGAGAAAGAGAAAGAAGAAGAAACAGTGGAGAAGACACATGGTGAAGAGGCAATAGCTAAAGAGTAGCAACCAGAGAAAAGTGTCCAGGACACCCAACTAGCACCACTAAGTCCTCCATATACAACACCTATAGATTTAATAATTTTGAAGGATGTTCTTTACACTTCAGCTCAAAACATCAACCCATTGACTGCAGAGGATTTCAAGAAGATCCTTCACCAAGCTACACTGCAATCACAACTATGTACTAATCTAGTTTTGGAGAGTGTGGATGAGTTGTAGAAGGCTATAGTTGAAATCACTAGTGAGAAGCTCAATACATAAGTACTGCCTTCACAACCTCCCATAGCTACAACAAATCAACCTAAAGAGAAAAAAGCACATGGTAAAATTGCTAAGGTTGATAATACAGTTATAGTCACAACAACTACTAAGGAGCCAACAAAGGAACAAATAGGGCAAGATGTTCCTACTACACAAAATCAAGGTGCACCTCCTCAAATCATCATTATCAGTCAAGGAAATAGAGAAGAGGGGAAAGAATAGGAGAGAACCCCTAAAGAAAAGGAGCAGGAGGCAATACAAACACTGGCAAACTTGCCTACCTCAGGGACTCCTACT
This sequence comes from Cupressus sempervirens, assembly GCA_028749045.1. Classification (NCBI taxonomy): domain Eukaryota; kingdom Viridiplantae; phylum Streptophyta; class Pinopsida; order Cupressales; family Cupressaceae; genus Cupressus; species Cupressus sempervirens. Next base: position 53,477,030 of record CM053784.1, on the reverse strand, counting down.
AAGAAGTTGAGCACTGATGCAATACCATTACAGATTTCAGCACCAGGCTCAAGCTCCACCAAGGTTGCAAGGGTACTTCACTATGGAGACCCTACACTTGATGAAGAAATAGTGTCATGTCCCCTTTTTAAATAATTAAAAATAATAATCTTTGCTAAGGCAGGCAGGCCCAAAAAGGTGAAGTTTCAGCAAAGGGGGATAATCTTTGGAAGCGAATGGACTAATAAATGAAAATTATTATTAAAATATATTTTATTAACCCCTCTTGGACATGAGTTAGGGTTATTCCCTCTTTTAAGGGGTTTGGAGGCAGTTTGTGCTCATTCCAGAATTGGATTTTTGCTCATTTTCTTTGTTATTCTTCAGAGGTTGCCAAATCTGTGGAGAAGGAGAACCAAAAAATGGGAGTTTGCAGGTTTCCAAGGAGACCCAAGAATGAGAATTTGTAGGTTTATAGGAAGGCTAAGGATGGGAGTTTGAAGCCATTCCATGTGCATGCTCATACAGAGTTTGCCTTTGTGCTGAACAGTGCAGATTTGTGGATTTTCGGGTGTGTTTTTTGTAAGAGTTTGGTGTTTCCAGTTGAGTATTTCATATCAGTTTGGGTTGCTGCTGTATTTCAGAATTTTAGATGTTAAAATAGAGCTAAATATATTTATTTGGTCATTATTATACTTCTATGATAGATTATTAGTTCTTTTGTGGTATTTTCGGCTATTTTGTGTTGTTTTTGGGAGTCCGATGAGCATAGTTTTTGTCCTACGTTTGTGAGTTGTTGTGTAAATTCTATATAGATCTAGAAATGTCATTTTGTAGGCCATTATGCTGCTGAAATTTTTGTAAAAATGTCTATTTTCAAATTTATTAATAATTTGTGGAGTTGTGAAGCTTTCGGCACTATTTTTGGCATACCCGATTTGGGGTTTCTTGAGAAATTTGGTGGATCTTTGTGATATTAGTTGTTTGATTTTGAAAATCTGATTAGAGGCATGAAATATCATATAAAATTAGTAAAGGGAAATTTTAGTGGTATTAGAGCCATGATCTTGCCAGCTTGAGGGTTTGTAGAAATTTGCATGTCAGTTTTGACAACTACCCAGATCTGGCATGTCAGTTTTGACAACTACCCAGATCTTGCATGTCAGTTTTGATAACTACCTAAATCTTGCATGTCATAATTTATAGTTGCATGTTGTTTCCAATCAGATTCATGTCAAAATTTATAGTTGCATGTTGTTTCCAATCAGATGCATGTCAAAATTTATGGTTGCATTCTACTTCTAATCATTTGCATGTTAGTTCTTGGTGAATTTGGTGGTTGCATGTTGCTTCTAATCAGCTGCATGTCAAAATTTATGGTTGCATGCAACTAAGTGAAAGAGAAAAGAGATATTTACAGCGAAAAAAGAATAAAAAAATTTTAATCAAACCTCCAGTTGAAAGTAAAAGTGGGTAAAAGCACAAACCTGTGTCACCTTTTTATAAAGAAAAGTGATATCAGAATGTGATAGTTCAACATTAATGACAAAAAAAATGGTATTTGCGTTTAAAATATGAAGATGATGTAAACTGATGAAATGTGTAGAATTGTATGAATTTTATGCCTATAATTTTTATTATTTTTTTGACTAAGAATTTATTCATTTTATTTTATTTTGAAGTCCCTTTTTTAACTGTAAAAAATATAGGATGTAGTTCCCGTCAAAGAAGTATGTGCAAATCATCTTTTTTTGTTATGATTTGAAAATATTTTATAGATGACATGTATAGCTAGTGCACAAAGAAAGAAATAATTATTTTTGATGTATGTTTTCTTTGTTATAAGTACTCAAGTTCGACCTTGTCAAAATCCAACAGTTTTTTCCTCCCGTCAAAACTTCCCTATCAAATCTATACCTTCTTGAAAAAAAATTACATATTCATGAAGAAGATTCTCTCCTCTAGTGATAAATATATATATATATATATATATATATTTTGATATGATTTACGATTTTTTTTCATTTTTTGAGAGAGCATCTTCTGAAATGTTGAAATATCGACTTATAATATTTTTAAATTATAACATATTATAACTAATCAAAACACTCAAAAATTTATATAACTAGAGAGGCTTTGCAAATATTGATAGAAAAATTGCAAGGAGTTGCATCTATTAATGAGAAAGGGAGCACTTTAGAGGAGTGAATAAATCTGAAACTCACACCCTCTCAATCAACAAAAACTATTTTTCTGCACGCAGATGAGCCACCAGTGCCAAATCCAGTCCTTAATCTCATGGAAGAGGTTATAGGTAACTTAATTGCATTAAGAGCTACTTACAATGGTTTAGATGATGACTTTCACAGTATAGTTCCTTTTAGAGAATATGTGGATATGATGAACACTTTGATGCCCAAGAAAGAGTACAGAAAGGAGCATGACATAAGTGGAAGAGAGCTCAAAAATAAAATAAGCAAGTTTATAGCACCTACTTTTGATGGAAAAAATAAAATTTCAGCTAGAGCATGGCTACAAAAATTACAGACCTTCTTCACACTTAACCCCATGAAGGAGAGTGATGTTGTTCAAATTGCAAGTCTACACTTGGAAGATGCAGCCTATGATTGGTGGTATCATGGAATGACTACTTAAGGTCATGATCAGGTAACTACATTTGATGATTTTAGTCAAAGAGTAATAGATAGATTTGACCTCAAGGATGATGATTATGAGGATGTTGTTGTGCATAATGGTGAGATACCTGGTAGAGATGAGCAGACATTAAGCATTCATGACTTTTCTGAGAGAGAGTATCAAGCACAATTAGATGCTTTGACACATGAGGTTGAGACTGGTAGTACTTCACATGATTTGTCCAGCCAACTGAAAGTGAACAAAGACAATATTTTGATTTCATTATCTCATCATGACAGGTATGTGGAGTTAGTTGGTATTGATCATATTACTCAGGTGAGGAGTTTTCTTGAGTTACCAGCTAATTCTAGTTTACAGATATGGAATCAAAATTATTATATTGGCATTTGGGATTCAGTTAACTAGAGATCTTTAACACTTTTTGGTAGTAGTGTTTGTTTGGGTGCTATCATGGATTTGATTAGCAGATTGTAAGGTGTTGTCTTTTCTTGTGCCAACAGCTTGTTCGATGCTGGTATTAGTTTTTATACACTAGTGTTGGGCTTTTTTCACATATCCAGTCGACCATACTTGCTAGAATGTGTTGATGATCTTTCATATTTAGTAGTGTGTACCAATGAGTCCCAGGATCATATTGGCATTGATGGAATCTAGGAGGATGCAGTGGGTAGTTTTGAAGACTTAGTTTCCTTGGCAGTTTCTTTTGGTACAGAGGAGTTAGACATCAGCAATACAATTTTTGATACTCCATATGTTGATATGAGCTTTGGAGTTGATTCACAAGATATGGATGGTAATACTCTAGAGACTAGTAACTTTGAGGATACTCCATAGACAGTGCATCAGAGGAAGTTTGTAGGAGATAGTCTAGCTAGTGCCATCATGTGTCTAATCATTTGAGAGTTAGTGAGCGAGACATTGCTATCGCTTGGCAACATTTTGATGCTGCTCATCAGTTGTTAGCTGTTTATGGATGGGGTTCTCCTACTAGTTATGAGTAGGGAGGCAGTTATCTTTCCTTGACAGAGTTCCACTCTTTATGGGAGGCTATCCAGACTCTAAGAAAAGATTATATGCAGTTGGTAGCCGATAGAGATTATCTTATGGAGTGGGGTAGTATAGCATATGATGCATTGTTGGCCAAGGAAGATGAGATGAGTAAGCTTACTTAGCAGATTGAGGTGACTTCTGAGATTCTTAAGAGTACACAATTGGCTTTCAAGGAGTCACAATTTCATTTGGCTAAGGTGACCATGGAGTTAGAGCAACTACAATCTTTACCTAATTCTATACGGTCACAAGCTATGGTGTTTGGTGATCCGAGGATGTCCATGGCTGATATTGTCAGAGACAGTGGAGATGGGGATGCATCCATCCTTGATACTAACATTGGCATATCAGGTTCATTCCCACTAGAGTCAAGTTCAGTTGAGTTGGGCGTTGTAGCAGATTGTTGTATGCCTGACATGGTGGTGGCCTCTAGTATTGATGGCACATAGACTAGAGATGTATCAAAGATCATGTGTGATGTTGGTGAGTCGGTAGTTGGCATGGTTCCTGCTAGTAATACTACTCCCTTCGTGATATCTTCAGAGGTAGTAGTCAGTTCCAACATGGTTAATGATCAATTGTAGTTAGTTTCATCTGGATTACAGTCTGAGCCACTAACTGAGATTGGCACATTCTATTGGCATTATACTGTGAGGTACGCTCGTCAATTTACCTTTGATGACCATGTTGATGAGATGATGATACAAAGATTTACTTTGGTTCCTAGTGCTTGTCATCAGTTATGGGATAGTTTGACGCCTTGGGATGAGAGTTGTGATGGGCATGACATGGTGATAGGTTTTGTAGTTGATAGCTTGATAATACATGACTTAGATCAGGAGTTTGGGAGTGATGCTTTAGAAGTTGTTGTTATTGATTCTACTTCTTTGGCTATGACATCTCCTAGCTTAGCTAGTAGTTAGTCACAGTGGGCTATATCACTTGTTCATGGAAAATTTGGTTTGGGTTCCATTTCTTACTCTTTATCTTGTAATGTCTTTTCACCATCAGCAGTGCATGGGAGTTATGGTTATGAGATAGTGGCTGGTGATTTACAAAGTTGTGTTGACTGCAGGAGTTGTACAGTGTGTGGATTCTCCATACTTGGTATAGTTTTATTCGAGAGCGTTCACCATTGTTGCAAAATTGGATTGTACATTATGTATAGGCCAGTGCGATGTATTGATGGTATTTACTGTGTTGGTAGTTTGATTTGTCCACTTTACTTGGGTTTTGATGTTCTAAGAGTTTGTGTCTCATGGGTTTTTGATTGTGGCAGTGGTGATTTTGGAGTTTGGTTGAGCTATAATTGTTAGTTTGATTATGGATTCCTCTTGGTCATATTGCAGAGGATATTGCAGGAGCCTGTGTTAATTGGCAGTAGTATAGTTCATGACTACATTTGGGATCTAGGTGGATTGATTGGTTTATTGTTCAGCCATTGCTTGAGGACAAGCAATATTTGGGAGGGGAGGACTTGTCATGTGCCCTTTTCAAATAATTAAAAATAATAGTCTTTGCTAAGGCAGGCAGGCCCAAAAAGGTGAAGTTTCAGCAAAGGGGGATGATCTTTGCAAGCGAATGGACTAATAAATGAAAATTATTATTAAAATATATTTTATTAACCCCTCTTAGATGTGAGTTATGGTTATTCCCTCTTTTAAGGGGTTTGGAGGCAATTTGGGCTCATTCCAGAATTGGATTTTTGCTCATTTTCTTTGTTATTCTTCAAAGGTTGCCAAACCTGTGGAGAAGGAGACCCAAGAATGGGAGTTTTTAGGTTTCCAGGGAGACCCAAGAATGAGAGTTTGTAGGTTTCTAGGAAGGCTAAGGATGGGAGTTTGAAGCCATTCCATGTGCATGCTCATACAGAGTTTGCCTTTGTGCTGAACAGTGCAGATTTGTGGATTTTTGGGTGTGTTTTTTTGTAAGAGTTTGGTGTTTCTAGTTGAGTATTTCATATCAGTTTGGGTTGCTGCTGTATTTCAGACTTTTAGATGTTAAAATAGAGCTGAATATATGTATATTTCCATGAATATACTTTTGTGATAGATTATCAGTGCTTTTGTGGTATTTTCTTCTATTTTGTGTTGTTTTTGGGAGCCCGATGAGCATAGTTTTTGTCCTACGTTTGTGAACTGTTGTGTAAATGCTATACAGATCTAGAAATGTCATTTTGTACGATGTTAAGCTGCTGAAATTTCTATAAAAATGTCCATTTTCAGATTTATTAATAATTTGTGAAGTTGTGAAGCTTTTGGCACTATTTTTGGCATACCTGATTTGGGGTTTCTTGAGAAATTTGGTGGATCTTTGTGATATTAGTTATTTGATTTTGAAAATCTGATTAGAGGCATGAAATATCATATAAAATCAGTAAAGGGACATTTCAAATAGTCATACCCAATTATGACTCAAGGACAATGAATTTAGCTCAAATAAATGAAGTGTAAGAGGCACTAGAGAGAAGGAAGAAACAAGAGATACTAAAAAATGAGTATAGGAAGAAGCAAGAACTAGTGGAAATCAAAGACATATTTTTTGATGCTTCTAGCTTGCATGTACCTAATGAAACCCAACCCATCATGGACCAATTGTCCAACATTGTGGACTAGGTGAAGAATGAGGACCTAGATACAAATGTAAAATTATTAGAATGGTCAAAAAAGAAGTTTTAGATGAAAGTGAATGAGAAAATATCAAGTGAAATAACATTTTCATAAGTAGAATTAGCTATGAAGGTTGAAAAAGTGAAGGCAGTACTTGAGAATGTATTCTCATTATACTCAAAATTGTATAACTCATCACTCTTCACACAAGAAACTAGCCAAAGGATAATGAGGTTGGAAAAAAATCTCAACATTTCTAGCACTTAGCTACCTAGAGATCCAACTCAAAGTGAGAAGTAGTTTGCAACTATGCTTCACACATAGAAAGAGTTAGCTATATTGATAGTAGAAGAGGCCAATATTAAGGCCAAACTAATACAGATTGAATCCTCCATTACCCCACATCTAGAAGTACTCCATAAGGAATAGGCCTATGCAGAAACTATTCTAAAGAAAGATCCTAATCTTTTTGCTTTAGAAAGCCTTGTTCATCTTACAGCAGAGACATCCATCTAGCACAAGTCATTAGAAATTGCTTTAGATAATTGGGATGCTTCTCTTTAGATGATTATGGAGGTAAATAACTTTTTTTTGGTAAAGTATTCTATTCATTCTTAGAACCCTTTGACATAAGTGTCAAAAAGGGGGAGATATAATGTTTTGGGGGAGATGTGAATAAGAATGGGAGATAATACATTCTTTGATGGAAATAAAGTATATCTAAAGGGGGAGATATTCAAATTTTGAGGAAGTAATAAGTGAATAAAGTCAAAAAGAAGATGTAAAAGGGAAATAGATATAGGGTACAAGAAGCAGAAATAGGGTACACAAATATAGAAACAAAGGTAGACAAGGCAAAGAGTATTAGATACATCAGCATGAGACACATTTAGCATAAGAATTTTGGTTATAGGAATGGAAATGGCACATCAGCTCAGGGGGAGTTACAAATTTTTTGAGGTATATAGTCTTCTACAAAATTTTGAACAAGTTTTTGAAGTCTTGTACATATGCCAAATAGAATATGTAGTATACATATAGAGATAAGATTCATAATGTTTAGTTAAGTGTTTTTGCCACTAATGTTAGAGGGAAGATTATTAGTCTCAGATTGGTTTTGAAAATTGAATGTCAACACACTCAACCATATCTCAAGATTAAGCCAAGTATAACACAGAAGTCGAGCTATAATGTGTGTTAAGCTAGAGAATTCAATAGGTGCTGAGTGAACTTCAGGTGCCGAGTGATCTTCAGGTGCTGAGAAAAGTTCAAGTGCCAAGTCACTATAGGTGCCGAGTAGAGTATAGATGTCAAGTGAAACAAAATTTCTATAGATGCCGAGTGAGCCAATTTTCCTATATGTGTCAAGCATCAGCAACTAGTATGTGCTAAGTAACATAGAATCAACATATGAGTTTGTGCCTTCACAAATTCAAATGTAAACTATTTTTGAGGCTGACATAGGATGAATCTCGAAGGATCTTGAAGATAAGATGGAATTTTTTGCATTACCTATGTAATCAACATGTAGCCAATAAGAAAAATAGAGAAAGCATGCAACCAATAAGAAAAGTGAAAGAAATCAATAGGAAATGAAGATTTAATATTGATTGTAGATTCATACCTAATCCTAATTCTTCGAAATCTTTAAAAGGATGACGATACCCCTATGTACAAAGAGAGGATGAGTGAGAGAGAGAAGTGTATCGTTGAATTATAGTGAAGTGCAGAAGGGTGAAAAGATTTCATGAAGAATAGAGAAGCATTACAGAATTTAGTTGATCAAGAACAGAATATCAGAACTTCAAAAAGTGACATATCAGATCAAGCAAGGATCAGAGTAGATAGAGTAGAACATGAATCTGGAATTAGCGATTAAGGATTGCAAGTCATTAGGTCAAGACTTTCTAATACTCTCTAACAATTGTATTAGGTATGGAAATCCTATGGAATTAGGTTGGCCTAGCAACCATTTGTAAATCTTTTAATAGGGTGGCATTCCAAGTGAATGTACTAAAGTCCTTTAACCAGGCCTACTTTTAGTAGGGTAGTTAAATCCTTTAACTAGGTCAGTTTTAACAAGGTGTAAAGTCTTTAATAGGAAAAGCCTTTCACAGGGCAGACCATTGGAAGTTGTCAAACATTGTAACCTTGAACAATTACATATTTCTACAGTGATACTTTGTGGGTGTCATCCTCACCCCAATTTTACCTTCTCATTTTGGATGGTTTTTGTGTTACCAAATTTTGTGTGTTATCTATTTTCATGCACGACTTTACTTTCATGTTTATTAGATGAATTAGATGCATTTGGATGATATTAGTTAAAAGGATTTGAAAAAGTTAAAATTAGTTACTTCTGATTCACCCCACTAACCTCCTCTCAGAAGTAAATCTTACCACTTGTTAATTCCAACAATGTTAGCATTTTATAGTGTTAAAATTAACGATCATATGACCATCATTTTTAGACATTTTTAAATCACTACGATTGTCTTTTGTCCATCAAATTTAAGCTCGTAGCTTTTTTTCGAGACCCCTCTCTAGATGTAATTTTGATTTGATAGTCCAACTTTGGGAGGCCATAACTCAGTCATCCAGACTCCAAATTAGGTATGATTTTTTTAATTTTGGCAAAATTTCCTAAAAATTTTAGTGATAGTGTTCTTTTCTAGTTTTGGTGTAAGGATTTGTTAGAAATTACATTTTTTGGTGACTGTACCTGTCTAATCTTACATTTTGCAACTTGAAATGCTTCGTACGAGTTCATCTAGACACATTTTTAGGTTCTATTTTTTTCAAAGTACTTAATTTTTCATCTACATTCCAATTCTACATTCATATTCTAGGGTTGTATGGACAAAAATATCACTTTTAGACTTAGGACCTTTTCTACATTGTATTATTTTGATTACTTTTCAAAATTATTGTACATCTGAGCTATAGTGCTTAGTGACAAATTTGAGCCTCAAAAGGTAGTTTTAAATTTGAAGTCCACTTTGTACATTTTGACAAGTGGCCTATTGTACACGCACTACATGTAAAGTGCCAAAAACATCTTTTTTTGGGGGGTCTTTGGATTGAGTGAAAAGGGGGGTGTTTATTGTGTTTTTGTCTCTCTTTTGTGCTTTTTTCATTTTCTACATCATGAGTTCACCTAAAGGTCCACTTCTAACTTCACACAATTATTCTACATGGAAAGATATTGTATGGAGTAGATTAATGGAAAAAGGTCTAAGTCTTTATGTTGATGGTTCAATTATAAAGCGCACTAATGCCACAACACTCAATGATTGGAAAATTAAAGACCAACATCCTTAGAAATTATTAGGACTTGTGTACAGTGAGATCTCTTCTTCCACATTTCTAGTTTCAAGGAAGCCAAACCTACTTGGGACAAACTTGAATCATTGTATGGTAAGGTATACTAGATTGAGGATGATCTACTTCTCTTGGATCCTAAAAACTTTGACACAATTCAAGATTATATCAACAAAGCCAATGAGTTTAGAGAACTACTTAAATATTGTGGTAATCCCATGAAGGATGATAGGTTGATTCATTACACCCTGAAGAGGCTACCTTTAGAGTATGCTTCCTTTATTTTGAGTTATAACTCTCATAAGTTGACCATGAGAAGTGCTTTCCAAAAGCCTACATTTGATGCATTTGTAGAAATGCTAATTTTTGGACGATCCCACTTGATAGATATGGGACTTCTCACATCATCAAAGACCAAACAATTGGTGGCTAGTGATGGAAATTAATCAAGTCAAGGATGAAAAATTTCTAACATCAACAAGAAAAAGAAGTGGAAGAAAAAATCACAATCTGAGAGACAACAATCCTCCTCACAGCAAGGCAATTGATTCTTCTTCCAACAAGAAGGGAAGTAATGAAAAGAAGGACAAACACTTTTTTGCATATTGCAAGAAACTAAATCATGATGAGAATCATTGCAAAACTAAAAGAATCAATGAGTTGGAAAACCTACTCAAGAAGAACAAAATTCAAGTGCCAAATGCTTCCAAGGATTCAACTCCAACCACTTCAAAGGGAAAGGGGCAAGTACTTATGGCTGGTTCAAGTTCTTCATCAGAATGGATTCTTGACTGAGGTGCCTCATATCATATGGGTTCTTCAAAAGGAGACTTTTCTTCATTGAAGTAGTCACAAGTATTGCACATCTTTGTAGGAGATTATACAAAAATAGAAGTTGAAGGGAAAGGACATGTGGAGATGGACAATGGGGAATTCAAATATGTTCTCTATGTTCCAAACCTTAGTTTTAATCTCCTCTCACTTTACCAAATCAGTCACCTTAGAGATGGCAACAAAATTGAGTTCCTTCTAGATTCAATAATGGTGCAAAGTCTTAAAGATGATTCATTGGTTGTAGTGGGGAAAGTCAATCATCATAAGAGGCTTTATTCCTTCTTACACTTTGTGCCTAAGTCTCCTTCACAAGCCTTGTTAACTCAATCTAATTCACAAATCAAACTATGGCATGTGTGGTATGGTCATCTTGCATTCCACTATCTTCAGCACCTTTGCTAAAAAAAAATGGTCAAAGGTCTACCTACATTCAAATTTTCTAAGGGTGAATGTTCATCATGTTCAGTGGATATGCATCTAGAGGAGAATTTTGATAAAGGGAAGTCTTCAAGAGCACCAATTTTTCTTTAGTTGGTTCACATGGTACTAGTAGGTTCTTTTGTAGTGACATCAGTTAGCCAAGGCCATTACATACTTACCTTCATTGATGACTTTTCACACTACACATGGGTCTACTTTCTTCATCACAAGAATGAATTGGTTGATAAGCTTCAAGCCTTCAAGAGTCATGTTGAACAAAAAACAAAAAAATTCATCAAGGTTCTTTGGATGGACAATGAAAGTAGATATGTGACCAAAAGACTTAAAGAATTTTGCAAACTTGAGGGTGTTGATCTTTAGAATCCATCAACATTTAGTCTGCACAAGAAAAATGTTGTAGCACTGAGGATTCAAACTCTTAAGTCCATGGCAAGTTGCATGATACAAGCCAATTTTCTTGATCCAACACTTGAAGTTGGAGCTATACATAGTAGCACTCACATACTTAATAGGTCTCCTCATAATGCCTTATATGGAAAGACTTGTTTTGAGGCATGTTGTGGTAGAAAACTAGTTGTGAAGTACTTCAAAGTCTTTGGTTATCTAGTATGGGAAAACATATCTTCTAGGGGATGCAAGGCACCACCACCTCAGCCTTATACTTTCATTAGATATGAGGATAATGTTAAGGCATATAGAATTTTGGATCTAGAGACTCATGAAATCTTTGTGGAGAAGGATGTTCTCTTTGAGGAAAGTTCACCCAGCTTATCCTCTAATCCTCTTTGCACTTCATACACTATGGAAACTGATAGTGACACTAGCAATAGTGATTCAATAGACTTAAATTTGTGAGACCTTATTGATAGATGTAGAGAGAGGTCACATCATTAGCATATTCCACATGCATACATTTCCATAGTGATAGGTCTAGAACAACAAGGTACATCTTGTCTTCTAGCTCCAGTAATAGGGGATGACTACATAGAAAACATTCTAGGTTTGTTTTTGGAGTCATACATATTAGACTTGGTGGACATAATTAATGATATAAATCTTCTCTTTGATGAAGAAGATCCTTCTCCAGTTGTTGTGAGGGCTCAATGTGACCCTCATGTCCATTCTCTACATGATTGATCTTAATAGGTTGATGTGATTATGGATCCTTATGTACAGAAGTTGTAGGAGGTCTCTTTATCATTTGAGGAGATAGTTTGTTCTTTGGAATATGTTCTACATACATCCTTGTCAGATCTACACTCATTCTTTTCAATAGTCTTGGAAGGAGTGACCATCAATATTGACACAGGGACAGTTGAGCAGGTTTCAAAGACATTATTTATACTTATACCTTTTCCATTGTTTATTTATAATGGGAGGAAGATTTTTTAGCACTCATGGACCAGCTTCTACCATGGAGTAGCTATCACTAATTGACACTCTACATTAGGGTGGGGGACTACCTTGTCTCTCTTAGTCTTCTCTTTTATGGGGGGACATTTTTCTCTAATGGGGTCTTGTTCCTCTTATACTTTGCTTTTGTATATACTTGATGTATGTCATAATGGGGGGTCTTGATTACTCCATCCATCCATGCATCTTGTCTTTTCATCTCACTTTTTGGGGGAGCATTTTCCCCATGTGATTTTCCCTCTTTCTCTACTTTACGAGAGATTTTATTTCATTATGTACATGGGTACCTAACATGGCCTAGTAGCTAGGACCCATCTTTCATTTCATCCTAGTTTTTGTAAGCTTAAGTGCATTCCCCTAAGTTGCACTTAAGGGGGGGTGTTGGTGTAAATAATTATTTACCATTTACACTTACTTAAGTTTACTTAGGTTAATACATTTTTTTTATTGCATTATTTTATTATTTCTTAGGTGAGACACTTAGGAGTTTGTGTACTTTATTGAGTTGTCATGTTGACAACACAGAAGTAAGAAAGTCTAATTCAGCACATGGTGTCTACAACACTAAAGTTTGCATCATTAACTAAGTTGTCATGTAGATAACATAGTTATTCACACTTCTATTTTAGCACATGGTGTCTACAACATTATTTTGTGTGCTACACCTTTGTAGGCGTATCCTCTCATCATCACACTAACTCCTATATGTAATGGAGGATAACCCACACCTGGTGGACATGTGCTTGGTTGTATGACTTATCATGTTGTTGATTCTATGCATTCTAGAAGCATTCTAGAGGCCTTTATATATAGGCACTCCTAGTGTACTTTTACATTGAATTGAATACATATTGATATTGTGATCATACTCTTTTTGGTCTACTATTGTGCTTGTGCTTGAGTTCCTTGATCTTGGGTGAATTTTTTCCTAAGGAAAATTTTTAGAGAACATTTGTTAGTTTAATGATTTGACAGTCTACTAGTTAATATTGAGAAAATGATTAATGGTAAAAAAATTATAAATACTTATCTAGTTCCCCCCATGTCCCTATCCATGTCACCAATTAACCTTTCCAATTTATAACTAATACTTGAGAAGTGGGATCCTCTACCGGATCATTTAGTCCTTCCTCTTCCATTAGGTCCCCTACCTCTGTAGTTTTGTCTTCTATTAGAATCTTTACTCTAATGATTTAGATTCTCCCTAGAACCTATGGCCTTCACTTCTTACACCATAACCACCTCTGTGTGTTCACTCCTACCTCCTTTTATTCTTCTCTTCTACTATAAGTGCCAACTGATAGAACTTATACACTTTGGAAGGACTCACCAAACTAATCTATTCTTAAATGCTCTATGTTAATCCATTAAAATACCTTGCTACCTTCACTCTATTGGAAATGATTGAAAAATATCATGAATGAAGAGAAATGGAATTGGTAAAGAATGTTTCAATCATTGTTTTATCATTGATGTCAAACTTGCTACTTGCAAGAATGATAATTGCTTAAGTGATCCAAATACTATCAATTGGTTGATTGACAAGGAGGTGAAAATCAATAAGATGTAACTAGAGTACCTAAAGAAAGGTTGAAGTTATGATATTGTGATGAAGTATAAGGATTAGTTAAGCCATTGATGAAATAGTGCATTGATGACATACTCCAAGATACAGGTGTCGAGCAAAGGTAAATAATATTAAGAAGCCAAGTAACATGGAAGGTGCCAAGCATCAATAAACCAATGATGCTAAGTTGCTGCATAATTTTTAAAAGTCAAAGATTCACCAGATCTAAGCTTACATGGTAGTTATCTAGAATTTTGTGAACCAGATAGAAGATAAGAATGATGAGTTGGTGACATAGAACACTATGTAAAACATTTTTGGTGAATGCTAATGGATTTATCATGAAGTTTCTAGATAGAAACAAGATATGGGATAGATAAATTGTATCCTACCTAATCCATTGAAACCCTAAAGTTGGAGAGGGAGATTTAAGAAAGAAATCAAGAACAAAATTTCTTTATAATGAGTTACAGGTTAGAAATCAAGAGTGTATGCATGAGAGGGAGTTGGTCATAAGTGTAATCATGTGAGGAAGCCAAGAGGAGTAAGAACAGAGCATCAAGACTCTAAATTGATCAAGTGACTAGAGATAGCATTGGCATACCGAGTGGAAGAGCTCAAGGAGATAGATCTTGAAGGGTGAACAAGCTATCAGCACTACAAGGGAGGAAAGCCAAGCAAAGAAAAAGACTGAATAGCAATTTGAAATCTACAAGGTTGAAGTTGCAATCTCTATCAGGTCAAAACCCTTCTAATACTTTCTTACCATTGTATTAGATATTGAAACCCTACATTGCTAGGTTAGCTTACTAGTTATGTGGATAAGCCTTAGGAAAAGGATAAAGAGATCCCCAGGAGAAGGATAAAAAGATCCTTAAGAGAAGGATAAAGAGATCCTTAGGAGGAGGCTAGGAGATCCTTAGTGAGGGATGAAAGATTCTTTTGAGTAGGTGACTGTAAATCCCATGGACTTGGGTGAGCCTAATAGCTCTATGTAAATCCTTTAACAGGGTGACATTCCAAGTTGAATGTTCTTAAATCCTTTAACAAGGTCACATTAAGCAATGTGTTGTAGCCTTTAACAGGGAAGGCCTTTAACAGGGTAGACCATCAAAAGTGGTTGAAATCAATTGCACAGTTATTTTGTGGTTATCATCCCCACTCTAGTTTTACCTTCTTATTCTTGGAGGGTCATTGGGTTATCAAATCCTTAGTGCTATGGTGTGATGCATGTTTACTTTTCATGGTTGTTTAATGTTTAATTACATGCATGATAATTTCAGTTATGTGCCATTAAGGATTTGTAGAAAAAAGTTGTATTGGACATTATTGGACTTTGAATAACTAACTCAACCCCCCCCCCACCCTCTTAGTTATTCTAAAGAATTCTAACAATGGGTATCAAAGCTCACTACTGATTTGTTTCAAGGTATTAATAGCAGGAAGATCAAGATGTCCAAGAGAGAAGTTCCCAAGATAAACAAAGACAATTTTGTTATATGGAAAATTCTGATGAAACTACACCTCAGATCAATAGGAAACTATGCACATACCTCAATCATAGTTGATCATGTAGACCCTACAAGACCCCTCACTACAGATGACATGAGAAAGATGAAGGAGAACAATCAAGCTATGTTAGATATTGCTTCAAAACTAAGCTATGTCGAGTATGATGACATCAAAGGATGTGATACTTCACATCAGATGTGGAATACATTATCAAGAATCTATTGAGGAGATGAAAATGTTAAGAAACCCAAAAGAGAAAGCCTAAGAGGAAAATTTGATGGTATGAAAATGGAAGAAGTAGAGAATGCTGCTCAATATGGTGCAAGAATGAAGGAAGTAGTAAGTGCCATAAGAAGCCTAGGCAGATAGTTAGTAGAAGAAATAGTATGTAGCAAATACTTGAGAAATTTGCTTCCCATCTATGCTATAAGAGTATTAGCCATCCAAGAGCTAAGGTGTGTACCAAGAAACACAATGAAATTTGAAGGAATAATTGGAAGACTCGCTGCCTTTGAGCTATCCAACTTTGACAATTACAAGCCAAAAAATTTTGAATCTGCATTCAAAGCTAAGATGACAATGAAAGACAACGAGGAGGTTCAAACAAAGAAAAATAATGGAAAAGGAAAGTATGTATCCAATGATAGAAGCACTGATGAAGATGATGTGGACCAATTGGAGGCATTACTAGCAAGAAGATTTTACAGAGGAAGAGAAAAATTCAAAGGTAAGCTACCAATCATTTGTTTCAATTGTAATGAAGTTTGTCACATTGTAGCCAGATGCACACAAAATAAAAATTATAAGGATGGAGGCAACTTCAAGAACAAGAAAGAGGACAACAAGGACTACAAAGGTAAAGGCAAAAGATGCTACATTG
The DNA here is from genome assembly GCA_028749045.1 of Cupressus sempervirens. NCBI lineage: Eukaryota > Viridiplantae > Streptophyta > Pinopsida > Cupressales > Cupressaceae > Cupressus > Cupressus sempervirens. Next base: position 53,460,766 of record CM053784.1, on the reverse strand, counting down.
TTGAAGAAGACTCTGATAAAAATGATGATGAAGTAGTCTATGTGGCTATGAAAGATGAATCAGATGAAGATGAAGCAACTGCACTAGTAACCTGCATGAACAAGATTGATAGATGGATCATAGATAGTGGATGCTTTCATCACATGACTAGAGACAAAAGTAAGTTCATTAACTTTATTCAATAAGAAGGAAATAGTGTTAGATTTGGTAACAATGCACCATGTCAGATCAAAGGGAAAGGGAGTATCAAGCTTACTGAAAAGATATCATGTGATAATGCATACAATGTTGGAGGCCTAAATTATAACTTGTTAAGTGTCTCACAGTTAGGAAGCATAGGATGTAAGGTTGAATTTGAAAAAGGAGTTGCTAAGATTTATGATTTTTAAGGAAGTCTAATAGGAAAAGGTGATCAGACTCAGAGTAATTTGTTTTAGCTAGACATGGAAGATGCTTCTTGTCCTTTTGTTCAAACTGATGATGTATGGATATGGCACAAGAGGCTATGTCATGTAAATTTTGACAATCTAATAAGCATCAGCAAAATGAAGAAAGTTAGAGGTCTACAAAAGTTGAAGAAGCCTGATAAAAACATGTGTAAACAATTCCAATTGGGGAAGATGACCAAGTTAACTTTCAAAAGCAAGACTTATACTTCAAATGAAGTATTAGAGTTAGTTCATATTGACTTGTGCAGTCCTATTGAAGCACAAAGCTACAAAGGTGACAGATACATAATGTTATTTGTAGATGACCATTCAAGGATGATGGAAGTCATGTTCCTAAAACAAAAATTTGATGCATTCCAAATGTTCAAATGGTACTTGGCTAGAGTTGAGAAAGAAATTGGAAAGAGCCTAAAATGTCTTAGATCTGATAGAGGAGGTGAATTCACATCAAGAGAATTTGAAGAGTTCTGCTATGAAAGAGGAATTAAAAGGCATACATTAGCACCCAGAACTCCACCTCATAATGGTATATCAAAGAGAAGGAATAGATCAGTTATTGACTATACCAAGACCTTAATGATGGAGAAAAATGTTGCACTAAAGTACTAGAGAGAGGTTGTAAGTATTGTAGTCTGCACACTCAACAAAGTTCAAGTCAAGAAAGGTACAAATTCAACACCTTTGGAATAATAGTATGGGCATTCTCCTAATGTAAAACATTTCAAAATATTTGGATGCAAATGCTATATATATAAAAAATCTAGGAATGTAAAGTTTGATGCAAAGAGTGAGGAAAGCACATTTTTTGGTTATTCTACAAGAAGAAAAGCTTATAAGTGCTTGAATGGTAACACTAACAAAGTAGTAGAAAGAAAAAATGTGAAATTTGATGAGCTTGCAGAAGTTCAAAGTGTTGAGAACACCAAGAAAGTAGAAGAATACATGACCTTTGTATAATTTTATGAAGGTATACCTAATAATGGTGAAGTTGCAACTTAGAATGAGAATCAGCAATAGAATCTAGTATCTTCCAAGTCACAAATAGTGAATACTAAGCAACAGACACATTCAGAAGCCGAGCTACAGAATATAGAAAATGTTCTTTAGACTCTGAGAACAGCCAACAAGAAGAAAATGAACAAATACCTGATGAAAATATACATGAAGATTCAAATTCTGAAAGAAACAACATTCAAACAAGGAAAGAACCTATATTGGCAAATTATGTGAAAAGACATCATCCTACAGATCAAATTATCAGAAATAAAGAGGTAGGACCAATGACGAGGAATAAACTCAAAAATGAAACATGTCTACTCAGCAAGATGGAACCAAAAATAGTAAGTGAAGCCATAATAGATGATGACTGTTATAACGCTATGAAAGAAGAAATAGAACAAATTGAGAAGAACAAGACATGAACCTTAGTCTCCAGACCAGTTGATAAGAATGTGATTGGAACCAAGTGGGTGTTCAGAAACAAGTTAGATGAGAACGGTGAAATCACAAGAAACAAGGCAAGATTAGTCTACAAAGGATATGCACAAGAAAGACTAGATTATGGAGAAACTTTTGCTCCAGTTGCCAGAATGGAAGGAGTAAGGACCTTACTAGCATATGCAGCTTTGAAAGGATTTAAAGTCTATTAGATGGATGTAAATTCTGCATTTCTGAATGGTATACTTGAAGAGGAAGTCTACGTAGAGCAACTAGAAGGTTTTGTTATGAAAAGAATAAAATAAGGTATGAAAATTATACAAGGATCTATATGTATTAAAAAAAGCCCCTAGAGCTTGGTATGAGAGTCTTCACAAGTATCTAGTTCAAATAGGATTTGAAAGAACTGATGACAACAACAACATGCACATCAAATCAGAAGAAGATAAGGATATTCTTGTATCTGAAATATTTTTGGATGATATAGTTTTTGGAGGAAAGGAAGTACTATGAAAAAGTTTTGCTGATAAAATGAAACATGAGTTTGAAATGTCTATGTTTGGAGAAATCAAGTTCTTTGTAGGATTGCAAGTACATCAACTAAAACATGGCATATTTGTGACACAATCAAAATACATCAAAGAGATACTCAAGAAGTTTGGATTGGAAGAGTCCAAAACTGTTAGCACACTAATGGAAACATGACATAAGCTATCTAAAAATGATGAATCAACTAAAGTCAATCAAACAATGTACAGATCCATGATTGGAAAACTACAATATGTTGTACATAGTAGACTAGACATAGCACTAGTAGTTGGAATAGTGGCTAGATTCTTTGCCAATCCTAGAGAAAATCATCTCATGGAAATAAAAAGGATAATGAGGTATCTCAAAGGAACTAATGATTTTGGCCTATATTACAAAAATAATGAGAAGTTTGAGCTCAATGCATACATAGATGTAGATTGGGGAGGCAACATTGATGACAGGAAAAGCACAAGTGGAGGAGCATTATTCTTAGGTAAAAGGCTAGTTACTTGGACTAGTAAGAAACAAACATGCACATCTCAGTCCACTGCAGAAGTAGAATATGTGGTAGCAGTAGTCAATTGCATAGACATTGTGTGGCTCAAACATCTATTGAAAGGAATGAAAGAAGAGGTAACTAAACTTGTGACACTGTACTGTGACAATAAAAGTGCTATAAACATATCCAAGAATCTAGTAATGCATGCAAAAACCAAGCATATTGCAATCAAGTATCACTATGTTAGAGAATTGGTGGAAGACAAACAAATGAAGATGGAGTACATTCACACAAAGGAAAAAATTGCAGATATCTTCACCAAACCATTGCCTAAGGATGCTTATGAATATCTTAGAGGCAAGTTGGGGGTAATGCCCCTAACTAAAGTAGTCTAAAGCAACATAGAAGCTGCCCTACATCAACAGGAGTAGATCATTGAAATATCAGAAGAATGATGTAGAGGATGACAATAGGAGTAGAAACTCTAGATCAGTCACAAGCATGGTGATAGAGGGAGAAAAATATGAAGATGCAAAGCCTCTATTTAGCATGTTAAAGATGCTACATCTTTGGCATTTATGTCAAAGAGGGAGATATAAGAGAAACTGATCAATAAAAAGTAAGAGGGAGATATATATGAAGGATCAAGAATATAGAGTAAGGATGCAACAGTCCAAAGGGAGAAGTAGAACAAGGGATTCAATTTGTATCACCAAAAGACAATGCATGTAATTTTGGTGGTAACTAAGTTGATCAGCTTAATCATTTGATCAATTTGGTTTGCCATTAATGCCAAAGAGGGAGATTGTTGGAAATTATTGAAAAAGATCATGAATGAACAGAAATGGAATTGGTAAAGAATGTTTCAATCATTGTTTTGTCATTGATGTCAAACTTGCTACTTGCAGGAATGAAAATTACTTAAGTGATCCAAATACTATCAATTGGTTGATTGACTAGGAGGTGGCAATCAATAAGATGTAACTAGAGTACCTAGAGAAAGGTCGAAGTTATGATATTGTGATGAAGTATAAGGATCATCTAAGCCACTGATGAAATAGTGCATTGATGACATACTCCAAGATATAGGTGCTGAGCAATAGTAAATAATATTAAGAAGCCAAGTAACACAGAAGGTGTCGAGCATCAGTAAACCAATGATGTTGAGTTGTTGCATTATTTTGAAAAGTCAAAGATTTGCCAGATCTGAATTGACATGGTCATTATCTAGAATTTTGTGAACTAGATAGAAGATAAGAATGATGAACTGGTGAGATAGAACACTATGTAAAACATTTTTGGTGAATGGTAATGGATTTATCATGAAGTTTCTAGATAGAAACAAGATATGGGACAGATACATTATATCCTACCTAATCCATTGAAACCCTAAACTTGGAGAGGGAGATTTAAGTAGGAAATCAAGAACAAAATTTCTTTATAAGGAGTTATAGGTCAGATATCAAGAGCATATGGATGAGAAGGAGTTGGTCATAAGTGTAATCATGTGAGGAAGCCAGGAGGTGTAAGAACAAAGCATCAAGACTCTGAATTGATCGAGTGACCAGCGATAGCATTGGCATAATGAGTGCAAGAACTTGAGGAGAGAGGATCTTGAAGGGTGAACAAGCTATAAAAACTACAAGGGAGGAAAGCCAAGAAAAGGAAAGGACTGAATATCGATCTAAAATCTACAAGGTTGAAGTTGCAATCTGTATTAGGTCAAAACCCTTCTAATACTTTCTTACCATTGTATTAGATATTGAAACCCTACATTGCTAGGTTAGCTTAATAGCTAGGTGGATAAGCCTTAGGAGAAGGATAAAGAGATCCTTAAGAGAAGGATAAAGAGATCCTTAGGAGGAGGATAGGAGATCCTTAGTGAGGGATGAAAGATTCTTTTGAGTAGGTGACTGTAAATCCCATGGACTTGGGTGAGCCTAATAGCTCTATGTAAATCCTTTAACAGGGTGACATTCCAAGTTGAATGTTCTTAAATCCTTTAACAAGGTCACATTTCACAA